>JARHVA010000977.1:2642500-3142500 GCA_037957365.1 Torreya grandis
TGATGTTATACCCCATAATTCTACCAAAAAGTGTTCCTACATTTAGTGGTGAAGGTCATGTCACTCCTAGTGAGCATATTAGGGATATCTTAAACTTTTGTAGCTTTCATAATGTTACTGAGGTCAATATTGCCATTAGACTCCTTGTCATGTCCCTTAGAGGGAAAGCACTTGATTGGTATAGAAATTTACTTGATAGACGTATCATAACTTGGGATGATTTTGGAGTGATACTAACATCAAGGTTTGAAGACAAGAGTGATCACACATCACTCATTCACCAACTCAATATAATTCAAAGATCCCCTAAGGAGATAATGCATGATTTCAATGATAGATTCCAAATAACTTGTCATAGTTTGCCTCCTCCCATGAGACCACCTACAAGATTTGTGTTTCCCACATATCTAAGGGCTATTTATATTGAAATACTCATAATGTTACAATCCATGGGTGGTTACACCTTACCTGAAGCATATGACCTTTCCATTAGAGTTAATAATGGCCTAATACAATCTGGGAAGCTTCCTTCAAAATTATCCATGGCACTACTACCAAATACTTCTAATGTTACTCCAAGTGTTGGCCAAATTCCAAATGCCAACACTAAGCCTAGAACTACCCCTAAGAAGGAAGAAGATGCTAGTGATAAAGATGCAAGGATTTGGTTCTTAAAAGCTCAGCTTATACAAAAAAATCTACATAAAGGTGTTCATCAAAATCCATACCCATGTCCTCAACAAGGAAATAGGTTCCCACTTTAGCAATATGGTCAACGTAGAGGTTAAGGACAACCTAAATTCAATAGGCTTGCCAATGCATACAATCCAACTTCCACCTCTAACACAAGAGCAATGGTACTAGTACATAGAAACTTAGTGCAAGTAGAGGTATGGAAGAAAGGTCAATTCATGGATGCCAATGAAGGTGGAGAGCAGGATTTGGTTTCTCAAGGAGGAGTCACTCCTAGACTATCAACAAAAGATGAAGTTCATATGCAAATAAATGAAAGATGATAGCTTCAAAGAGTGAGTTTCAATAACTTTATAGTTGAAGATAATTATGTCCTCAATTAGTATGGTTCAGTTATAGACAATACTAGAGTAAATAAGAAGGCCTTGGGAGATGCCCATGGTGTTCATACAAGTCCAAGTAGTCCTCCTATAAGGTATTAAGGTGTGACTGCAAGTATGGCACTCCTTATAACTTCTGCACCCATTTCAAATTAGAATGTTGGAAGGGCTACTCAAAATGTTAAAATGCCTCAATTTAAAGGCACCTCATTTCCCTCAAAGACTAAATAAAAGGTGAATACTCATGATCTAAATAATGATGATTATTTTAAGAATGCTAAGGCATCCATGTCTCTTTGGGATTTGCTTCACTTGTCTTGCCAAAAAGAGCTTTTACAAGAGAAACTATCTCAAATCCATGTTATCCCTCCACCATCAAGTCATGGTAATATTTACCTCATCAATTCTTCCACACATATTATTGATCCCTCTTCCAAATCTAAAAATCCTCCACCCTTTTACCTCACTCTCATTGTGTGGGACAAACTTGTTCATAACTGCATAGTTGATAGTGGAGTTAGCACTTCAGTGATGCCCAAGGTTATAACTAATCAATTGGGTCTAAAATATGAACCATATAGTAAAGGGGTGCTTCAACTTGATGGAAAACCTGATAAGTTAGTAGGATTAGTCAAAATATTGAGTCTTCTTACATGATTGTCCTAGCTTTGCCATCCTTCAAGACATTGTGGTTGTTGACTTGCCTGCCCACTTTGTTATTGTTGATCAATTTTGGTCCTGTAAGCCAAAAATTGGTCTCCATTTTTCTTTCCTTGTTGTCTTGATTATCCAGCCTCTAATGTCTTCACCTTACTGCAATTATGGTTTTTTCACTTTGTAATAGGCATATTCTTATAAAGAGCCAAGTGATTTGAGTCCTGTAGGTTTTTCAAGTTGATCTAGGGCTTATTTCGATTCAAACAAATTACCTCAGATAAGCCTTTTATCATCAAAATAATGGGCCAATTTCAAAGAGATGTAAGTCTTTTACAAAACTCTGAAGGTCAAGTGTCCTTGTGGAGGGCAGGAAGGTGACAAATGGGACCATTCAAGAAAGCTCTGAAGAATAACTTTGGAACCAAGGTGCCCTTACAGAGGGTAGAAAATGCATTTTTAAGAGATCAAGGCAGAAAGCCAAAAGGGAAGTTTCCTTCAGAAAAGATACAAGTTAAATAAAGTATTTCTTTGGACTTTTTGTTTGAAGAAAATTCATGTAGAAACCAAAGGCCAAATTCCTTCGGATAAAATGCCCAAAGGAATTCCTTCAGACTTTTGTCCGAATAAATTTACCAAAAGAAGACCGAGACATTGAAGGCACATTTCCTTTAGGCAAAATGTTTGAAGGAATTGTCTGACAAAATTTGGAAGACAAGAAAACCCGAAGGAACCCAAAAGGTAGGTGCCCTTGTGAAGGGATCTTGAATATAAAAAAATGACCTTTTCCTTTTTCCAAAGGGTCACCTTCCCTTTGGGAAGTTTCATTTTGAAAAAGATGAAGGAATTACTAAAGGATGATGACAGGCCCGAGCACGTCAACTTCAACATGGTGAACTAGCCATTGAGAGTTCAAATGTCTAGTGACATCCACACAAACATCAAATTTAAGGCAGCAAAAGAGTTGTTAGTTTTCAAATGGTGATGGGCCCACAAACATCAATTTTATGGTGATAAGATAGTTGTTAATTTTCAAATATTTAAGGATGGGCTTGTGCATGGAAATGGGTTGACAATTGAATAAAAGCTAAAGAACATTTCTTTCAGATAAGATGTCTGAAATAATTCCATAACACCTAAGCATCATCGAAAGTGGGTGGTAAAAGCTCAGAGTAAAGACATAATTCCTTCAGACAAGTGTCTAAAGTAATTCCTTCAGATGTTTTATCTGAGGGAATCGAAGGATCAAAGACCCGAAGATAGACATAGTGACCCACCAAGAAAGGAGCCAAGAGGAGACAAACAATAGCCCCAAGAGTTGAGTTGCCAAGAAAAGACAAGAAGTAGCAAGGAAAGAGAGAGAATAGTGAACCCAAAGTATGGCCACACACATACAAGAAAATGCTTGGAACGTTATAGAAGATACATCCAACCAAGCACAAGAATCAATAGAGTAGTTTAGGTGGCACAGGAGGCATCGATAGGAGAAGCAATTACTTATAGATGGAATAGTCTCCACCAAACAACCATCAAGGGAACTATGCAAGCATTTAATAGAGCAGTCTATTTTTTCCTTGTTTAGCATTAATAAGCAGATGGTTGCATAAGTTTAATAGAGAGGTGGCCTTGTCATTAAAAAAAACAAAGAGACCCATGCTTTAGCAAGAACATTTAATGCAGTTTGAGTAGCAAAGTCAATATCTGTGACATTTACAACATGGTTCTTTTAGGCCCATTTATGGAAGGATGACAACCGCATGAGTGGATTCCTCTTACCTAGGTGTTTAATATAGTATGGGCTGCCTATTATTTGAAAATACCAAGAGTCTTTCTCTAAATTCTATATATTATAACCTCTCAGCCTTGTAAAGAGGGATCTCACTTGTGTATGATGAAGCCCTAGACAATTTTTACCTTTTAATCAAAAGAAGCATGTTTTACCTCCATCTAAATTTTTATACTTATGAATATGTCTATGCATCAAATTTGTGTTTAGTCATTTCATCTTGATGTTTTCATAGGTTGACACCAGCGTATCTAGCATATCCAAGATCATTTATGCAGGTTAACAGGAAGTGCCAAAGTCAGAGCATAGAGACAAAAGAGCAATTATCTAAAAGTGTGCTTTTGGAGCACCTATGGTATGTTTTTTTTCTTTGTATCTCCATTAAGCCCCTTGTTAAAACACCCATGTAGTCTGGTCTTTTGTTTAGATGAAGTGTTTATTCACTCCTTTGATGTAAAGTGTTGATATACGCCGAGTAGATCGGATCATTTGGTGCATCACCATTTTAGATAGGTTCTGATTTTATTATATTCTTCTCTCTTTTCACCTCCCCCATTATTAATAGTAGTATTTAAGGACCTCAAAGATGCATCAAGGGGAGCTAGCCCTTATCTAGAGATTCATTCCTCAATTTTGCTAAGCCCACAACAAGAGGAATGTCTCCATTGTGCTGCTTGGAAGAAAGAAGTTGAGCCTTATTTTAAAGGGTGAAATCCACAGCGTCAATAATTGTTGGCATGCCTGATGGGACCATTTTTTGATGCTTTGAGAATTTTTAGGATTGGTTCTAGTCTTTTTACTACAAGAGTGAGCAAACCAACCCAACATCTAGTGATTCCATTTTTAAGAACTCAGTCTCTGGTCAGAGATCATCCTAGCATCCCATGCCTAAGGTCACCACAAGATCTTCATCCAAGGGTGTTCCTTTTAAATTCATTGAGCTACCCTTAAACTCAAAAAATTGGCTAAGATTTGCAAGGACTCATCCCTACACAACAAATCAATTTCCTAGACCTACCATAAAATATACCTACATGAGAAGACCCAGGTTGAACCCTGTCATCGCCATGGATTTACCTTTTATAGCCTTCTATGGTTAGAGCCCTTTAAACCTTCTATAATATGACCTAATCCCAAGGACAACCCTTAAGAGTGTTCCTCCTTTTAATGGAGAGGGGCCTAGTACTACTATTGAGCATATTAGAAATATAAACAACCTCTACAACATTCATAATGTCACCAAAGAGAACATAACCATCATGTTACTGGTGTTGTCTTTTAAGGGTAAAGTTTTGGACTAGTATGGGACCTTGCTTATGAATTTATTTGGATCATGGAATGAATTAGACACCCTCTTGACAAATAGATTCAGGGAGAAGAGTGACCATCTCTCTCTAGCTGAGCAATTGACCACTATGAAAAGAGCTCCACATGAATTTATGCAAGATTTTAATACTAGGTTCCAAAAGACTTGGGATAGAATCCCCATTTTAGTGAGGCCAACCTCAAGATATTCTTTCTTTTACTACTTAAAGTCTTTTAACAATGACATTGTTGTCATGACATAATCCATGGGAGGACAAGTGTTACCCACTGCCTATAAAATAGCCATAGCTGCCAAAAATTGTTTGGTGCAAGCAGGAAAGATAGCCCCTAGACCTCATATGCCACCCTTTCCTGAATTATGACCCCTAGTTTTGACTGCTTCACCCACTTTAGCTCCTCTACCTGATGTAGAAAATCTGATTGCTACCTTGCCAAATGACCTCCATGAAGTTAAGAGTTTGTTACAAAGTGTAACCAATGAATTAGTGGCTCTCAAGAGGCAACAAGCTCAAAGCTATCAACCGAATCAAGGATACCATCAGTTTAGACAAATGAATAGACCTCCTTTCTAAAATGATAACCAATGACAAGGTCAGATTACCTAAGTCAGACCATATCAAGGTTATAATCTAGGTGCCCCTTCATCATCCAAAGATCTTGTTCCCATTCAAAATAATTTAGTATAGAAACAACCTAATTACCCACCCTGGGGTATGATCAAGAACAGGTTGCTTATACTAATGGGTTGCCAAATCAATGCATGAACACTCAAGAAAATCAAATATCCCAATTCCCAATTTTTGAGGTGTCAACACAACCTGGGATGGACAACAAGCAAGCTCAATCTGATTCCACTCTTATGAACCACCTAGAAGGAGAATTATATGTAGTCAATTATGTGGGGAGTATGAATAACCAGCGTGATTATGTTGTAGCCAATACTAGGTCCAAAAAGAGAGCTATGGAGGAAGCTCAAGAAATTACTCAAGCATCCACATCATATTTTTCATCAAAAGTGAACCAAAAGTTTCTAAATTACAAGCCACTGATTGTAACCTTAACTCCTCGACTTGCACCTCAAGCTGTAAATGCCCCCAAAGAAAATTAAAAAGAGAGCAACCCTCAAATCAATGTGGTGGACTACATGAATAAGCTACACATAAATATCTCATTGTGGGATTCCTTAGCAATGCCAGAACAAAAGAATATACTCTAGAAGGAATTGCACGGGATGAATGAACAAGTTATCCCAGCAAAGGATGATAATGTGTTGATTATGAATGGGCACCCCTCCATAGCAACTCAAGTAAAGAAGGATGAAAAATTTCCTCCTTTCTATCTATCCTTAGTCATTGGTGATTTCTTGGTTCATAATTGCATTATTAACATTGGGGAAAACACCTAAGTAATGCCCAAATGCATAGCATATAAGCTAAGACTCAAATATGAGGAAATGACCAAGGGAGTCCTGTAGTTAGATGGATCACTAGTTAAAACATTTAGAGTGGTAAGAAACTTGAATCTAATGCTTCACACCTATTCAACCTTCTCCATTCTCCATGATGTGGTAGTGGCAGATGTTCCTCCCTAATTTGCTCTCTGCTTATCCAGGGATTTCACATCCAAGATAGGTGGGTACTTAGTAGCAAATTGGTCTTACATAGTTTTTAGAACTAAGTATGGAACTAAAGTAAAGATTGAATCAGAGCACATCTACAAAGATCATTTGGATCCATACTCACTCAAGGTGGCAAATGTCAACTATGCCATCATTTATGAAGAAGAATTCCAAATAGACTAATCCCCACCATCTTCCCTTGAAGGAGTTGCTGACTTGCTCTTAGATGAATGGGGAAGTGATAATTTTGAACATGATCCATATAAGTTCATCAAAAAGGTAGGTCTTGGAGTTTATTTCATGCATGAGGAAGGTACGTTCATGCCAAATTTGATGAAGGAAAACCAAGAGAGCTATGGTTTGTGGCAACTATTCTTTGATAGATCAAGAAGCAAATTGGGAGTTGGTGGTGGAGTAATGTTAGTTTCACCTTCAAAAGAAATATACTTTTCAACTTTCATGTTTCAATTCTCATACACTTGTAACATCATATAATATGAGTCTCTCATTCATGAAAAAGAGGAATAAAATAATTGTAGATTTTTGGAAATAGTGAGTTAATTTTAAACTAGGTGAGAGGTCGAAACTTGACCATGAATTCCTTGCTTAAGTCTTAAAAACATAGGGTGTGGGACTTAATACAATTTTTTTTAGCTTTCAACATTATTTCCATTCCAAGAGAAAAAAATAAGCAAACAGATAAACTAGCAGTAGTTGGTGCTTAGTTTGACATTCCCAAGGGAATAGGTTAGGACAATAGTCTGTGCCATTTAAAAGTGATTATAAGACCCTCTGTACCTGATAATGTCATCAATTGGTAGGTGTTTGATAGTGACTAGAAGATAGTACTCTTCTTACAAGAGGAGGCTGAGTTTGCTTCTAAGAATCAATCTGCTATAGCAACAATACGATGGAAAAATTTTTTAGTTGAAGAATAACAAACTTCCTAAGGGTTTGGTTACTCTCGAAAGCATCTTCAATGAGGATGACCAACTTAAAAATGACAAAGCAAGCATCACAACCAAGAAAAAAATTATGAAAGAGTCAAAATATTCAAAGATAGGTTGGTTGCACTTGGTAAGGTATGTACAAATGATGAAAGACATTCTTTTATTTTATTATGCCAAGAGTTTGCCAATGTATTTTCTTGGGAGTATACTGACCTAAAGGGTTTTGACCCAAGCTTGGATCAATACACCATTGAGATGGAGGAGGGTTCTAAACCCATCAAACAAAAATAAATTCCCATCAATCCAAAGATTGAGCCTCTCATGCAGAAGGAACTCACCAAGCTGATTGAGACCATAATCATTTTTCTTATCAAACACTCTTCTTGGCTGGCTAATCTAGTCCCTGTTAGGAAGAAGAATGAGGAGATCAGACTATGTGTTGATTTTAAAGACCTCAATAGAGTCTCATTAAAATATCACTACCCCCTCCCAAGTATAGAGCAAATCCTCCAAATGGTGATAGGTAGTGAATGTTTCTCCATCCTCGATGGGTATTCAAGGTACAATCAAATTATAATGCAAGACTACGATAAGTATAAGACAACTTTCACTACCAAGTGGGGAACTTTTTCCTATAGTAAGATGCTTTTCAAACTTTTAAATGCTAGAGTTACCTTTCAACAAGCCATGTACATGGATTTTTAGGGTCTAATAAATAGTATGGTATTGGTCTATCTTGATGACATGATAATCTTTTCCAAAGATGAAGGATAACATTTGAAACACTTGAAGCAAATCTTTGAGAGGTGTAGAGAGTTTGGTATCTCTCTCAACCCAAAAAAATGCATGTTTGATATCCATGAAGGCAAACTCCTAGGTCATGTCATTTCAAAAAGGGGCTTGACCATTGATCCAGAAAGATTACATGCCATCCTAGCGATGTCCTTACCTAAACACAAGAAGGGTCTATAGAGCTTCTTTGGCATAATAAGTTTTATTAGGATATTTGTCCCTAATTTTGCTGAAATAGTCAAGCCACTAACTTCTATGCTGAAGAAGGATGAGAAGTTTGCATGGACAACACAAAGGAAGGATAGTTTTGAAGGGATTAAGCAAGCTATTGCCCAAGCTCCCAACTTGATCATTCCTAATTTCTCCAAGGATTTCAACCTTTACAACTTCAAAAATGAAGAGGTAATCTCTATGATGCTCACTCAAGAAATGATGAAAACCTTGAAAAACCTCTTGCATTCTTTAGCCAAGGTCTAGAAGGTTTTGAAATTAGGTACACATATGTTAAAAAGCAAATACTTGCAATAATATGAATCCTGAAGAAATTCAGACATATGTTTTCAAACAACAAGATTCATATCATGGTACCACATCCTTGTGTCAAGGATTTCTTGATTAGCCATGATTTAAATGAAAAGAGGGTAGGGTGGATCACCAAGGTAATGGAATATGATGTGGATATTAAAACCACCAAGCTAGTAAGGGGAAGAGGGTTGTGTGAACACCTTGATTTAGACCTTAAATAATAGAAAGAGGACATTTTGTTACTCCATGATGAAGCTGCAGTAGAGGAACCTGTAGTCATAAATGATTAGGCACAAGACATGACTCATTTTCTTCTCACTGGTGAGTGCCCATAGGGCCTTGATAGGACTAAGAGGAGGTATTTTAGGATTTAGTCGCTTCCTTATGTCTTGGTTGATGGGGTGTTATTTAGAAAGGATTTTTTAGGGGTGCTCTTGAGATGCATAGACTCAAATCAGGTCAATAGGGTACTATCTAAATTTCATGATAAATCAACTAGTGGTCACTTTGCTCCTAAGCCTATAGCTACAAGGATTATGAGGGCTGGTTAATTTTGGCCCATTTTATTTAGAGATACTCATGCCTGGGTACAAAAGTGCCATAAATGTGCTCTTTGATGAAAATTAATGGCTGGCTATAATGCCTCTACAACCTATTCAAGTAGAACATTTGTTCATGCAATGGGGCCTAGACTTCATAGGAATGATCAACCCTCCTTTTAGTGTTGGCTACAAGTGGATCTTGACTGCTACAAATAATTTCATGAGATCGGTAGAAGCTATTGCTTTGAAGGAAGCCAATGAAAGTGCAATCTTAGACTTTTATGAAGGCCTAGTGACAAGATTTGGAGTCCCAGCTACCATCATCTTAGATAATGCATTGGCTTTCTTGGTAACCAAAACAAGCGAGTGGGCGTTAGGATACAACATCTATCTTAGTACTTCTTCCAATTACTATCCATAAGAAAATGGGCTGGCTGAGTCCACCAATAAGAATCTAATCAAGATCATTAGAAAGACAATGGAGGAAAATCAGAGAACTTGGCACGCCAAGTTGAAAATAGCCCTGTGGGTAGACAGGGTTACTCCAAAAAGAGCAGTTGGTAATTCACCATACACACTTGTGTATGGAAGGGAAGCTAGGCTTCCTATTTCACTTGAATTTTTAGCCTTGGATCTTTCCCACCAGCTACAATTAGAACAAAGTGATAATATGGAGGTCAGATTTTATGAATTAATGGAGCTTCAGGAGACATGAGACCAAGCCATGGTTTCCATGACCACTCGTCAGCAACAAACAAAGAAGCATTTTGATAAGAAATCCTCATCAAAAGGCTTCTCAAAAGGTGACATTGTCTTGAAATGGGATGAAGACCAAGTTAAACCTAGAAAGTACATGAAGTTTGATGCCTTATGGAGTAGGCCATATGTCATCACTCAATGCAAGCAACATAATGCATTCCAACTCTCCAGATTGGATGGTGGAGAACTACATATCCTAGTTAATGGGATATATCTTAAGCATTGTCACTAGGCCTTCTCTTGTTATGTACATATTTTCTCTATTTTTCCCCCTATTTTCCCTAAGTGCTTTTGTGCATGTTTGTAGTTTTTAGCCTTGTGTGTGTTTTGTTTACCATTTGGGTTAAAATATTCATGTTGATTCTTAAGTTTCTCAAGGTTATTTTTAGCCTTTTAGGATATATTCTGACTCCCTGTCCAATGGACTTGTAAGCTCCCAATTTTCTTAAGCATAGCAGGCATGCTTCCCCTATGAATCACCAAATATGTTGACCAATTTTGGTCTTGTAGGCCAAAAATTGGTCTCCCTTTTTCTTTCCTTGCTGACATGATTATCCAATCTCTAATGTCTTCACCTTATTGCAATAATAGTTTTTTCCCTTTGTAATAGGCCTATTCTTATAAAGAGCCAAGCGATTTGAGTCTTGTAGTTTTTTCAAGTTGATATGGGGCTTATTTTGATTCCAATAAATTACTTCAGATGAGCCTTTTATCGACAAAAGAATGGGCTAGTTTCAAAGAGATGCAAGTCTTTTACAAAACTCTAAAGGTCAAGTCCCCTTACAGAGGGTAGAAAGGTGACAAATGGGACCATTCAAGCAAGCTCTGAAGGACAACTTTAGACCCAAGGTGCCCTTGTAGAGGGCAGAAAACATATTTGTAAGAGATCAAGGTAGAGAGCCAAAAGGGAAGTTTCCTTTGGAAAAGAGACAAGTCAAATAAAGGATTTCTTTAGACTTTTTGTTCGAAGAAAATTCATGTAGAACCCAAAGGCTAAATTCCTTTGGATAAAATGTCTGAAGGAATTCCTTCAGACTTTTGTTTGAAGAAATTTACCAAAAGAAGGCTGAGACATTGAAGGCACATTTCCTTTGGGAAAAATGTCTGAAGGAATTCCTTCAGATATTTTGTCTGAAGGAATTTGGAAGACAAGAAAACCTGAAGGAACCCAAAAAGTAGGTGCCCTTGCGGAGGGCTCTCGGATATCAAAAAAAGACCTTTTCCTTTTTCCTAAGGGTCACCTTCCCTTTGAGAAGGTTCATTTTTCAAAAGTTGAAGTAATTACTAAAGGATGATGATGGGCCCGAACATGTCAACTTCAACATGGTGAACTAGTTGTTGAGAGTTTAAATATCTGGTGACATGCACATGAACGTCAAATTCAAGGTAGCAAAAGAGCCATTAGTTTTCAAATGGTAACAGGTATGTGGATGTCAATTTTATGGTGATAAGATAGATGTTGATTTTAAAATATTTAAGGATGGGCCCATGCATGGAAATGGGTTAAAATTTGAAGAAAAGCTAAAGAACATTTCTTTTAGACAAGATGTCTAAAAGAATTCTAGAATGCCTAAGCATCATTGAAAATGGGTGGTAAAAGCTCAAAGAGAAGATATAATTCCTTTGGAAAAGTGTTCGAAGGATTTCCTTTAGATGGTTTGTCTAAGGGAATTCCAAAGCTCAAAGACCTGAAGATAGACTTAGCGACCTGCCAGGAAAGGAGCCAAGATGAGACAAACAATAGCCCTGAGAGTTGAGTTTCCAGGAAAAGACAAGAAGTAGCAAGAAAAGAGAGAGAGAATAGTGAACCGAAAGTGCAGCCACACACACATATAAGACAATGCTTGGAACATTCCAGAAGATACATCCAACCAAGCGTAGGAATCAATAGAGAAATCTAGGTGGCATAGGAGGCATCAACAGGAGAATTAATTGCTTGTAGATGGAATAGTCTCCACCAAATAGCCAGCAAGGGAACTGTGCGAGCATTCAATAGAGTAGTCCATTTTTTCCTTGTTTAGCATTAATAAGTAGATAGTTGTGTAAGTTTCATAGAGAGGTGGCCTTGTAATTAAAAAAACAAAGCAACCCATGCTTCAGCAAGAACATTTAATGTGTTTGGGCAGTAAATTCAATATTTATGACATCTATAGCATGGTTCTTTCAGGCCCATTTATGGAAGGATGACAACAACATGAGTGGATTCCTCTTACCTAGGTTTTTAATATAGTATGGGCCACCTAATATTTGAAAGGACCAACAGTCTTTCTCTAAATTCTATATATTGTAACCTCTCAGCCTTGTAAAGAGGGATCTCTCACTTGTGTATGGCAAAGCCCTGGACAATTTTTACCTTTTAATAAAAAGAAGCATGTTTTACCTCCATCTAAATTTTTATACTTATGAATATGTTTGTGCATCAACTTTGTGTTTAGTCATTTCATATTGATGCTTTCATAGGTCAACACCAACATATCTAGTATATCCAAGATCATTTATGTAGGTTAACAGGAAGTGCCCAAGTTAGAGCATAGAGATAGAAGAGTAATTATCTAACAGTGTGCTTCTGGAACACCTATGGTAGGTTCTTTTTATTTGTATCTCCATTAATCCCATTGTTAAAATGCCCATGTAGTCCAGTTTTTTGTTTATATGAAGTGTCTATTTTCTCCTTTGATGTAAAGTGTTGATATAAGCTAAGTAGATCAGATCATTTGGTGCATCACCATTTTAGATAGGTTATACTTTTGTTATATTCTTCTCTATTTTCACCCCCCCCCCCCATTATTAATATTAGTAGTTAAGGACCTCAAAGATGAATCAAGGGGAGCTAGCCCTTATCTAGAGATTCATTCCTCAATTTTGCTAAGCCCATAGCAAGAGGAATGTCTCCATTGTGCCACGTGGAAGAAAGAAGCTGAGCCTTATTTTAAAGGGTGCAATCCATAGCGTCAATAGTTATCTTCCTCTCAAGGGATTTCATAGCCAAGATAGGAGGATACTTCTTATTTTATTGGTCCTTATTGACCTTCAAGACAAGGTATGGAACAAAGGTAACCATTAGAACTCAACCACTAGCTAAATTTTAGACTGAGCCCTATGTAGAAGCAAGCTCTGATTTGAATTATGTCATCAATTATCATGAGTAGTATGTTGTAGAAGATGGGTCATCATCCAAGATTGAAGTAATATTTGATCCTTTCATATGAGTATGGTAATAATACATATGAACATGATCCTTATTCCCTCATGGAGGAAATTGATTTGGGAGTATATTGTTTAAATGAAGAGGAAATTCTAATACCTTCACTCACCAAGGAGGAAGGTGAGAATGATAGAATTTAGAAGATGTTTCTTGATGGCTCAAGGAGAAAGATTGGTGTAGGATATGGTGTTATGTTGGTTTACCCATCTAGATAATACTACTATTATTCATATAGGTTCCACTTGTAATGTGGCTAAGTATGAAGGTTTGAGATTCATGGTCTTCAATGGGCAAAGAGAAAAGGAATCAAGAATCTACAAGTATATTGAGATAGTGAGCTAATTATGTATCAAATTAGGAATGTTATTAATTATAATAACCCCTTGCTTAAGTCATATAATCATAGGGTATGAGATTTACTTTAAGACTTCAATGCATTCAACATGTAATCAGTCCTAAGGGAGCAAAATAAACATGCTGATAGACTAGCTGCTATAGGAGTACAATTTGATATACCTACTACCATAAAATAAGAAGGAAAGTAATCTCCCATTAAGGTAATTATAATATCTTCTATACCTGATAATGATATCTCTTATCAAGTGTTTTATAGTGATAAACACATTGTACATTTCCTATAAAATGAAACTGAGTTCTCCTCAAGAAATTAGAAAAAACTCTATGAGTAGTTTGAGAATCAGATTGTACAAATAAGAACAAACAAGATACCTAAAGGATTGGTGAAATTATAAAATATATTTAATGAATATTATCAAATAAAAAAGGAAAAGGTGAGTATGTCTACAAAGGAAGATAATTATGAAAGGGTCTTGATCTTCATAGACAAACTCCTCAAACTAAGCAAGGTATGCTCTACATCAGAAAAATAATCATTCATTGATTTGTGTGGGGAGTTACATGACACATTTTCTTGGAAATATAAAGACCTAAAAGGGTTTGATCCTAACATATCCCACCATACCATTGAATTATAACTTGGAGTTAAAACTGGTTAAGCAAAAATAAAGGCTTATCAACCCCAAAAGTGCATCTTTGTTGTCCATGAAGGTAATCTCTTAGCACACATTATTCCCAAGGATGGTATAACTATTGACCCTAAAATGATAGAGTCTATTCTAGGCCTATCATTTTTGTTGCACAAGAAAGGACTCCAAAGTTTCCTAGGCAAGATAAAATTTGTGAGAAGTTTCATACCCGATTTTTCATCTTTGGTGAAGTCAATCACAACCATGCTCAAGAAGAATCATGTTTTATCATAGACTAAGGAGGGTAAGATCATATTTAAAGTCATGAAAAAAATAATTTCACAATATCCCACTCTTATAAACCCTAATTTTTCTAAATATTTCATGTTATATTCATTTGCTAACCTTGATACTATTTCAATTATGCTAATGTAAAATAATGATGAAGGCATGGAACAACTAATTGCATTCTTTGGTCAAGATTTGGAAGATTATGAGGTTAACTATACATTCAAGGAGAAAAAAGGACTTGTTTTTGTAAGAGGGATAAATAAATTTAGGCATATGGTTTCAAATAATAGTATTCACATCATGGTCTCTCATCCTAGCACCAAAGAGTTCATTTTGAGAAAAGAACTCAATGAAAAGAGGATAGGGTGGATTAAAAAGGTAATGGAATATGTTTTTGACATCAAAGTGACAAAGTTGATAAGAGGTAAAGATGTTTGTGAACACTTAGCTTCAGACCTCCATAAGCCAAAATGAGAAGCTTTGATCAATCATGATTGCTCCCAACAAGTTGATCCTATGCCTCTACAAAGTTCGACACAAAATATCATCAGATTTATTCAAAGTGGTGAGTAACCTAATGGTTTGAGTAGACCCAAAATAAGGTATTTTAGATTGTAAGCTATCCCTTATTGTCTTATAGATGGTTTAATTTTTAGAAGAGATACTGTTGAGATGTATTGACAATGACTAGTTTGGAGTGTTGCTTGAAAAGTTTCATGATGGAACAATAGGAGGTCATTTCTACCTAATAACCATAGCTATTAAGATCATGAGGGAAGGATATTATTGTCCTAGCCTATTCAAATGTTATTATGCTTGGATGAGAAGGTGTGTACAATGTGATTTCTTTGTAGGGAAACATAAGCTTTCAACTTTCCCTTCGAGTCATAATCAAGTAGATCAACCCCTCATGTAATGGGGTATTGACTTCATTTGTATGATAAATCCTCCATAAAGTGTTGGTCACAAATGGATACTCATAGCAACTAATTACTTGACAAGGTGGATTGAGGTAGTTGCATTGAAGGAAGCTCATGAAAATGCTATCTTGGAGTTTTATGAGAACATTACAACAAGGTTTGGAACTCCTTCTAACATCATTTTAGATAATGCACTTGATTTTATGGGTGCTAAAATAACTGATTGGGAAAGTAGTAATAACATATACTTAAGTACATCATCCAACTATTACCCTCAAGGTAATGGGTTGGTTGAGTCTACAAACAAGAACCTAATCAGAATCATCAATAAAACCTTAGAGGATAATCAAAGGGCTTGGAACACTAAATTGAAGACTAACTCCTAAGAGGTCAACATGGAATTATCCTTTTATTCTTGTCTATGAGAGATAATCTAGGCTGTCCATATCCTAAGAGTTTCATATCTTAGAGCTAGCACAATAGTTGGAGTTGATCGAAAACACTTTAATGGAAGTGAGATTGATAGAGTTGATGGAGTTGCAAGAGACTAGAGATAATGCTCACAAGGCTATGAAACATCATCAAATAATAATGAAGAGGTGTTTTGATAGGAAAGCAACTCCAAGTGTCTTCCGAGAAGGTGATATATTATTAAAGTGGGATGAAGATAGAGAAAATCTAGGAAGACATACCAAATTTAACACTATGGAGTGGGCCATACATCATCATCAAGTGAAAGAAAAACTACTCCTTTCAATTGTTAAGAATGAATGTGGAGGATTTGTATATCCCAATAAATGGGATCCAATTGAAGCCCTACTATTAATGAGATGAAGGTTAGTTATGTACATAATAAGGTAGGTGTGTGTCTTGGGTTTTGTTGTGTGTGTTTTACCTAAGTGTTCTTGAGAACACATGTGTGTTTGATTTAGTTTGTTGTTTTGTGTGTCTTATTTTATATTGTTTGGTGTGATTTCAAAGGAAATTAAGTGTCTAATCATTACATATGTGGCTCCATATCCCAATGGATAGGAGTAGGCTACTAGTGTTTGGCATAGTTGGCTTACCACCCCTACGAAATAACTAAGAATGTTGATTATTTTGACCATAAGTCAAAATAAGTCAACCCCTTATAATTGAAAAACTTGATATGGGGGCCCAGTAGGGTATTTTAATGTGTACCATGGTCTTATAGGGTCATTCATTATGTTTATAGCCTTGGTCATATTCATTTATAGTCCTTAGTTGGTCTTATGTCATCTTAGGGTCATATTTGGGCCATTTAATAGACTTGTACAATTTACCATAGAGGACAAGTGTGTCAACATGTTATTTAGCATCACATGTGTCAATAGGTGTCAAAATAACTATTTCATAATTGAAGTTTGTAGGTTTCTACATCAGAATAAGAAAATCAGATAGTTAAAGGTAGTTTTTAGTTGATTGTACAACCTATGTAACATATTTGGTACATGTGGAAGGATTTAGAGTGACCCTTCAGGTCCCAAAAAATTATTTACATGCTTGATTAGCTTTGACAAGCTCAAAAATGTCATAAAACCATTTTGCTCCTCCATCACTCTCATTTGTATACAAAAATGGTCAACTAGTCTTTGTATGGTGCAGACAATAGAAAGTGAGTTAAGAAAAATTCTCTTGAGGGATGAAATTAATCCTTGTCTACTTCAAATCCATGGTTAGAGTTATACGATTAGTTTCTTGTACTTTATGAACCATTTCTTAGAAGGTCTACTGCTCTTTTTTGCTTGCTCATCCCCATCACTTTAAGTTTCCTCTTTGTTTGAATAGTTCCATACAAACTAATTGATGTATACGATTTCTAGGAGCATGACCATTATTCTCATATGACTCTCAACCTATTTTACATGTGTGTAAGTGAAATTATAATCGACACATCTCATATTTCTAGTGAGGAACACCATTGAAGTTGCAAACATATTTTCATAGTTGCAAAAAGTCCTCCTTCCTATGGTGGCTTGAGAACAAAGGTGGAATATGGTTTTCAATCTCATATTTCATGGTGGTTAGTTTTATTTCATGAAGATAATTGGTCCAAAGAGTGTTCTATGTGATTTTCAAATCCTAACATACACACACATTCAACTTTCATACAACCAACACCTATATTCAAGTGGAATTGAGCCTTGAACAGTCATGGTGGTAAGATAGGAGGACCCCAAAGTTTTGAAGAGATTCCCAAGATGGAAACATTGAGTTTGAGATTTTCCAACAGCCAAAAATTGGTTTTCAGAACCAATCTAACACACAATCACATACTTTGCATTCACCTATAGGTATCTTTCATAAACACCTACATGAAGGTCTCCACAGAGGCCTAAGAGAATTGGGATATAAGTGTTTGAACTTATTTGAACCTCCATTGAGGTCTAAGAGCATTGAAAGTGCCATTATGATATTATTGAAGTCATCATATTATAGATAGACCCTAAACCATGCTCATAGGTGGATAAAGTTTTTAAAGGGACACTTTACCTTAAACTCTCTAAATCACATTTTGCCCATATATTTGATCATCTCATGGTGGAGTATCTTTGAGTATAAATTGGTATAGTGGATTCCATCATGCAGCCCAAGCATAGGGAAAATAATTTGACATGATAGTTTTGTCATTTGATCAAAATAAGATAAGATAAAAAGGCCTCCATCCTAATCAAATCACCACTGTAGATTGTCAGTATAATCTACATTATTGTTTAGGCTCAAATGGATTTTCAATGAAATATGGCATGATGGATGCATGCCTTAAAGATAAGTAACCTCAGTTAAGTCAAGGATGATACTATTACCCCAAGAGGATTCAAATACATTGATGTTAAATGCTCAGGCCTTATGAACATCTACATGAATCTCTTTGCCTAGGATAAGTATCTATAGTCAGTCTTCACATATAGTGTATTAGTATTGGAAATTGAGACCATAGCCTGAAAAAAATGACTCCCTTTAAATAGAGATAATATATGACCTAAGGATAAATAAAATATATTGGATAACCATGATTTTATGTGGATAAACACCTACAAAGGTACCTTTTTATTCTCAAAAGGGCACCTATAGGTTGGCTGTAAGCTGACAGTTCATGGAGATTAACAATTTGGAGGTTGGCTTGGCCCTAAGCATGATATGAACACTTTAAAGTCTATAATGACATAAATTAACTCTAATAAGTGCCTAATCATGTATCACAAGGTTAAGTATGTAAAATTAAACCTATAATAAACCCATAATCTTAACTAAGACTACCACCTACAGTCAACACAGTCTGCCAACTAGGCCTAGTCAAATGAAGAGTACATGTTGAGAGGATTGGAAAATAATTAGGGTGTTGACCATATTTTAACTCACCTTCACATTTTTTTAATTATCTTAGTGAGGTCCTCATACCAAGGAAATAGGGTAAGATAAAAGTTAACAAAGCAAGTTCAACCCTGCATATACAGAACCCTACACAGTCATCAACTTAAGAAGTCTATCTTTAGGTTTTTAAAGGTTGAAGGGTCTATTGGTGTGATCCAATTGTGAAAATTGGTACATATGGTAAATAATACCTAATTAATCCCTCCTTGACTTCACCTTATCCTATAAAATAGGGGAGATGCCCTCTATTTTGTCTTAGACAGAGGGCACTCCTAGATTGTCAAGTCTATAGGCTTGGTGAGTAAGTGATAAGGGAATGAGATGTAAAGTGTTAGAACACTATAAAATGGTGTAAATATTTGTAATGAAGGTAAAAATAGGTGTTAAATACCTCATATCAATTGGAAACTACATAGGGTGGCCTAAGCATGCAAGAAAATAGTCAATCCTATTAGGCCTAAACTAGCCTAAAGCCCTAATGAGGTATAAATAAACTTATAAGGATAGATTAACTCTATAATCCATTTGATGACCTTTAATGAGAGTTATAATGTTTTTTAAAACCATTGTATTTTATGGGAATTAAACAAGTTGGTCAAACTTGGCCTTTTTCATCTTAGACATGTCTAGAGCATGCTCTCAAGCTCGATAGGCCATCTTTGAAACCTCACATATATAAATATTCATAGCATGGTGACCCAAGGATTTGGAAACATTTGAGGAGGGTCATGATCTTGAAATTTTTGGAATATTTTGGGAGTTTGGATGTCAAGATTTTATGAACAATCCTCAAGAGTCTAAACCCTCATAAACCCTTGGTTTTAACCTGATGGAGAAGATAAGAAATAAGATGCATACATATGGGTTATTTTTTTATAAAAGTGTTTTGAAATTGTATAATACTCTCTCAGTATCCTCCCCATCTAGTTGATTTATACCCTATTTGTATGGACATGGTGAATATAGGATTTCTTGTAGGATTTTATGTGTTTTATAGGGGTTGAGGAGAGTTGAAGGATGAAGATAAATGGGGAGGTAAATTGTGACCTATTATAACTCTTCATGTCCATTTATCACTTTAGATAAGCACACAAACATCTTTGCTAATTCATTCATCTCATATAGTCTTTGGCAGATGGTGAAAATGGAAAGTGACTGTCAAGTGAGAGAATGAGAAGTTGGTTTTTAGACCTTTTTAAGGTTTGATTCATGGATTTAAAGGAAAAGGGACATTTATATGTTTCATATCACTCATTCCATGGATTTTATTGAGAAACTAAAGATCACTTGGGTGATAAATGTGAAGACAGACCTATAAGGCTAGTAATGGTGACTACAGATGGTGAGAACAAGTGTCATGGAGATACCTAGTGGTTAAGGATGCATCTAATGACTATTGAAGCTTTTTTATAACCCCTAATTTATTTAAAAATTTGATAACTCTACATAATATGGTTTTGAGCAGTCAAAATATGCTTCATGATGAAGGTAGTTTTAAGAAGGTAGCTGAGAGATCCCTATACCAATTTTAGATATTTTCATGCTTCAGATGGACATTTGTCCAAGAGGACCTTATATAAATTTATTCTTAACCTTATTCTCCTAAAATTTAACTATTTTCATGCCTTTACATGTGGAGTTTTAACCTTTGAACTTCTTTTCTCTCTTTCCTCTCACACATTCTATAAATTCAAGCCATTTTGGCTCTTGTAATTTGATCCATATCTAGTATGGCAAAGCCCTGTTGGTTTGAATACTGATGTTTAACTTTGAATAAATATTTGAAGCTATTTTTGGTTCTACAATTCATTTTCTAAGTGTGTATAGTTTTATAAATCTTAATGATAAATGTTAATCACATATCCTTACATGCATCTTACTCTTTCATATTATGTGCAAGCAATTCATTCTCTAACAAGTCATATGAAGTGTAGTCAGTGTCCTTGTCTATCTCTAAGTATAGGAATTTGTATTAATGTCTAGTTTTATAACTTTTATCCTTTCAATTTTTGAATTGCATTACATATCACCTTCATGTTCAAAATACTTATGTTGGAGTCCCATAGAAGTTTGTGTTAGTTTGTGGAGCTAAAAGCTTCACTGATGCAAACAGAGAAGAAGGTTGATGAGTGGCAGAGCAACCGACATTGGTCTAATCAACCGACGTCATTAATATACAGTGTCAGAGCAACTGACATCAGTTAAGAGTCGACCGACGTCGGTCACCTTCAGGCAGACAGGGACCGACGTCAGTCGCCTGTGCAGTTTTGAAATTGTCAATTTCATAGACAGTTAGTTAATAAAATAGTTATTTGTATGTAGAAGGCCAATTATAGTCTTGAGCTATAGATCTAATTATTGTAATTGTATGTCTAATTATTGTTTACATGGGATCTATATAATAGATTCATGGTCTATATTGTAAAGGTGTGCTAGTTGAGTTGAGCAGGCCAGCTCCTTCTGTGTGTGAAGAGCAAGGATAGCTCCTCCTAGTTCCACAGCAGTGCCAAGTGTGGGTGCTGGTTTGGAGAATCGAAGGGTTCTTCATGTATGTATGATCTTGGTCAATAGGTGTGCAAGGCCAAGTTTAGAGATTTATATGTTAAGTAAGATCATTGATCTGTAGGTGTTTGTGTGTGTTTGATCTAGGTTTACAGGTGTTGCAAAATCAAGTTGATTTGTAGGTGGCAGCATGATCAGGGAGATCACAACATAATAGGTAGTAAGATCAGGTGGGATCTACTTGAAGTACTTTGAGTACTTATGGACTAGAAGTAGGCAACGATAATTTTTTTGGTTGTCACTTACTAGTGGTACTAGCAGTATTTATACTGACTGGTTGGAGGTGAACACCAACTCTATGTTTGAGTTGTGTGTTGGGACCATAATTGAGAGAGATAACTCTTGAAGGTGAATTACTGTACACTTGGTGTGGGAAGCTTGTAAGGTGTGAAAAAGTGTGGCGTCTCTTCATTTATAATTCTTTTTTGGAAGAGTATTAATACAATTGGATATTGTCTCTCATATTCTGTGTTATTTTTGAATTCTAGTTACTTATGCATTATGGTTAAATTCCATGTTTAGTTGCTTATACAAAAGTAATCAATTGTGCTTCCTAGATCTTGACAAGTGGTATCAGAGCCTGGTTATAGGTTCAAGAAATTGATACCACTAACAAGTGGTATGAGAGTTAAGGTTGCAGGGAGCAGATTTGTATTTGATTACAGGTCACTCTCAAGGGTTTCTGATTGAGTGAGAGTATAGCAATGGTAGAAGAAAGTAAGCTAAGAATGGAGGAATTGAAAAGTACAAATGGTCAATTACGATGTTATGGACAGAAAGAGCAGGTAAAGAAAGATTGCTGGTTGGTAGGAGATCAGCATGAAGGAACTGAAGAAGTAGATGTTGCAGGTGTTATTGCACAAGATGCTCTGGGATGTTCCTTGGACAAAGTAGAATCTTGTTTTATAGATTCTATTGCCTCTTTCCATGCAGCCCAAAATAGATTATTTTTCCATGTTAAGGTCTTTGGAGACTTTGAAAATATTTATTTAGGGGCTGGTGTGCCTTGTCAAAGTTTTGGCAAAGGGGAAGTGTGGCTGAAATTATAGGCGGCCAACACATGGGTGTTGAAGGATGTCATACAGGTCTCAGTTCTGAAGATGAGGCTAATTTATTCAGAAAAGTTGGGTGATGAGAGATGCACAAAAACTCTCACAGTGGATGCACTTGAATTAACAGGTGGTAAGAAAGTAGGTATCCTTTATCTATCTACTTATATTACTAATTCTTCTTCTGTTGCAAAGACGTGGATTTGTAGGCTTGGTCACAAGAGCAAGAAAGAGATGCATGTTCTTAAGAGGAAGTCAGATGTCTTTGACAGACTTAAAAATTAGAAAGCCTTGGTGTTCAAGGAGGAGATGATGGACAGAGATCAGTGGAGAAGGTTGAGTAACTCTGAGCAGAGCAGTTTGGACAGAGTTTTGATCTAAAGAGAGCTCACAAATAAAAAGTCATCACTCACAGGAGAACACAGGTACTAACATCGGTCAGGAGGAACTGGCATCGAACAGATAGGTGCCGATGTCAGTCATGTGTAGACCAAAGCCGGTGGTGTTGGGCAGGGTAAGACTGACATCAGTCAAGAAGACCGACATCAATGACATGTAAGACTGACGTCGGTCAGGAGGACCGACATCAATGATAGGTAGACACTGATGTCGGTTAAGAAAACCAGTGTCGATAGTCAGGACAGTCGCATGGAATCAACGTCGGTCAGATGCAGACTGTGTGGTGACCGAGGTTAGTCACTGGAACGGATTTTGGGCAGACAACATGCTATCAAGGAGTCTCAAATGCCCATATAGAGGATTGAAAGGGTAAGTAAGCCTCAAATTTGTTGTTCCTCTTCTTTATACTTGTTGTTCACTGTAGAGCAGGAAGGATCCAAAAAACAGTGGGAGCATAGCATGAATATGATGCATAACCAAATGAGAGATTTGGTAGGGTTGCTAATCGGTATGAAAGCACTGAAAGATGAATGGATACCTTAGTTAAAAAATAGAGGGAATGGACACGTGAGATGGAAGGCTAGGTCATATGGTCTTGAGGAAGCTCCAGGACAGTGGTATAAGTTTGACAGGTGGATGACAAAGCATGGCTTTAGTTAATGTCATTATAACTATTGTGATTTTTTTACCAGATAGATGATGATAGCTACATTATTCTGTTACTGTATGTTGTGTGTTTGCTTGATGCAGGGTCACACATGCAGGGTTTTTCTGAGCTAAAGGTAAAGTTAGTTCAGAGGTGTGTCATGAAGAATTTGGAGGAGTGAAATTCTTTGGCATAAGTGTGTTTCTAGAGACATGGAGATCACAGGTTGATTTTGTCTCCAGATGATTGTGTGAAACCGGTTAGCATGCTGATGGGTTGGATAGTTCTATGAACAGTGTCTTGATTCACATGATGAGGTTAAGTACATGCGTACTAGACCTGGGTTTGCCCACATAGTGGAAGTTGTCAGAAAGTTTGGAGCCAATCCAAGAAAGAAGCACTGGAGGGCAGTTCAGTGGATTCTTAGGTATCTGAGAGGGACCAACAGCAGGTTGACATGCTATGCAAGGTCAAGTTCTTTTCTAAATGGGTTTGTAGATGTGGATGCGACAGGTTACTTGGATGATAGGAGGTTCACCACAGGTTTTGTGGTGGTTGGTTTTCAAGGTTGATCTTGAAGAGGGATACAAGTCAGGAAATAGATTAGATGGTGTACAGGTATAAGTACAAGTGCAGCTATTTATCTCCAAGTGGAAGATTGTTAGGTTGTGAAGCTAAAATTTTTACTGATGCAAATAGGGAAGGAGGTTGTTGAGTTGCAGAGCAATCGACATCAGTCTGATCAACTGATGTTGGTCATATACAGTGTCAGAGCAATCGACATCGACCAAGAGTCGACTGATGTCAGTCACCTCCATGCAGATAGGGATAGACGTCGATCGCCTGTGTAGTTCCAAAATTGTCAATTTTATGGACAGTTAGTTAATGAACTAGTTGTTTTCATGTAGAAGGCCAATTATAGTCTTGAGCTGTGGATCTAATTATTGTAATTAGATGTCTAATTATTGTTTGCATGGGATTTATATAATAGACTCATGGGCTATATTGTAAAAGTGTGCTAGTTGAGTTGAGTAGGCCAGCTCCTTCTATGTGTGAAGAGAGCAAGGGTACCTCCTCCTAGTTCCACAGCAGTGCCAAGTGTGGGTGCTGGTTTGGAGAATCAAAAGGGTTATTCATGTATGTATGATCTTTGTCGGCAGGTGTGCAAGGCCAAGTTTGGAGATCTACATGGTAAGTAAGATCATTGATCTACAGGTATTTATGTGTGTTTGATCTAGGTTTGTAGGTGTTGTAAAACTAAGTTGATTTTCAAGTGGCAACAAGATCAGGGAGATCACAACACAACAGGTAGCAAGATCAGGTGGGATCTACTTGAAGTACTTTGAGTACTTTTGGACTGGAAGTAGGCAACGATGGTTTTTTTGGTTGTCACTTACTAGTGGTACTGGCAGTATTTATACTGACTGATTGGAGGTGAACACCAACTCTGTGTTTGAGTTGTGTGTTGGGACCATCATTGAGAGAGATACCTCTTGAAGGTGAATTACTGTAAACTTGGTGTGGGAAGCCTGTAAGGTGTGGAAGAGTGTGGCATCTCTTCATTTGTAATTCTTTTCTAGAAGAGTATTAATACAATTGAGTATTGTCTCTCATATTCTGTGTTATTTTTGAATTCTAGTTACTTGTGCATTCTGGTTAAATTCCATGTTTAGTTGCTTATACAAAGGTAATCAATTGTGCTTCCTAGATCTTGATAGTTTGAAGCCATTCTTATGATTAATCCTTCATAGTGTAGACCATGGTAGTCTAGTGGATATCATTTTGGTGTATCACCTTATTATAATAGTTAATTTCCATGGTACCTTCTATCTCTTTTCATACAAGTAAATAGTTAGTATAGGTGATAAGAAAACAAGGATCAATTTAGGGAGCTAGCCCTTAAACCTAAAGGTCTGCCTCTACCATAGGCAACCAACAGGCCTAGAGGTATTCCAATGTTGCCCAAATCTTAGAGTAGGCTTCAAAACCTCCTCTAGGGTGAAATATTTGGTGACAACAATAACAAATCAGCTTTCTATTATGTATTAAAACTACCCCCATAACATATTTGCTTGCATCTGTCTCAATTTTAAATGGCTACTAAAAATTTGGAAGTGTTAAGATAGGAGTGGTGTTGATTTTCTCTTTTAATGTGTCGAAGGCTTTCTATTTTTTATCTCCTCACTAAAATACCTATTTATCACTATTCAAGGCATTCAAAGGAGCTGTAACATATGATAAGTTAGTAATAAACTTTCTCCAATACTATATTGCACCAATAAAGCTCTTAACCTTTGTTACAGTGTTGGGTTTTGTCCAATTTACTATGGCTACAAATTTTACAAGGTTAATTTTCAAGTTTCCATTACCCACAACATAACCCAAATAAACCAAATATGTTTTTACAAATTCACATTTCAACATCTTTAGATATAATTTCTCCTTTTGTAAAGTATCCATGACTTTTGCAATGTGAAGAACATGACCTTTCCAAATTTTACTAAATATCAGTATGTCATCTAAGTAAATAATCACAAAATTATCTATGAATGGTCTAAACGTGTCATTCATTACATGGATTATGTGGCAGGTGCATTACAAATACCAAATTGCATGACCATACATTCGAACAATCCTTGTTTAATCTTAAAAGTGGTTTAATATAATAGGTGAAGCATATGGTGAAGTACTAGGATGAATGACCCCTTTTTCTAACAACTCCATCACCTATTTCTTCATTTTCTCATTCTCTACCACAAACAACATGTACATACCAATGTTAGGAGAGAAGCATCATGTTGTAGTTATATCTCATGTTGTATTCCTCACTTAGGAGGCAAGCCTTGTGGATCATGAAACACATCATTATAGTTATATATAAATTGAATCGATTCATTCTTATGCTTAGGATTACATGCTTTAAATTCCTTGCATTGATTTTCATCCTTAACTTTAATAATGATGAGCACAAAAATTTTGTTTGAATTTATAAGACTCTTCATATGTCCTATAGAAACAAAAGATAGACTTATTTTCATATAATAGGCTCTAAAAATATATTCTACCCCATCTTTTAAAATCTTGCATTTATTTTCTTCCCTATAGAAGATTACCTTTATGTGATAAATAAGGACTACCCAAAACAATACCACATATATCCAATGGAACCACACCTTAATCAACTTCATCAATAAACTTAGAAGTGATAGAAAACCTTTATTGACATGTTTTTTTCACATGTAGTTTAGCATCATCACATACATATTGTAGTAGATATGGTTTAGGATGTGGCTTGGTTTGAATTCCTAGTTTCTTAATAACCTCATCGGAAATCAAATTGGCCTGAGATCCACTACAAAAAAGAGTATCTATTTTTGTGTGTTGAGAAACAACTCTTAAGTGAAATAATGCATTTCTTTTCTTTTCTTCGTGTACAGATATAGAAAAAAAAAATGAAAAGTATGAGTGTTAGATGAGGAAGAATAAGTACTACCTTGTAGACCCATTTCCGTGATCTTTGTCTCATCTCCAAAATCGGATCCAAGATCATGTTGAACCATAATATTTACCTTCTTATCATTTATAGTCTAGAATTTCTTAGGTTTTAATTTTGGATGCAATTTCTAACACTTTGATTCATCATGTTTTTTCTTACAATGCTCACACGATGGCTTCTCATCTTCTTTCATAACCATGAAAGTAACTTTTTGGTTACCTTTTGCTTGTCCTTTTAGGTATTTGTCTTTACTTTCAGATTACTTGTTCTTTTGTTTAGGAAAGATCTCTTTAGTAATTTTGTTCCTAGCTTCTAAATGGGTAGCTTGTACACAAACATAATCTAGATTAGTAGGATTTAGAACAAGTATCATGTGTCACAGATAACTATGTAACCCACCAATATATTTCAATAAAGTCTACTGTGTATATAAGGGTATATTAAAAATCAAATCTTTGTTCCTAAATTCTTGTGTATAATCTTGTACACTATTTCCTTTAGTTTGTCTAAGATATTTACAATCCATTATATCTTGTTGCATGTAGCCTAAAGGATAAAACTATTTTCTTAACTCAAAAACAAATTCATTCCAAGAGGATGTCACTTTACCTTGTTTGACCAAATCCTCTTATTGCTTGCTTTCCCACCAGAAAAGTGTTGTTACACCCATTTGAAGAGTAGCTAACTAAATTTTTTTCCCTTCATCAATAATATTTTGAATCCTACAGTATACATCAATCTACTTGATCCAATTATCCAATTTATCTGCATTCAACTCCCCATTATATATTGGCAATTCAAATTTAATTTCAAGTTTCAAATAAGGAAGAGATTCAGGTGATTTAAATGATTTCTCATCACCTGAGGAAGAAGGATGTGAAGGAGAATTCACATACCTAGGCTTGTCCTCTTCACCCTTACCTTCAACTTTGCTCTTAATTCTACTCCTTTTTTCATGATAAAGTTCTTCCACCATGATTTTCATTTCCATTAAAGACTGTTAGAATCATTCTACATCCATTTCTTCCATTTGACTTGTATGTTATGTATTAATCTCAGGATCATATTCTTCAAGTTCACCTTCACCACAATTAGATTTTAACTTGGTTAACATACATAAACAACTTTCAATCCAAGAAACATTGTTATCTAGTGTAGATCACTCGATCTGATACCAAAATGATCTATAAATTTTATCAAACTATGATTCAAATTAATTTGATCAATAACATTCTATAAAAATAGATTTTTTAGCAATTTTATGATTTCTCACAATTTAAAAACTATTAACACCTAAATTGATTTTTGTGGGAAATAGGAAAAACTAAAAAGAGTAATTGAGAACAACACAAGTTTGTTTATAGGGTTTTGCAATTGTATACATCCTTAGGTCCTATTTAGCATGACCGATTCATTAATATTGTTAGGTTGTGGAGCTAAAAGCTTCACTGATGCAGACATGGAGGAGGTTGCAGATGAGTTGCGGAGTGTCACAGACACCGGCGTTGGTCTGGTCAATCGACGTCGACAGGATTAGACAGGAATGCAACCGACGTCGGTCAGAAATCGGTCGGCATCAGCGACCTCCAGGCAGACAGGGACCGACGTCGGTCGCCTGTGTGGTTCGGACTGTGTATATTACGGGCAGTTAGCTAACGAACCAAGTGTTTGCATGATGAGAGCTAATTTTAGACTGAGAGCTATGGATCTAATTATTGTAATTAGATGTCTAATTATTGTTTGGATGAGATCTATATAATAGACTCATGGTTGTATTGGAAACTAGTGCTAGAGAGTAAGAGAGCAATATTATAAGCTCCTTCTGTGTGTGAGGTAGAGCTATGGTGTGTTCTTCCTAGTGCCACAGTACTAGGTGTGTGGGTGCTGGATTGGAGAATCAGCAGGGTTCTTCATGTATGTATGATCTTGGTCATCAGGTGAGCATGGCCTTTTATAGGAAATCTGCATGGTAAGTAAGATCGTTGATCTGCAGGTGTATGTGGGTGCAAGGTCAAGGTTCACAGGTGTGTAGACTAGGTTGATTTGCAGGTGTGCAAGATCAGATAGGACAGCAACACAACAGGGAGCAGAATCAGGTAGGATCTACTTGGAGTACAGGTGTGTACTTAGA
Source organism: Torreya grandis (assembly GCA_037957365.1). Lineage (NCBI taxonomy): Eukaryota > Viridiplantae > Streptophyta > Pinopsida > Cupressales > Taxaceae > Torreya > Torreya grandis. The sequence goes on from JARHVA010000977.1 coordinate 2,671,607, forward strand.
TAGAGCAAAGAGGAAGGCAAGGGAGTTCCTTTCATAAGTAAGGTCTGTTGAAGTGTAGGTTATTGCAGGTTCATGGGAGATCTACTTGAAGTACCTTGAGTACTTGTGGAGTGCGTGGAGCACTTGTGGTGTGCGTGGAGCACTGGAGGTGAACACCAACTCACAGTTTGAGTTGGGTGTTGGGACCTAAGAGAGAGCTTTGAGGAGAGAAGTACTGTTCACTTGAGGTGTGGGAAGCCTCTGAAGAGGTGGTGGAGAAGAAGTGGCATCTTCTTTATTGTATTCTTTTCTTCAAGAGTTTTAATACAAGTTGTGTATTGTCTCTCATATCATGTGTTATTCTGAATTCTATTCTGGTTAATTTTTGCATATTAAGTTGCTTGGTTTGGTAATCAATTGTGTGCTTCTGGTGTTTCGTATCGTGACAAGTGGTATCAGAGCTAAGGTTGCAGGGAGCAGGTTTTGTGTTTGGTTACAGGTCACTCTCAGGGGTTTCTGATTGAGTGGGAGTAGAGCAATGGCAGATGAAAGTAAGCTAAGAATGGAGGAGTTGAAAAGCACAGATGCTCACTTACGGTCCCATGGAAAGAAAGAGCAGGTAAAATAATATTGTTGGTTGGTAGCAGATCAGCATGAAGGAACTGAAGACGTAGATGTTTCAGGTGTTGTTGCACAGGATGCTTTGGGAGGTTTCTTGGATAAAGTTGAATCTTGGATAAAAGATTTGGTTGCCTCTTTCCATGTAGCCCCAGGTAGAGGAGCTGGTGAGCCTTGCCAAAGAATTGGCAAAGGGGAAGTGAAGCTGAAATTGCAGGCGGCCAACACACAGGTGTTGATGAAGGTCATGCAGGTCCCAGGTTTGGAGATATGGCTAATTTCTTCAGAAAGATTAGGTGATGAGAGATGCACAAGAACTCTCACAGCAGATGCACTTGAATTAGTTGGTGGTAAGAAAATAGGTACTCTTTATCTACTTGTTTATATTACTGATTCTTCTTCTGTTGCAGAGACGTGGCTTCGTAGGCTTGGTCACATGAGCAGGAAGGAGATGCATGTTTTTAAGCAGAAGACAGATATATTTGACAGGCTTAAGAACTGGAAAGCCTTGGTGTTTATGGAGGAGATGGTAGACAGAAACCAGTGGATGGTGCTGGATACTTTTGAGCAGAGCAGTTTGGACATGGGTTTTGATTCAAAGGAGCTCGCGGGTAAAAATTCATCACTCACAGGCGAACACAGGTACCGGCATCGGTCAGGAGGAACCAGCATCGAACAAACAGGTGCTGATGTCGGTCACGTGCAGACCAAAGCTGGTGATGTCGGGTAGGGTAAGACCGACGTCGATCAGAAGGACCGACGTCAGTAGTAGGTAAGACTGATGTCAGTCAGGAGGATCGATGTCGGCAATAGTGACACCGACGTCGACAGGGTCGGTAGTCAGAGATAGATGCATGGGAACCGATGTCGGTCGGATGCAGACTATGGAGTGACCGAGGTCGATCACTGTAACAGATTTTGGGTGGACAACACGTTGTCAAGGAGTCTCAAACACCCATACGGAGGACTGAAGACGTAAGTAGGCCCTCAAATTTGTTGTTCCTCTTCTTTATACTTGTTGCTGATTGTAGAGTAGGAAGGATCCAGGAAACAGGTGGGAGCATGGCAGGGATATGATGCAGAACCAAATGAGAGTTTTGGTAGGGTTACCAGCCGGTAAGAAAGCACATAGATGAATGGATACCTTAGTTGAAGAATAGAGTGAACGGACACGTGAGACGAAAGACCAGGTATATGGACTTGAGGAGCTACAGGACAGTGGTACAGGTTTTGACAAGTGGAAGATGAAGCATGGCTTCAGTCAATGTCAGGGTAACTACTGTGGTTTGTCTTACCAAGTGGATGATGATTGCAACATCATTCTATTGCTGTATGTGGATGGTATGTTTTGCTAGCAGGATTGTACATACAGGGTTTTGCTGAGCTAAGGGTAAGGTTAGTTCAGTGGCATGTCATGAGGAGTTTGGAGTAGTGAAATTCTTTGACATGGGAGACATGGAGATCACAGGTTGATTTTGTCTCCAATGGGAGCTGATGTGAATCAGGTGTTGGTGAGGTTCAGGATGCAGAGCCGGAGCACACTAAGGGCTGGACAGGTACAGTGTTTGAAATCACATGAGGTCTGGTATAGACCTGAGTATTCCCATGCAATGGGAGCTGTCAGAGAGTTAGGAGCCAATTCAGGGAAGTAGGTTCTCAGGTATTTGAGAGGGACCAACAGCAGGGATTCATGCTATGTAGGGTTAGGACTTCACTACATGGGTTTGTAGGTTGGATGTGGCAGGGTACTCGGATGACAGGAGGTACACCATGGGATGTGTGGTGGGTTATCTTCAAGATTGAGCTTGAAGAGGGATACAAACCAAGAAACAGATTAGATGGGGTATAGGTACAGGTACAGTGCAGCTATTTATCTCCAAGTGGGATATTGTTAGGTTGTGAAGCTAAAAGCTTCACTGATGTATACATGGAGGAGGTTGCAGATGAGTTGCGGAGTGTCATAGACACCGGCGTTGGTCTGGCCAACCGACGTCAGCAGGATTAGACAGGAATGCATCTGATGTCGGTCAGAGATCAGTCGGCGTCGGTGACCCCCAGGTGGATAGGGACCGACGTCGATCACCTGTGTGGTTTAGACTGCGTATATTACGAGAAGTTAGCTAACGAACCAAGTGTTTGCATGATGAGAGCTAATTTTAGACTGAGAGCTGCAGATCTAATTATTGTAATTAGATGTCTAATTATTGTTTGGATGAGATCTATATAATAGACTCATGGTTGTATTGGAAACTAGTGCTAGAGAGTAAGAGAGCAATATTATAAGCTCCTTCTGTGTGTGAGGTAGAGCTATGGTGTGTTCCTCCTAGTGCCACAGTACCAGGTGTGTGGGTGCTGGATTGGAGAATCAGCAGGGTTCTTCATGTATGTATGATCTTGGTCATCAGGTGAGCATGGCCTTTTATAGGAGATCTGCATGGTAAGTAAGATCGTTGATCTGCAAGTGTATGTGGGTGCAAGGTCAAGGTTCATAGGTGTGCAGAACTAGGTTGATTTGCAGGTGTACAAGATTAGATAGGACAGCAACACAACAGGGAGCAGAATCAGGTAGGATCTACTTGGAGTACAGGTGTGTACTCAGATAGAGCAAAGAGGAAGGCAAGGGAATTCCTTCCATAAGTAAGGTATGTTGAAGTGCAAGTTATTACAAGTTCATGGGAGATCTACTTGAAGTACCTTGAGTACTTGTGGAGTGCGTGGAGCATTTGTGGTGTGCGTGGAGCACTAGAGGTGAACACCAACTCAGAGTTTGAGTTGGGTGTTGGGACCTAAGAGATAGCTTTGAGGAGAGAAGTACTATTCACTTGAGGTGTGGGAAGTCTCTGAAGAGGTGGTGGAGAAGAAGTGGCATCTTCTTTATTGTATTCTTTTCTTCAAGAGTTTTAATACAAGTTGTGTATTGTCTCTCATATCATGTGTTATTCTGAATTCTATTCTGGTTAATTTCCACATATTAAGTTGCTTGGTTTGGTAATCAATTGTGTGCTTCCGGTGTTTCGTATCTTGACAAATATCTTCATGAAAAATTACAATATTGAAGTACATTAAAAATATATATTCTAAAACCCACGATTCAATGTTCCTCTATTTGGCCAAGATCACAGGAATATATGTCCCTTAGCTCTTTCAACTTTAATTCTCTTCACATTCCATCATCTCCATGTTATCCTTCAAATATCACCCATGCCTTTATATACTTGTTTGGGGTTCATATTTGGTGGATTGGATAATAATCAATTTACAATATTGGTGGGATTTAATATTGTCCCCTCACCAATTTTATTGGGGTTATAATTATCCCTAAAGGTTCAAATTACCATGTTTATCCCCTTTTAATGTGGAATTTTAATAATTCCCATAGGTTCAAAACATTTATAACTATCCACGATATTTTAATATGGATGTATAATTTTATATTATAATCCTTTTATGTGTCTCAATGGCCACCTCATCATATCCTATTTTTTAAATCCATCGATTAATGTTTTAGGCATTTTATCCACCATTTATGTGTTTTAATCTTTTTACCTTTGATACATATATGTGTGGATAATAAAAATAATCTCCTTACTTTGCCTTGCCTTGTTTGGAGAAGATTTTCATGTTATCTTTGTGAGACATGTTCATGCCATATGTCAGTCTTTTATTGGTCCACATCACTTTGACTATTTGACCATCTTTGACCATCCATATCTTATGCATATGGACTCCATTTTTTGAATAATAAAATGTGCCAAAAAGCTCTCAACGAGCTCTACACTATGTGGATGTTTTGAAGAAGAATTTATACCATTCATTTTTGGATTGAACTAGAAATTAAATAATGGAAGTACTAGAAATATATTGGATGGATATTGATACAGTGGGGATCCTCCTAGATCAGTGTGTTGGTTAGCCCCCTTGATTTTGATAAGAAATAGTGGGGATATAAATAGTGTGCACCCTACCACATCTAGCTGTTACAATATATACATCATAAAAATACATTAAAAAATCACCAATAAAAATTCTATCACTAAGATAAAGTAAATTATGGTTATCAATGACAAGAGTATCATCACATCAAGCAATGCTATCACATACAACCCTATCGTGATTCAATTTAAAATTTAATATTCTATGATATATGCAAGGGAAAAAATGTGGAAACATTTATATAACAACCATATAATCAAGCTTGAGAACATATAAAAAATATTAACCTCCCATGTCGATGTCATTTTAAAAATAAATACAATATATAAATTTGATCTCCCATGACAAAAGAGAAGGAACATTAGCATACAACTAGGATAACAAGGCAAAGAAGACCAAGGATTCAAGACCAACTTGGTCTAATCAAAGGGAATCCTAATTAATATGCATAGGCAAATATTAAAACCAAACAATCATAACTCAATAAATATCTTAAAAATAAACCATAGGGGTAGAGGGTTATGAAACCCTAGGTTGGATTATCGTAAAGAATAAAGTTTACCAAATTATTAACATAAATTGTGGTTTAGGTAACTACACTATGCATAATATTCTAAAACTAAGGCACAATAGACATATAATATAATACAACAATAAATAGTAATCAGACCTAGTTTACTACCTAAAATAGTTATTGAAAGTCTAATAAAAATATGAACAAGCGCTAATAATGATTATAAAGAGGAAGAGAGATATATAGAACTAAAATGATCACACCTAGGTTTTGATAGTGTTTTGAAATGCAAATAAAAGGCCTATAAAGTGATGCAGAGTGAGATCTTGAAGCTTCTTGATGTTTTTAATAAAGGGTCAAAATTGAAAAACTAGTAGTTTTGATTTGATACAAATTGACCATTGATTATGGCTCCTTTCTATTGATTTTGACCCATGTTTATGATTCTATCCTCTTCTACATTTCAACATCTATATATTTTTGGGACCCTTTTTCATCAATAGATGACAAGAGTTCCCCACTCATTTTTATAAATTGGTATAACTAGATGTCAAAATTATTTCTCTTTTGAAGTAACCTTGATTTGGATTAACACACACAAAGAATAAAGAAATGTGTAGTCAAGTGTCTTAGGCCTCCCTCTTTGGAGTTACAGCTACATATCATAGAGTTGTGAATCAAGGCTCAATGTATCTCTAGTTATTATGAGTTTCCTAACCCAAGTGAGTGATAGGGATTCACCTTATCTCCCTATACAAATAAATGGAAATATGCAAACTTTGCTTAGGCCATATTTTGGTACAATCATGCAAAACTATAAATATTTGAAATCACTTGAAGTCAATAAGAATATAATTTATAATCTTGATGGTGGACCTAATAATTATGTAATTCCTTATGATTTGATAATTTTTATTCAAATACTTTAGGAGGATTTGTATATATAGACTTTTCAAATTCAAATTAAGGATCTATTACTACACAATCTAAGATAAGAATGAAAGGAAAATTGGCAATCATGGGTCCACACATCAAGAAAATAAGAGAGATAGGGAAAGGGACCAAAAATACAAATGGGTCACAATTGACAAACTAATGATTACGACTAGGCCATAATCTGAGAACCATCGATTATGACCAAGACATAGGAATAATAGAAGAAAGATATGAGGAGACTTACAGACTCAAGGAAAACACAAAGGAGAGATAAAACATAAGAAAGAGAATAAAATGAGACCACACAAAATAAATGAGAGGTAGAAACACACAAAATGGCTCAATAGGTACCTAATTTGAACCAATTATCCATATGTATAAAACCACACTAAAAACATTATAATAATAATCCTTGTACCAAATATTGTTGTCTAAATGTGTAATCTAACCATAGAAAATCATGAAAGCTAATAATCAGGGCATAAGGAAACATGGAAAGATGTCAAAAAGGACCCATAACCAACATCCCCAAAATCATCCAATACAAAAACAATCATGACCACTTTTAGACAATATGAAAATGTTCAATGTGACAAAAACTGCAGAAATAGAGATTATTGAGTTTGCAAGAGTGTGTTTGAGTACCTTGAGGCAAAAAAATGTCAGATCTAAAGGCGTTCATGAGAAAATGATGATAAGATAAGACTAAAAAGGGTCCAATTTTAAATTAAATGCACAAATATGAGTCTAATTGAAATCCAATTATCCAAATAAATGAAATCATACAAAATCACTACAATTACTTGACTTTTACCAAAAGCAAGTTTCCACAATTGTTGACCTTTTTTTGGTTTAGCATCTCTCACACATTATTTTAAAAATATAAGATAGATATTTTGCACTACATTTTATTTCTATTTTTTTCAATTTATTCTTTCAAATCATTTATTTTTACTTTTTATCCCCTGTGTTGATTATTTTTGGGTTATAGTTTCAATCGTTCAATTTATTTATATGTTTGGAATGTGGGAAATTTCATTTACAATGGACAAGTATGTTCCTTTGTTCAATTTTAATTCTTATTATATGATGATATACTTTCCAATCCATATAGCTATATGGAATACTATTAGAATTGGTTTCTTATTATTATTCATGTCTAAAATGTTATCACGTGTGTTCAAATGTTTATCTAGAGGGGATGTTTTTATCTTGTATACATTACTGTGTATCTTGATGTGGTTACTATGCCAATTTTCATTAATGTTCAAAATATTAATGATATATCAATTAAAATTATCCCATGGATTAAAACATGAAATATTTGTACAACATAATTTTGGCTTATGTGTTGATATCCTTGATGTTTATAACTTTTCATTAGTGCCTTCCATAAATGTATCTTTAGTAAATTCATACATTATATATTTAATGATGATACATTATGGATTTAACCATACTAAAACAATAAAATATCAAGTCAATAATATAATAAATCCTCCCATTCTTCCAAATATTCCTCAAGACCTAAAGCTTAGGTTCCAAGAAACTAAATACTATGATATTATCAATCAAGTCAAGAACACTCTAGCAAAGATATCAAATTTCAAATTATTTACAATGTTTAATGTTTACAAATACATACTTTATAAGGCCTTATAATCTGACTTTTCCAAGTGGCACTTAATTGTCTTGAATCTCTATTATTTGATTGTTGAGGGATAGTGAGAACCTTGCTACCTTTGAGCATGATGAGTTGTCTCCAAAGGCTATGATGGATTAAAATTTACCTTTGTACATTCAATTCAGAATCAATAACAAAGGGATAAATAGATTCCTCATGGATAATGGTTCAAGGTTAAACATTTGTAGTGAGTCTTTTCTTAGTGCACTATAAATTGAAAGACATGCCCTTGAGAATTATGCTATAATTATAAAAGGATTTGAAAAACAACTAATAAAGGCTCTTGGAGAAATTACATTAAATATATCCCTTGGACCCAAAACCATCACCACTGAGTGTCAAATAATACCTAATGATGTGATCTATAACATCAAACATGGGAGACCATTAATCTATGATATGGGAATCATCACATCCACATTACATATATGTTTTAAGTTTAAACATGATGGAATCATATATATATATAAAATTCCCCATTTAGATATTTTAAAGTAATTGAACTTAAAATATTATTTCCTCATTTAAATCAAACTCAACCAAGTGTAGTAACACATAAACAAGTTATTATAATAGGTCAAGTACAAACACTCCAATTTGATAATTTTAGTAATACTTAGGGAGATAATGAGGAGGATTGATGCAAGGGCATCAAATAAAGATATCTATTTGGCCATTTGACAGTGTCTATGGTCTTAAAACATACTTTAGAAGGCATTAAAGTCATTAGATTAGTCCTTTTTTGTGTCTAGGTGGCCCTTTGGCATTTTCCCACCAAAATGGGCATTTGAAAATTTGAATATGTTGTAGCATGTTTAAATTATCAACAAAATCAAACTAATCCAATAAACATTAGAACATTGTGTGAAGATTGAATCAGTGAAGCATTGCCAAATAAATGATTTAAACCTTTGTACAGTGAGTGTATCTTGACACGAACAAAGAGTGACATTTTGGTGTAACCTTTGCATCATTTTTGGTATCAGAGTGAGAAAGGTTTTGTGGAGAAGGCAGGTATAAATTTGATTATTGTTTTTAGTTTATGCATTGATTAGTTTAATGAAAGTATGCTAAATATTGTTTGAAGAGACTACTCAAAGAAGATTGTAGATGAATGAGAGAAGTTGGTCAGGTAGTTTGAAAGCCAAGAGAGGCTTGAGGAGAGATAAAGAGATAAAAAATCTCATTGATCTAAGAAGATAGCTTGGATGATGATGGAACAAGGTGAAAAATACTTGCTTGAGATGGATCAAGGTGTAAGAGACTTGCTTAAGGTGAAGCAAGGTGAAATAGACTTGTTTATAAGAATGCAACTACCCAATGTGAAGGACCAAAAAAGAGACGAAAGAGAGAGATAGACCAAGTGAATGGTCAAGATGTGGCAAGTGAGTGAAGGATTTTAAGAAAGAGGTATAGCTTAAAATGAGGCCAAGGAGTTGATAAACATATTCAAGGAGATGAGGTATGAGAGAGGTAAGAAGAAACAGGGAAAAGTTGATGAGAGCTATCAAAAAGAGAAGAAGAGAATAGAGATGGAGAGAGAGATGGTTGAGATGAGGTAGAAAATGGATAGGTTGTTTGCCATGCTATAATAGGTGAGAGAAATGAGAATCCCATATTGTGGATGGGTGATGAGAAAGAAAGCTTTCAAATGGCCAATAAGGTAGTAAATGAATAAAAGAAAGATACAAGCAATGAGAAAAGAGTGAATGTAGAAGAAGTTATTATGAAAATAATTACATAAGGAAATGATGAGATATAGGTTGATTGAATAGCCAAGTGAGAAAGTAGAAGAAGACAAACAATACCTTGATATGGAAGAGATGAAAATGGGTGAGTAGAAAGAAGGTGGGTACAGCCAGCTGAGTGATGGGAATGATAAAGAAGAAAGAGATCAATTTGAAATCCTTATAGAAGGTTTGGAAAATGAAATGTACCAGATGGGAAAACATATGGAATTTGATTACAAGTTTATATATGACAACAATGAGAAATTAGAAGCAGAAGTGGTAACCTTGGAGAGAGCATTGAATGATGAAGAAAAGGATGAGATGGTACAAGTTGCAGTAGTTGAGGAGTTTGTGAAGGAAGACAAAGAGAAAGAGGAAGCCTTAGTTACAACAGTAAAGCAAAATGAAGCAACTAGGCATGACATTGGCATTGTTCTAGTTGAAATCATGGTGATGATAGCATGGAAAGATAAGAGTGTAGGTACAAGTATAGTTACATCAATGTTTGGAGACATATACATCCCATGTGATAAAGGAAAAGAGGCAAGAGAGAGTGCACATGAAGTGAAAAATGATGATGTAAGAAAGAGGTGGAACCAAGTAAATATACTTGTCTATGATAGAGGCAAGCATGAGCACAAGAAGGAGTAGTCGCAGTATAAAGGAGCATGAACAACAATGGATGATCCAAGGGAGAAGAAATAGAAGAAAAGGAAGAAGGAGCATATAACAGTGCATTGGAGTATCATTTCTTCCTTATCCAAGAGTATGATGCAGGGGCATCAAAAAAAGATGTCCATTTGGCCATTTTATAGTGTCTATGGTCTTATAAAGTACTTTATAAGTCATTAGAGTCATTAGATTAGTCATTTTTTATGTCTAGGTGGCCCTTTAGCATTTTCTTGCCAAAATGGGCATTTAAAATTTTGAATATGTTATAGCATGTTTAAATTATCAATAACCTCAAACTAATGTAATGAACATCATAACATTGTGTGAAGATTAAATCAGTGAAGTGTTGCCAAAGAAATGATTTAACCCTTTGCATATTGAGTTTATCTTGACACAAATAAAGATTGATATTTTGGTGTAACCTCTACTTCAAGGATGATTGTGAGTTTGATACCATAGATGAAAAATTATCTAATTTAAAATTTAAAACAATCATCCCTAAGGAATACAAAGATGATATGAGTGCATTTGACATCAAACAACTCTATCTTATCTTGAGAAACTATGAAACACCCATTCAATCATCAATAGCTATCAAAACACCATCTAAAGATGATAAGGGTAAATGAAATATGATAAATATTTATTGTAACACACATAAGCTACAAAAATATATTAGTCATATTCAAACCTCTTTGAAAACATATGGGTTTGGATTCAAGTGTGCACAAAAGATGGAATATACTAGTAAAGGACTTGGTAAAAAATATCAAGGTATCATATAGCTTATTCTATCAATTTATCATAAAGATAAACAAGGAATCAGTTATAGTGATGATGAAATAACACATAATTATTTTAAGTATGAACATACAAATACTCAAGCACATGCTAAAAATAGTAATAAACCTTGTGATAATAATCATAGATATTCAGGTTCTCATAATATGGTTAATCGTAAAAGAAAAACTCTAATAAATTCATAAGATGATAAAACCTCTTGATGCTCACTTTCAAAAATCTACCATGAGTCATTCTCAAAAAATATAAATAATAAAATATGTTTCACAATTAGATGCATATAAATGTGTGTCTCACCACATATTTATCCCTCAATCTCCTATTATCACTCTTGTTTTATATTCATTGACTTATACAAACAATTGCATATCCGACCATGATGCTTCAGGACCTTATAATGTCATTGGTTAGCTTTGCTAACACACTTCATGATTAAATTATTTTCCATCTATTTATGTATAGTATAATAATTTAGTTTCTAGTTAGATGTGGGACTTACCCTATATACATATGATCATAAATTCATAGTTTTTTTTGGGAGCATTGTGGGGAAATTTTATTATAATTTTCTTACTTTTCTTTGAATGTTATTTCTTGTGATTATTCCTTTCATTGACTGCTCACACATGGGCTTATCATATTTCATTTGCTACTTAGATTTGTTTGTTACTTTTTTATTGTTCCTTTATCTTCCTGAGTGTTTACTTCTTGAAATTTATTTCACATACTTTTATTTTCATACATACACTTAATTTTATTATTCTTTTTCATTTTATCATTTTATTTTCCACATAACCCCAAATCCCTTGTTCACCATTATTCATATTAATTGAATGTTTTATGTCCTTGCCAATGTATATATGATCCATATCATGCATCCATTTGGGGAAAGGACCCTTGTGTGCCCATTTACATTATTTATGCCTTGGCCATAATAGGGCATGTCATTATTATACTTATATTGATTATATATTTACCATCAAGGAGCATGATACTCTAATATTTACATTGATTATGCCTTCACCATAATGATACATGTCATTATTTCACTTAGATTGATCATATATTTCCCACCAAGGGACATGATTATTACACACTACTCTTGTGCATACATCACTTATATCTAAATTATAATGGGGAAAGCTATTATTATGTTATACTGCCTATATGTATGCTTTCATACATTTCCCTAGTACCTATTCTAGAATATTTATTTGTGCTTCATTGATTATATAATTCTCATTATGGGCTTGTTATTCCCATGCATCTATAGATAATCCATTGCTTATATTGGGGTAGGCTCTTGTTGTGCTTCATCTCTTATATCTTATCCATATTTGACTATGCCATTTTTTCTCTTCATCGATTATACTTTTCCTATATAGGGGGAAACATTTTAGAGCATGTATCAATTTTATATCACCTATATATGGGCCTAATATTTTTATGCTTCATTTATTATATATTGTGCCTATAGATTATACATTTTTTATATTGGGATAGGTCCTTGCCATGTTTCATTACCTACATCTTATTCACATTGGTACATACTATTGTTTATGCCTACACAAATTATATGTTTCTTATATTGAGGAATGATCTTGATATGCTTCATTACTAACATTTGTTCTATACTAGGGCATATTATTTATTGTACTCACATCAATTCTAATTTATTTAACAAGGGAAATATATTATTTGTGTGATTTTATTTACTACATTTTCCTATATAGATGTCACCTATTTCTCCTATACCTATATCGACCATACTTTGTCCATACGAGATAATCCCATTTCTTCTATATCTATATTTCTCACACATTTTTCATAAAGGATTATTACCACTATTACTCCCTATAGACACCTAAAATCAAACACATTTTTTTAATTTTAACTATCCCCTAACATAGTCCTATATCCCATTGTCTAATCAATTCTTATATTCGCACTAATGTTCCTAGTCTTTCACTATTTGTACCCCTTTAATCACTTAAGTTTCTCTTCTATTATAACATCTTATCCCACCAAATTCAAATCACATCACTTCCCATTACTTGATTATTTTTTGATTAATTAATTAATATTATTCCTAATGGAAAATTTCATGGAATGCATAATTAATATTTTATATAAATCATCTAATCTTATTTTATATATCACAATTATGACTTGATGCATCATGAAATCATCTTCTTCTTCCACAAGTCAAATTAATATAAAGTTGGAAGTGTGAAATCAAGGTCTTTGACACCCTCTTATACACTCCAAAATTATCATAAATGGATTTCTTACACATCCTCTTACACACTTCAACTACTTCTTACACACTCTTCCTCTCTCATCGTGGAGATGTAGGATTGATTTTCATCCATTGATCTTCATCTTGGATCAATGATACAAATTGATTTAAAAAATTTATAAATTGGAGGACTTCCTCCTTATTCCAACATGACCAAATAGTGTAGCGAGGCTTTTCCAAATCATAAGGCCATAATATACCAAGTTCTTCAATTATTCAATCAAATCATGCATAACACAAGGGGAGATTTTGTCAGAGTAGCTCCGTGACATTGACAAAGACTTCAAGATTTATATATGGGCCAATCAAACTTGTGTTCTGATAAGATAGAGAGATCCAAAAAGAATGTAAAATTATGTCATTTGTATTCTTTATGATTTTTTATCTTTTTCTTGACCTTGCCCAATTTAAGGACATGTGTTTAGGTTTTTGTGCATTTCATTTTCAATTTCATATTAATAAGAAACTAACTCCTTTGTAATTATGTGATCACATATGGCATGGCTAGTGGGATAAGCACCCCACAACCTCCTTTGAAACATCTAAACATTAGCTCAAAATTTATCTAATTTTTTCTTCATTTTCTTCTAATTTATCAAATTTGTATTCCCAAATTAGTGGTGGGAATGTTTTTCTACTCAATAGGATCACTCCTCATAATCAGTGATATCACCCTTCTAATTAGAAATATCATTTTTTTTCTATTTTTTGGTTCTTTCTATGTTTTCTAGGTAAATGGTGGTTCCAACCTATAAATTAGTGGTTTTGACTTGAAATTTAGTGTAAATGTATTGAGAAATGGTGGATTTACAATTATATTTTATACAAACTATCATTTTACAAAAATGATGGTATCAACCTATAATTTAGTGAAAACACATAGCAAAGTGATAGTTTTGTTCTCAAATTTCACACAAACTATCATTTTATGGAAATGTCATAATCACAAATCCAAACGATGGTATTGACCTAAACATTGATGGGATTGACTTGAAAATTGGTGTAAACACTCTGATAACCTTTCTTCTTGTTTTTCCTACATTTGAACAATATTGTACTTATAAATAATGAATTTAATTATTTAAATAGTGATATTATTTATATTTTAATTCTACCTTCTTCTTTTTTTAAATTGTGATATCATCTTAAAAATTGGTAGGATAACCCTATTAAATAATGATATGACCCTACTAATTAGTGGAATCACCAACTTTCTATGTTCTATTTTTTATGTCTGCATATCGGTAAGATTGATATACTAAATGATGGGATCACTATGTTATGAATTCCAAAGGCTAAAAAAGGAATTAATTAAACTTATTCTTGTTAGTCAAAAATCATAATTCAAACTCTAATATGTTTGTTGTAGGTTCACTTCTCAAAGAATTGGTTATTTATAAAATAAATACTTTACAAACACACTTTATTTTGGTGCATAAAATGAACCAACATTTGAATTTGGTGTTCTAAAAAAATATTTACATTTTCATTAATTGCATGTTTGTAATTTTTTACTTGTTTTTGTGTGGCTTATCATGTGTATACTCTCCCCTTGCCCACTTTTGATACCATGGGAGACCAAAATAATATAGGTTACCATTTCTCTTTTCCTAAATCATAACTAGAGTATGTTTTCCTCTTGCCCCCTTTTGAGTTCTTGAAGATAAAAAATAGTGAAACTTTCCTTTTTATTTTGGTTGTGTGAGTTATATTTCATCATCATTTATGAGTACTTATGGTGAAATGACTATGATCTCATCCCCTAGCATACATACCAACCCTGTACATCTAACATGGGATATAAATTGAGGGTAGTTGTCGTAAAGGCATGGTGATATTCTCCATAAAGGGTTTTGTGAATGTAATGGATTTGTCCATGACACTAAGCTATTAAACATCACCCTCAAAGTTAAATTTTTTTATAGCACTTAATTGAGATCTCATGGTTAAAGTGGTATTGAAGGGCCTAAACCCTCTCATGAATTTCCTATTATTTTTTATTATTTGAATCCAAATCATTTCAATTTCCTAATTTGATCTAACATTTCAAGTCAATTAAAAATGAAACGTCCAAATTCAAATATTCCAAGTCAACCAAAATCAAATGATTTCAAAAGGTAAAACTTCCAAGTCAAACATTTCAACTTAAATCAAGTCAAAGTCAACTCTTTTATAGTCAACCATTTTAATTTAAATCAATTCAAAGTCAACTATTATAAAGTGAGCTTAAATTAAATTCAAACGTCAGTTAAGATCAACTTTCAAATCAAAGTTAAACATTTTCAAAATAAAATCAAGTCAAACATTCTCAATTCAAAGTCAAATCAAGTTAAACAAGTTAAATTGAACCTTCAAATCAAGTCAAACTTCAACTTTAAAATCAAATCAAATCAAATCAAACACCCAAATTCAAAGCACATCTTATCTTTCCATTAAATCTCCTACACCTGATGGTTGGGAATGACGAAGTCACATCACCATCCTTTCTCCCATTTGAAATTAAATTGAATTCAGAATCCAACATAAGCTTAGTCAAATCAAGTCCCAAATTTTAATTGCACTCAATCCACCAATACAAGTCAAATCACATTCAAATGAGGTATATTTTGACCAAAATGGCATCAATTCCAAATCAATCAAATATCCAAATTTAAAATCACATTCAAATCAAGTTTATTTTAACCAAGTCACATTAATTATAAATCAATTAAACATCCAAAGTCAAATATTGTCTTTCTATATTTTCTCCCATTTTAAATCCAATCTGAGATTAATCACATCAAATAAATCTACCTTACTTTGGGCAAATAACATCCAATCCAAACTCAAATCAAATCCAAAATCTTAAAATTCCATCTAGGTTCATGGAATCTAAAGTACATCAATATAGAGCCCAATTTGAACATTACATGTTTGATAACAAAGACAATGTATTATGAATCTTAGAAATAGGTGCCCAACTACTTACAATTTTCAATCCAAAAAACTTAGGCTCCATCCTAAGCAGGCAAAGTTAAACCTTTTCACATCAACATCAATTAAACATCCCATCCACTAGCTATAATATTGATCATCATATTCACACTAGCAAAGGGGAACCTATTTTCGTACCCTTATATAATATACATTTGGCCCCTAAGCCAAAACTATCACATCTAGAGTCTAGTCCATCCACATGCAAACTAGGTCTTAAACTTCTTAACGAACCCTTGGAGGAAATATTTTACCAGTTGGCTATGCAAAACATGATTGTGTATTTGCGCACCAAGTGCTTTGATGAAAATAATCCAAAACCTAAGTGATATCAAGATGATTAATATTGTTCATATCACAAGATTCAATTCCATTATCTTAATCGATATGTTAGGTTAAAGACTTATGTCCAAGGGTTGATTGATCAAAGATACATTAAAATAGAATCAAATCCATCCATGTTTGAGTACCACCAAATAGAAATATGAAAATACTATTTCCAAGATCATTATTAGACTCATCCATGTCCAAGTCAAGGCTAATATAATTTACCCATCTTAGATATTTTCATCGAATCACCCATCCTTGACAATTCAATTTTTGACAAGTCACCCTTCAACCATCCTCCCATCTTTGAGTAGCCTCTCTATGATTATCCACCAGTATTTGATAAACCTTAATTCAATAATCTCATCTTCAAATAACCCATCATTAAATAATAGTCCATAATCAATCCATTACCTAACATCCCTCATTTATATAAGTCCTTTCATCTTGAAGCCATCATTTCCAAACATAAAGTGAAAAAGATACTTTTAGACAATGCAATCTAATAGGCCATTTTTGTCACCATATCCAAATCATATTCCACATCATCATCCCAATCAACATTAGTATCAAAATCAACATTAGTCGAATAAATATAATTATTAACATTCATCCTATCAGCATCAAAATCTAAATCACAACCAATATCAAAATTAGAGTCCATATTCGAACCAGAATCAACATCAATGTTATAATCGGTTTTACCATTAGAGTCAATGTCAGAATCAGAATCAGGATGTTATGACATTGGCTACACACTTTTGGTAAATCCATTTAAATACATTAGTGATTATTCCATGGTTTTTTAGGAATTTTCATTTGACATTGAATCAAGTTATCCTAATAATATCTATGAGTTTTATGCTACCTTTTATCCTTCCATGTATATTACCCATCTTTTTGACATTAGTCATCCTATCCATTATCATGACATCCAATCTCCTGAAACTATTAATTTAAATGGATAGAATTACACATTTTTAGACTTATTTCATAGTGACATATCATTTATAGAATTTATGGTGATCTAAATTAGCATTCAAAGTCAAAAAACAAAAATTCGTACTAAAACCTTATTTAAGGTGCTAGCAGACATTAAAAATCAAAATCCCATAAATTTAGAAGAAAAGTTTCTTAGTGAAACCTTGTTTGAGGTGTTAAGGGAAAATAAATATCCTTTAGTGAAAACTTGTTTGAGGCATTAAGGGATAATTAAAATTATAATTAGAACAATAAAGCAGAGTGTTTTGGTGAAAACCTCTTGGAGACGCCACTAGATGAAAAAAATAGTTCTTCATTGCTTGATGAATACATCATTGACATCAATATTAGAATAATTGATAATATTAATATCATTCAAGTTGTAAAAAATCTCATGCCTAAGGAGCAAAAAAAAATTGTGATTACCTTGAGAGAATTTTCAAAGGTCTTTGATCCTGTAACATCAAAAATCATGTTGTAATTAGAAAATCTAGAATCAACGATGATGTGTGTGATTGCTAAACCTAATTTCCCTGGTCCTCCAATAATTATGCATCAAGATAAATAAATCCTTTGTTCTCCTGATGAAATATCATGGTGGTGATCCAAAACATCAAGATAAATAAAAATGATAGTTTTTCTTTCAAAATCTATTTATTCACTATGTATGGATTGTGAAAGCATAAAATATTTAATAATTATACATCCCATCACAATCATATCCTTCATACAAATCCAGTATCCCCCCATCAAATCAAATCTTTCTCCAATACTTACCCTACTTTACCATCCCTGACAACACCCTCCTTCATAAAGGTTATGAAGACACCTTGTTTATAGGTTTGGAAGAAGTAGAATCAACAACCAATGAAGATCACAATAACATCAATGTAGTCCACATCAATTAGAAGACCCTAGCAAAGTAAATTTATAGAATAAGTATGGGTTAGAGATCAGAATGGTCAAAATTATGTATCTCATAATCCTCCATTAAGTTGAGATTTTAAAAAATCAAATCAAAGGATAAAGTTAAATAATTTGTCCATTGGTGAAAACCATGCTTATGATGCCTTGGACAAGTACCATGATGAAAACTAAGTTTATCGTGTTATGTGTAAATACTATATTGTATGCAAGTACCTCAACATCTAGGGAAGTCCCATCCAAATCATCATCTACTTATCCATCCTATCATGCCCATATCTCTTCCCATCTTCACCTTGATAAGGAAGTGGAAGTAGTTTTGATCCTTGTTTTAGTAAACATCTTGGTATATCATCTAAATGATATTTTGACAACTAGACACTTATTTTTCACATGGTATAGTCCTTGGAGATCCCTAATCCATTCATAGTCACCATTCCCCATCATCATCCCTTATCATCTAATATTGTCCTGAATCCTTTTTATTTGTTATCATTTCTCATTCTGATGCTAGAATAGGTTTTCCCTTTGCTAGTGACCCATTGTATATACTTATTCCAAAAAACCTAAAAATCATTAAATTCAAAAAGACCAAAAATATCATAAAATCCAAAACATCAAATAATCCAAAAACATCATAAAATTCAAATATTCAAAAAAATTAAAAAAAAACAAAAAATATAAAAGGCCCAAAATCTTCAAAAGAAATATAAAGCCATAAAAACTAAAAACATTTGTCTTGTCCTAAATCTAGTCAAAATCCTTAATCAAATTACAATCTCACAACTTTCACCCTATTTGGGGAAAAGCAAAGCATGTAGCTTCTTTCAAGATATTTTTCAATCCATCCCCTTGCATGTATCCTTGATTGGGGGCACAACCCAATTATCATATCATTGACCCTTTCCCCATGGATAATGACTTGGTTAAATCAAGATGCTTTATGATGATTTTATAAGTTTGTGTGTGTTTGCCTATTTTTTATTTTTCATGTTGTGTCTTTACTCAGTCCTTATGTGTCAATAGGGTTATCATGGTTTTTCCATATCATGGTGACTTATTGCAATTGTACTTGAGTCCATCCATCAGCATAAAATAAAAATAAAATCTTGATTTTTCCATATCATGGTGTGTTTTTTCATTTGTTTATTAGATTGGGGGTCAGTCCTTACACACATTATAGCCAGATCATCATGGTGGTTTATATAATGGTGCATATTGTCATGTGTTACATCAAAATTTAAGTGCTTGAGGCTTATATATAATGTTTCACTAAAGCAGTATTTTATCCCCTTGCAAAATCATCCCTTTTAAAATCAAATCATTTTTGTCATCTATGACCACATCAAATCATCTCATCCCTCTTTAAAATTCATCAACATTGGATTAAAATTAATTTATCATCATTTCTTATCACATTCCTCACTTTCAAAGAGAACTAAAATGGCCCAAGGTCTATTTGGACTATGTAGGTAGCACTCAGTCACATGGTATTTCTGATGTCAACTCAACCACCATTATTACCATAATTTTTCATATATTCCTATCAACATCCAATTATTCTAACTAATATTCATTCTCATAGCATACATGTGCAAACTTTAGTTCAACACATCCCCTATTTATTCAATTCATTCCAAATCATTATCACATCATTATTTCATCACTTGGGGCATCCTTGTGTGCCTAGTTTTTTGTGGTTTCTTCATTCTTTGAAAATTTGTCGTACCATATACACATACATTTGCATCAAGCTATCAACTTCATGTAATCCATTAACATGACCAATCATCTTTAATCTATGAAATAGTTTAAATTCTTGATCTATGTTTATAAATTGATCAATTAATTAGTCTTATCATCGATCAAATCTACCCTATTTGGGGTAAAATTAATCAATCAATTGTCAATATATATTCTATCTCATAGATTTTGCCCTATTTAAGGAAAGTCAAAGTATGCAGCTAATCTTAGGATTTATCCTTCGCAAATCTCTCCTTGCTTGGGACAAGCCAATCCATCATCATTATAAATAAAAGTGTGAAAGCATTAGTTCAATGGGTTAATCTTACCCACAAGTTAATCATTCCTCTTTTTACATCACCCATATATCATTCTTCCATTCTATCTCCATCTCTTTTTATAGATCCCATTTGTATCTTTTATCCTTGCTTGCCTTCTTGAGGGGGCATCATTCATCACATTATTTCATCGTCATTATCTAATTTTTTGTCCACCTTTTTTTCTTTTTTTTTCTGTGAAAAGTTATTATTGCACTCATTGTGTCTCATAATGCCTTCTCAAAGAGAGGAAAAATGTAGACACCTAGTGTATACACATAATATTTTTAATTTTTATCGATTACTGACACTTTTTATCTTGCAGGAACCCATCGTGTCTCAATCTCTCTAAGTGCACACCCTAAGGGGTGTGGCAAAAAAGGGGTGGGCAGACAATTGGTGCTCTATAATATTGTTATCCCTTTTGTCATTTATCATCTACACACTTGTCTCTTAAAACATTTACCCTAAGCTTGTTCTTCTCTATTGTGCCCATTCCAATCATTTTTCACATCTTTATCTTCATTTTCCTTACCTTATTCCCTTTTGGTCAGTCAGTTGTACATGGTTAACTAGGTTGACCTTATACACTATTTCAAGGTATTTTTCACTTAAGAGATGGTTCACCATTGGCTGACCTAACTCATGACCTACTGAATTATTGCTCAAAATTATATAGGGTTAACTAGGTCAACCTTGTTGACTAACATTTTTAGGAGTTAGGGTAAGATACACTTATATATACAAGTTCATTTCCCACCATTTAAGAAGAAGTGAATAAGAATAAGTACGAATGAATATCTACTCATTAACCATTCTAATTGACAAGTTAAGCTTAGGTTTCCATACTTTCTTTGGAGATATAGATCTTGTCTTGTGGAGAAGTCTTTTGGATGCATAGATAGGTTATGTAGCCTAGATCTAATTTGTCTTTGTTATCCTTACATACCACAACAATCTTAAAGCACCTTGACTAAGGGAGAGATTGAGGCTTCATGGGTCCATATTCAAAGGTAAGTATTCCTAAATTTATCTTTCTTTTGTAAGAGTAGATAGATATGCATTTGTATTATTATTCTTCCATTCATTAGGATTTCGTATACATTGACGTGAGTAAATGTCTTTTATGCATGTTTAGTTTTTTTTTTTCTAATCCACACTTTATGCCACAAGCTTTGGTAAGCACTAGATTAGATTTAATTTTATTTATTATTAGATTAAGTGAAGTGTTAAACCTAATCAAGTCTAGTGGATCCTCATATTGGCCATGCTCCCAGTTAACAAATGCATTCTCAATCAGAAGTGTATGTATGATCTATCTTCTCCAAGCCACGATTGATTTATAGACATAATGCATTTATGATTACATACATTCTAGAGAACCTAATGTGAATCTAACTTTTTTAGGACTCAATTCATTTATTTCATTATTTTATCATTTTTATTATCATATATTCATCATATTGGGTCAATTACATCAACCCAATTCTAAATTCTATGCACATATTTAACATATAGTCACATCCAAATGACTTTGTTCTTTCTATGAAAGCTTTTTTCTAGGTACAGACTATTGGATCAACCCATTAGACCTAGTACAGGATTTCTAGACTTTCAGACATCTATTCTAGAATATTAGGTTGACCTAGTCGACCTTGTACATTTTTAGGCATCTTGTTCAGTATATTGGGTTGACCCAATTGACCCTATACATTTTAGACATCTTGTTCAACATACTACATTGACCTAGTTGACCTTATACATTTCAAGCACTCGATAATAGGTTTTTGCAAAGCTAGATTGACCCAGTCAACCCTGTTAGCATAATTTGCAAGAATTTCTCAAGGTTCTTGAACAATAATCTCACCTTTCTGCATCTATGATCCACTAAGGTTCCTTTATATCTTTCTATCTCTTTCCTTACAATCTTTATTTTTCACAATTTTCAATCTTTAAAACTTTCCTTATACAGTCAACTAGATCAACCCCGTCAACCCAATTATGTATTTTATGTGTTGTCTAGATAACTAGGTCAACTTTGTTGACCCTTTTCATTTTCGACCTTGCTTATGTAGTACAAAGGCAAAAATGTTGACCCTATTCTATATTTTATGCATACATTTTCATTAAAAATGTAATGTCCCCTCTTTCCTAAGAGATCACTCAATTGATTAGATTAGCCTATTCCAACATTCACATAGGCTAATTAAGGTGTTAAGGGAATGATTTGCTAGGCATATTTGAGTTTTGTACCTTGGAGAGGTTATTTTTTACAAGTGGCATAATGAGTTTTTATAATGTTTTATTATAAAGTTACTTTTTGGAAAAAATTATAAAAGGTGACTTTATAAAAGGGAAAAATAAAATAAAATAAAATATTATTTCCCAAAGTGGGATGCCACCCTTATGGAGTTCAAAAAATTATAAAAATTATTTTATGGGTCATTTTGGTTCCAAAGTTGCCCAAGGCGGTTTTATAAATATAAACCTATCCTCTCATATGCTCATTATGTGATTTTATGATATTCGATACTTCTTCAACTTTTAGCTGGTATGTTCATGCCTAGCCTATTCTAAGGATGAAAACCTTCAAGATTTAGTGGATTAGATGAAAACCCAACTCCACCTTGAGAAATGAATCCATATAGGGTTTCTTATTGATCTTAAATTTGTAGATCTGAGTTGATAACATCCAAGAAAGAGTTTTTTAATTACAGGTTTCTTCATTTTTCTTGGGGGGCTAGGGTTTGTGATAACTTGGAAGACTTTTGTTGCCAAATTTTCCAAGTGGGTATTGGTAGTTTGAGGAGATATTGTAGATTTCACCTTGAGGGTTGCGTGATGGCATCCATTTTGAGGAATTTTATGCAGGTTATTTGTTGATTTCATTTTTCTATTGTTGGACACTAGGGTTTTAACCTTTATTTTGGAGTTTTTTGGAATTTTTGGTGGCTAAAACCTTTTATAAAATTTATCTAAAGTGGGGCAGACAGGTTTGGTTATTTTTGGAGACTCTTGGAATTGGTTTCATATTTTTATTATCTCTAGATTAATTTATATGACTTTTGGTGACATGGGTATTGTATATTCTGAAGGATTTCATCATTTTGCACCTAGGGTTTGAAAGGGAATGTGTAGATCATAATTTTAGTATGTTATTGTAGCTTATTTCAAGGATCTATTACATATTTTATCTTTTTAGGAGAAACTGTACCTTCCACCTTGGTAAAGTCACCTGCATCCTTGCTCACATGGTGTCATATTCCATATTTTGGTGTTGAGACTTCATCTTTGGATCTAGGTATAATTGTATTGTGCATGAGGATAATATTTTATATTTTTCATTGTAATATTTAGTTCTGATATAAATCAAATTAGAATTATATCAGTCCTAATTTTTATTGTATATCCTCACTTATTTGGAGAAATAAGAGTCCTATTTGATAATAGATTGCTTAGTTTTTATTGTACTTTCTTTATATACAATTGTGTTATCAAAAATCATCTCAAAACATACATAAAAAAGAACCAAAACCATTGTAAACAAATCAAAAAAATTAGTTCATAATTATCAAGGGTTCTTAAAATGGTATCAGAGCTCTGATCTTGCCAGCCTAAAGGTTTTGGGTTGTGTCTATGCATCCATGGGAAGTTGGTCCACATAGATATTATTTTAGAAGACCAGGGCAACCAAAAAAATAGGTATAAATAGATACTTCTATACGTGTTGATTTAGGTGTTAACACTAGTAGTGTCATGGGTGATAGGCATGATGGTAGTCAGAGTCCTTTACGAGATTAACTAGATGCTTGTGAGCTTTTGATAGGTCTTATGGCTAGTCAACAGCATGTTACATAGAGTTTGGATCACTTGATTGGGACAGTTGAGCAGTTGACCATGGATTGGCCTAAGGGTAATGATAGGCATAAGAGGCATGATAAGTCACCTTCAATAGTAGATAGTGTGGTTGGGTCTTCTCATGTGGATAGGACTCATATTCACACCACAAATAGGCCTATGTAGCCTACATTTTTACCTAGAGATGAGCCCAAGGTAGTCGATGATGTAGTAGTCAATGTGACATTTTAGGATCATGTCATGATAGTTAATGATGAGTGATTGGCACTATCATAGCATGTGATTGATGTGTTTCCTTTCCCATAGTATCATGCATAATATAGAGAGAGCACCAGGACTCGACATGATAGGAGGCTAAGATAAGACCAGAATAGGGAGCTTAAGTAGGCCACTAGCAAGCTCACTCTTTATACTTTTGATGGTAGTGGGAAGACTAGTGCATGAGCTTGGATTCATGAGCTCAATACATTTTTGACACTTAAGTTGATGCATGAGGATGAGGATATTCATTTTAATAATTTGCAGCTGAGGGCATAACATATTAGTGGTGGCATCATGGTTGATTACCCAAAACCATGTACTTATACATTCTTACAAAGAGTTTAGTGAGCGGCTGATTTTCAGATTTGACCATAATGATGTTGAGTTATATTATAAATATCTTGCCCCGTCTATACCAAAGTGGACATGTTGAGACTTATATTAATGAGTTTCAATGGATTTTAGTGATGGTTTCAAAGATGCTAGAGAGACATGTGGTGATGCTTTTTATAGAGGGATTACATGATAGGTTAAGGGGTCTTGTCAAGGCGCTTAAGTCTAGGACTTTGTAGGAGGCTATTTAGATGACCTTGGACATAGATACATCACCACCTTCTTATCAATTGCATAAAAAGCCTTCCAAAGTTCTAATCCTTTTTAAATATCTTTTACTTAGTAGAGGAGTGCACCTCCTAAGATTGATTAGGATACTCGTAATGAGTTGAGGAGGAAAAATATTTGCATCTCATGTAAGGAGCCACAGGAGGCTAGACATAGATGCCTTGACAAAAGAAAGATACATCTCATAGAGTTTAATTCAGATGTGGATGATGAGTAGGTACAAGATATAGGTTTAGACAAGAGTGATAGTGAGTATGATGAGCAACCACAGGTTGAGCTTAGAGAGGGTGATGAACAGGATCCATCTCAAGTCACTATCACTACACTTTCAGGAGTACCTAGGTACCAACCCTTTTGTTTGAAGGGAGTACCTAAGGGACAACATGTTACTTACTTGGTGGATAGTGGTGCTACACATAACTTCATTAATGAGGGGTTAGTTGTAAAGATTAGATTACAGGATAAGGATTTTTTGAGTTTCAGTGTGATAGTTACATATGGATTCACCATGAGTTGCACTATATGAGTTCCTTAGCTTGGCATATAGATGGGATACTACACCTTGACCAGTGATTTATATGTAGTGGGATTTGGTGAGATTAATATAATTTTGGGGATTCAGTGGTTACATTCACTTGGATGATATGTGTAGGATTTTTGTAAGACGGAGGTGGAGTTTATGGTAGATGGGAAGAAGATTGTACTCAAGGCTTTATCATATGGGGGGCCTAAGGTAGTTTTAACACATAGGATGGAGTCTATATTTAGGCATGGAGATGTTACGTGGGTGTCCCAATGTTTTGTTTCATCCAAGACTTCTTCAAATAGTGAGTAGCCTTATCATGTGGATATCTAGCTAGTGTTAGATAAGCATAGTCTTGTGTTTAGAGATATTCCTCTAGGTAGACCACTAGATCACGTATTTGAGCATGTGATAGAGTTAGAGGAGGGTTCCAAGCCCATGATTACTACACCTTATGATCATCCTAAGAAATTTAAGGATGATATAGAGAAAATGATAAGGGAGCTTCTTGACATGGGACATATTTGGCCTAGTTCTAGTCCCTTTGCTTCTTTAGTTGTGTTGGTAAAGAAAAAGGATGACACTATGTGTATCTGTATTGATTACCATGCTTTGAACAAGAAAATAATCATGAACAATTATCTGATTTCATGCATAGATGAGTTTATTGATGATCTACATGGGGTTGTGTACTTCTTAAAGATTGATATCCATAAGACAACATTCATATGTTATTACGAGCACTATGGTATTTTTGGTGATGCTTTTTGGCCTTACTAATGCACCTGTTGCATTTCAGTCATGCATGAATCACATCTTCAATAAGCATTTGTGTAAGTTTGTATTGGTATTCTTCGATGACATATTGATTTATAGCAGGACAATGGAGGATCACCTATGGCATTTAGATGAGATTATTAGCATTATGGAGGTTTAGTCTCTTTTTGCTAAAGAGTCTAAGTGTGAATTTGGGCATAGAAATATTCTATACTTGGGACATGTGATAGGTGATAATGGGGTGAAGGTTCACCAAGATAATATACAAATAATACTTGATTGGCCACTACCTATGAACATTTATGAGTTGAGAGGATTCCTCAATCTTTGTGGATATTATAGAATATTTGTTAAGGGGTATTCGTAGCTTGTAACACCACTTAAAGATATTACCAAGAAGGGTGCATTCATATGGATAGATGAGGCTCAAGTCATTTTTTATAGTCTTAAGCATATTATGAATACTTGTTTAGTGTTAACTCTTCCAGATTATTCTTAGCCATTTGTTCTAGATTGTGATGCATCAAGAGAGGGGATTGGTACAGTTCTTATGCATAATCATCATCATATTGATTATGAGAGTAGGAAGCTAAGAGATAATGAGTGGATATATTACACATATGATAAGGAGATGCTCACCATCATGCATGTGTTGGTGAAGTTTAGGCATTATTTGGTAGGTGGGAAATTTATGGTGAGAATAGACCACAATAGTCTGAGGTATTTCTTAGAGTAGAAGGAAATTAATGAGAGATAGCAAAAGTGGGTTAGTAAGATTCATGCATATGATTTTGACATTGAATATGTCAAGGGGAAGAAGAATTTTATTGTTGATGCACATTGTAGGAGACCTAGAGTTACTACACTTTGCTCTATTGGAGAGATTTTAGCCGATTAGAAGTCTCAATTGTTGGTTGAGTATTCCAAGAATCTATTCACATGTGAGATCATGGATGGTAGGATTTAGGATGATAGATACAAGGTGATTGATTATGTAATTTATTATAAGAACATGATATATTTGGTACCTAAAGCAAAGCTCAAGGATAAGATCATACATGCCATTCATGACACACCACTAGCAGGACACCCTGGGTACTTCAAGACTTATTAATAGATCAGGGAGAGATTCTCATGGAAGGGTCTCAAGGATGATGTCTTGCATCATGTATATGAGTGTTTGACTTGTTAGTATAAAAATTTAGAGCATACTTTCCCAGTGAGTTTATTATATCCTTTGTCAATTCCAAATTAGAAGTGGGAAAGTATTTTGATGGATTTCATTACAGGTCTTCTAAGAGTCCAGGAGAGAGATTGAATTTATGTGGTGGTTGATAGATTAACAAAGTATGTACACTTCTTCACTATATAGCTGACTATATAGCATATCAAGTGGTAGAGTTATTATTTCATGAGGTGTTCAAATTACATGGGATTTCAAAGACCATTATTAGTGATCAGGATAGTACATTTTTGAGTATATTTTGGTGGGAGGTTTTTCGATCGATAGGTATAGAATTGACACCGAGTACTAATTACCACCCTCAAAAAGATGGATAGATAGAGTATGAATAAGTGGGTTGAGGGATATCTTCGTAACTGTGTTTTAGGGTAGAATAAGGCATGGATTAGGTGGTTGTATCTTGGAGAGCATTGTTATAATACTACCTACCATATGTTTATTGGCATGACGCCTTTATAAGCTTTATATGGATATGATGCATTATCTTTTGTGGATTTGGAATTTGATGATAGTAGAGGGCCTAGAGCTTGTGATTGGATTTAGGATAATCTAGATATATTTAAGGCACTTAAGGATAACATTCAGCATACACATAATCAATAGAAGATGTATGCAGCTCGACACAGGGTTGAGAGATATTTTGAGGTTGGTGATATGGTTTTCTAGCGCCTATAACCATATAGACAGAGTACACTTGAGAGGTACAGAAAAACTTAGGCCTCATTTTTATGGTCTATATAAGATCTTTAGGAGGATTAGAGAGGTAGCATATGAGCTTGAGTTACCTATTGAAACCTTTAAGATACATAATGTCTTTCATGTGTCTTGCCTCAAGAGGGTGTTTGGTCAGCGTGTTATTTCTTCTCTAGAGTTACCACCCTTGGATGAGGAGGTTAGATTGATATTGATTCCTACTAATATTCTAGACATAAGAGAGAGGAGATTGAGGAGTAGAGTGATCCATGAGTATTTGGTTTGTTGGCATGATTTGTCTTTAGAAGATGCCACTTGGGAAGGTGAGATGATTCTTCAGCATCTAGCTTTGCAATTGCCTGAGGACAAGCAATCCTGAGAAGGGAGGACTATAATATCCCTTATTTCCTAAGAGATCACTCAGTTGATTGGATTAGCCTATTCCAACATTCTCATAGGCTAATTAAGATGTTAAGGGAATGATTTTCTAGACATATTGGAGTTTTATACCTTGGAGAGGCTATTTTTGATAAGTGGCATAATGATTTTTTATAATGTTTTATTATAAAGTTACTTTTTGGAAAAAATTATAAAAGGTGACTTTATAAAAGGGAAAAAGAAAAGAAAAGAAAATATTATTTCCCAAAGTGGGATGCCACCCTTGTGGAGTTCAAAAAATTATAAAAATTATTTTGAGGCATTTAGGTTCCAAAGTTGCCCAATAAGGTTTTATAAATATAATCCTATCCTCTCATATGCTCATTATGTGATTTTATGATATTTGATACTTTTCAATTTTCAGCTGGTATGTTCATGCTTAACCTATTCTGAGGACAAAAACCTTAAGGATTTAGTGGATTGGACACAAACCCAACTCCACCTTAAGAAAGGAATCCATGCAAGGTTTCTTATTGAGCTTACATTTGCATATCTGAGTTGATAGAAACTAAGAAAGTGTTTGTTTATTACATGTTTCTTCATTCTTATTGAGTGGCTAGGGTTTGTGACAACTTGGAAGAGTTTTGTTTCCAAATTTTCCAAGTGGATATTGATATTTTGAGGAGATATTGTATATTTCACCTTGAGGGTTTTAAGGCAGTGTGATGGCATCCATTTTGAGGCATGTTATGCAAGTTATTTTTTTTATTTCATTTTTCCATTGCTGGGCACTAGGGTTTTAACCCTTATTTTAGAATTTTTAGGCATTTTTGGTGGCCAAAACCTTTTATAAAATTTATCTAAATTGGGGTGACCAGGTTTGGCTATTTTTGGAGACTCTTGGAAGTGGTTTCAAATTTTTATTAGATCCAGATTAATTTATATGATTTTTAGTGACACGGGTATTGAATATTTTGAAGGATTTCATCATTTTGCTCCTAAGGTTTGAAAGGGAAAGTGAAAATCATAATTTAAGTGTGTTGTTGCAACTTTTTTCAAGGATCCATTATCTTGTTTTAGTACACAATCATTTTAGTCGACACAGTCTATTATAGACTATCTATTTTTCCCTATATATTATACTAGGTTAACCCATTCGACCCTGTACACTTTTTGAGCCTTTGTTTACTGTATTGGATCAACCCAATCGACCCTATACTATTTTTAGGCCCTATTTCTTATGCTAGGTTAACCCAGTTGACCTTGTACTATTTTTTCACTTATTATTTCCTTGCTTTTTCATCTTTCACTTGCCTTGTTTAAACCTTTCCCTTCATCATGAACTTTCTATTTGAAGACAACATTGAGTTTCAATCAATAGACATGATGAATTTTACCAACCCTAATAGGGTCTCCCATAGATAGAGTAGGGATCCTCTCTTAGATGAGAGTAATGTTCACATTGCCACTCGCATAATGAATTATGTAACCCCTCCTAATACCTCTTCACAACTTAATACTCTCTTCTCTTTAGAAGACCAACTCAAATTAGAGTATACCCTTGAAATGCTTTTATGTATCTCTAAATTTACTCAACATCGAGGAAAGGATACCTCTACCATTTACAATCTCATGGTTAGTGGTCAATTTGAAGATCCTCATTCACCTACTCCTACATTTTCAAATGGATTTAGAGGTACCACTTTATTTTATTCTCAGCCTCTTCCCTCGATTATGACCCCTTCTCATACCATGACCTCTTCCTCTTTAACCTTTTCCACTTCCATGCCTAGTATATCCACTAACATGGCAGGTTCTACATCTAGTGGGCATCTCATAAGATCCACTGTACTTAATTATTATACTAGTGTATAGTTTGCTACCCAAGGAAATCATTCTTCTAGTGCTTCCTCTTCTCATCCCTTCATTAGTCCATTTTTTGCTACATCAACAAATTTTTCCACTAGTACCTCACATTCTCATAGTTCCTCTCAAGCTCTAATCAACACCAATAGTGGTACCCAAGCCACTAATACCAACCATAATGCATCAAATAGTGATAACAATGCCAACTGAACCCACCAAATCTTTTTATAAACACTTAAACAAATGAATACTTTTCAAGCTTATAACACAAATTAAATGATGAGAATGCAAAATCACATTCTCCATCTCCAAATTCATCCTCAATGAATGGCTTGGGGCATCCATAACCAGTTCCCCCTCCTCCTCTTCAATATTATCAAGGGAATGTCATCCCTCAACCTCTTTTGATCAACAAAACCATTAAGCATCTTCAAAATGATCCTCTTAATACTCAAATTACTAACATTGATATAGGAGGTATCACCCCTATAATTTATTATAATGGATCAACCGATTCTACCCTTCATCTTAAAACATTTGGAAATATTAATAAGGATTGGGTCAAATTGAACACCTTTTCCACTACCAAGATATTGGCCAAAACCCTCACGGGCGATGCCTTAGAATGGTACAATCAACTTAAAACTCGTTCTATAACTAGTTTGGAAGATTTAGTGAATGTTTTACTTCAAGAATTCCAAACTAGTGATCTTCCCAAAAACACTTTGGCCCACTTCATTAATTGCAAACAACTTGAAAATGAAACTACTCAATCCTTTGTTAAAAGGTAGAAAACTTTGTCAAATAAGTGTGAACATAACATGTTCGATGACAACCTCTTCCATCTCTTTACCAATTTCCTCTTTCCTAAATTACAATATCGGGTCCACATTCTCTCTCCACATGCATTGAAGGAGGTTATTAACCAAACTAAATGTCAATATCTCCTTATGCATCAATTAGAGCCACCTCAACCTTTTACAAATCCTCATCTCTTACTTAAGAACAAAAATCATAATATTACCGATGATGGTGTCACAAATTCTTATGACACTATTCATAATGTTCAATCTATCGTTCCTAATCAATCTTCAGAACTAGTTTCCCCTTCTCAACAATATACCAATCCTCATTTATCATCACCTAATAACATTAACATTCACAAACCTCTATCCTTAGATGAATTACTTGAATGTCTACTTAGGCCTCTTCCAAGAGAAGTTGACCCTACTCGTCTTATGAAATCCTAGTATGATCCTAATAAGTTTTGTTGGTTTCATGCTAGTTAGGGTCACTCAAATGAGACATGTAGGTAGCTCTATAATTTATCTATGGATTTTCTTCTTGTACCTAATTTTGATCATGATTCAATCATTCAAATGCATCAACAATACTATGACATTACTTTTAAGGATTAAAAAACACATGATAAATCTCAAGCCTTAAATCAAGCCAATGCTCATTTAGCTATCTACAAAGACCCTCTTCCTAATCACCAAACTAATCAAGACACTCAAGATAAACCCACCCCTTCCACCAATAATGTAGAAAGTCTTTTTGATCCAACTTTTGAAGAGAAGGTGGTTAACATGACTAATATGTGAAGGATGGTTGCTTTTATTGATTTGAAGCCTATCTACACTCCTCCATCATAACAAACATATTGTGTTATCTAAGATTATTCTCCAACTCATTTAAATGAGTTGGGGCAAGATGACCTTATAACCTTTGATGATCCTATTCCTGATTCTCCCTTGGATAACACTTCCCATTCTGTTTCTACCACTCTTCCTCCATCTTTCAACATTAATGATAATCAAGCTTATACTAACACTTCTTCTACCAATTCTCAAAATCAACATGAACCAACCACTTCATCTTTGCAACATAATCTTGTTGACGCAGTGGATTGCACCCGAGGCAGGAGGCTGAGCTCCTGTCTTTCCACATGTCAAAATGGAAACTCCCCTCTCGCCTGTGGAACTAGCAAAGCTAGAGGGGAGAGTCTCTAGATAAAGGATAGCTCCCTCTGATGTATCTTTTAGGCCCTAGTTTCTCCTACTGCTAACAAACAAATGTAAAAAAAGGGGGGGTGAAAAGAGAGAGAGATGCTGAAAATAGAACCTAAGCCTAAAAATGAAAAGGTGATACACCAGAAAAGTTCACCCACCTAGCCCAAACATACACTTTTCACCAGGAAGAAACACTCATACACTTCATATGACGTGGGAAACTCTTCTATTTCAGTGAGTCAAGGGTTTGTAGAGATACAAGGAGGAAGGAACTAGCAAAGGTGTTCTAAGACACACTTTGATAGCCTATTCACATGCACCTATATTCTTGTTGTAGACACTTCTGGCAGACCTGCAGAAAAGAGACTTCACAATGCACTGGACATGCTGTGATCGATCTGTGAAAGCATGAAAGACAATGACTTAACACAAAATAAGAAAATAGACATATACTTTAAAGTGCAAGTCTAGATAGAGGTAAAAATGCTAAGTCTTGATTCAAAGTAAAATCTGGCATAGCTCTGCCTTACAACCCCGAGAGATTTTTGGGCAGAGTTTTGCCTTAAGGCTAAAGGAGCGAATCCCCTTTGAATGAGAATTTTTTACAATATATAGAAAGAGGAAGAGAACTTGGCGCTTCCTGAGAAAGATTTTGGTGCCCTTTTTTCAAGTAACCCATGTGCGTTCTAAACTTTGGTAAGAGGAGGTCGTCTGATTGTTGGCTCCTACTTTGACTTTGGCATTCCATATTAATGCAAAAACATGGCCACGCCTCTTGATGATCACATGGCAGGTACTGTGTCAACCACCAAAATAACTCCCTTAATCGACACTTTCCCACACCACTTGGATCGCTATCTATTTCTGCACTTGGCTACTTTGCCTCCTCTGGCTCCTTTTGCTACTCCTTTGGCTCTTAGCTGAGAGTGCATCTGCTTTTGACACATGTTGTAGTCCACTGCTTGGGCAGTTAGAAGGCACTTTGAAACATGTATGTTGAGACGTGGTGGCTTCCACCAAGCTGATGATGGGATAAATGGTAGCATCTGCTTAACTTAGAGGGTCCTTTGAGAGTCAGGCAGAAGTTGACACGTAGCCACTTCCACTTACTTTTGAGAGAAACCTACTATTGAAGCTTAAGAGAGACCTGGGGCTTCAGATGCAGACACTTGTCACACTCCGCTGAGACGGGTGAGGACACGTGGTGGCATCTGCTCACCTTTGAGGGTCCCTTGAGGGTCACGAAGAGCTTGTGCATATGGATATATGGGGACCCACTCAGGTATCTGCTCTTGGTGGTTCATTATATTATGTCACATTCATTGATGATGCAACTAGAAAATTTTGAGTTTATTGCATCAAAATAAAATCTGATGTATTTGAAACTTTTAAGAGATAGAGAGATTTGGTAGAGAATGAAACATGATTAAAGCTCAAGTGCCTCAGGTTAGATAATGGTGGGGAATACTACATCAAAGTGTTTAATGATTATTGTTCATAGAATGCAATCTAAAGGTATAGAATGGTTTCAAAAACACTGCAGTAGAATGGTGTGTCATAGAGAATGAACATAACAATCATAGAGCATGTTAGGAAGAGGTTGCATGCAGGGCTACCATTATAGTTTTGGAAAAATATTGTTGGTACATCCATGTACCTAATTAATAAAGGACCTTATATAGCCTTTGATAGTGAGATACTAGAGGAGGAATGGAGTGGTAAGAAGGTTGACTATTATTTTCTACAAGTTTTTGGTTGTAAAGCTTTTGCTTATATTGACAAAAAGAATAAGACCAAGTTAGAGTCAAAATCTTAGAAATAGACCTTTATTGGCTATGGTACTAATGACTTTAGATTTTGGTTATGGAATGAATAAGATAGGAATATCATCTAGAGTAGGGATGTGGTATTCAATGAAAAATTCATGTACAGGGATCAGTTGTAGGAGAATAAGCAAGAGGAAGCCAAAAAAAAATACATAATGTTGGAAGACATCACGAATGGAAATGTCCCAAAGGCACCAGAGCAGAATGTGTGAAAACAACAAGAACACAAAACTCTTATTGTGAAGAGATATACAAGAGTAAGTAGACCACCTGAATGGTTTTCTCCTTCATTCAATTATTTATTACTTACTGACAGTGTTGAGCTAGAAATATTTGAAGTAGTGCAAGTAGTTGCCAAAGAGAAGTGGGAATAGGCTATGGATGAGAAGTATGGCTCTCTAATGAAAAACCAAACATGAGATTTGGTTGAGATCTGAAGGGAAAGAGATCATTGTAGAAAAAGTGGGTTTACAAGTTGAAAGAGGATGGTGACAAGAAGAATTACAAATCTAGATTGGTGGTAAAAGGGTTTGCACAAAAAAAAAGTTGCAGCAGAAGATTTACATCTAGAATAGTTGGGTGTGAAGACTGAATTCCTTCATAGTTATTTGGAGGAGGAGATATACATGCATCAACTACAAGGTTTTTAAGTCAATGGTAAAGAGAACTTAGTGTAAAAACTGATGAAGAGCTTGTATGGCCTGAAACAAGATCTAAGACAATGGTACCTTAATTTTAATAGTTTTATAATAGAACAAGGTTATTCTAGATGTCATTATAACCATTGTGTGTGCTTCAAAAGATTTGATAATAGTAGTTATATTAATCTAGTTTTATATGTAGATGACATGTTATTGGAAGGATCTAACATGTAGGATATTTATGCACTCAAGAGATAGTTGGGTGATTATTTCGTTATGAAGGATCTTGGTGTTGTTAAGAAGATCCGTGGGATGAGGATATCAAGAGATAGAAAGAATAAAACATTGACACTGTCACAGGATGAGTACATCAAGAAGGTATTATAGAGGTTTAGTATGCAGAATGCAAAACCTATTGGGACTCCTTTGGCAAGCCACTTCAATTTGACAAAGAAGCAAAGTCCCAAGATAGAAGAAGAAAAGAATCACATGAGTAATATCCTTTACTCATCAGTAGTGGATAGTTTGATGTATGATATGGTGTGTTTGAGGCCTGATATTTTTTATGAAGTGCGAGTGGTGAGTAGCTTCATGAGTGATTTAGGAAAGTAGCACTAGAAAATAGTGAACTGGATTCATCAGTATCTGAGAGGGACCATGAACTCAGTGTTGTGATATGGTGGATTGAATGTTATTCTATGAGGATATGTTGATTCATACATGATAAGGGATTTAGGTAGTAGGAGGAGCACTACCATGTATGTTTTTACTGTGGGTGGTATAGTGGTGAGTTGGATCTCACGTCTACAGAAAGTGGTGGCACTTTATACCATAGAGGATGAGTATGTTTTGACTACAAAGGTGAGCAATGAGATGATATGGCTATATAGATTGATAAAGGAGTTAAAAGACTAACAAGAAAAAGGGGTACATTTTAGTGATAGAGTGTCATTCACTTAGCTAAGAACTTAGCATTTCACTCTAAAATGAAACACATTTAGTTGAGGTATCACTTCATTTGGTCAGTGTTGTAGGAGGAGAAACTAAAACTAAAGAAGATACATATAGATGAGAACCCTGCGAATATGTTGACCAAGGTGGTCACAAAAGTGAAGTTGAAATTTTTTTCAACTTCAATTGGTCTTCATGGATGAAGAAGATTGGCATGAGAAGATTGTGTAGTGGATGCAGCAATGAGAAGTTATGAATACTAACTTAATGTGAGATAATTTTTAGGTGTGAATTTAATATTCACACAAACCTTATTCACTAATTCACTGGTCACTATTCATATGATGAGGTGACAGTAGTGAGTTGGCATGTGACTAGGTAGTAAGGCAGATCTTTGGTGATGTGGCATTAGCTACAAGGTACATTTCCATATTGTAAAAATGTTGGTGGGAGAAATGGGTCAAATTTCTCCACTCGAGCATGTGATTTGTTTTTGAGGACACATATGGGGAGCATGTGGGACACCAACTTTTGATCCTTGACTAGTGGGTACTTTTAATCATTCACTTTGGCCATGTGAGTATGGGGCTTCTTTGTTGGAAGTGTTTGATTGGTTTGGGGTATATTTGAACCTTGGATTATACACATGGGTAAGTGGGGCATGTTACTTTTGGATGCATATGGAAATAGTCAAAAAGGAGCTTGAAATATTTTGGAACAATTTTTTTTGCACATGGATAGTGGGGACAATACACTATTCCAGATGAGGGAGCCCATGTGAAGTGGGGCATAATTTTTTAGTGCATATAGGGAAGTCCAAAATACATCATGAAATTCCATTCCCATGTTTGACCTCACATGATGATCCCACCTTTATACTATTTCTCAATAGTGATGTCATGAGGAGTGGGTCAAATTTTTTCTCTCACGTGTGTTTTCTCCTTAGATTTTCTTTCTTCTCATATTGTATTAGGATTTAAGTATGAGATATTACAGCCATTTTTAAGGTTCATTTTTATACATGATATTGCATTTTAAAAGTTTGGTTTAATCTTGGAGCATTGAATAAGGAGGTTTTAAGAGAGAGTGAGGATAGTGTGAGTGACATGTTTATGTCATGGTTGTATTCTCATGATTTTCATGCAATAAAAAAAGAGTTGCAAACTTATCCATAGGCGTGGCCCAAGTTAGGTGAACCATGTAACCTCAGTGTCAACATCTTCTTATTTTGCATTTCCATTTCAATTTTGTATTTTTATTTGCAACTAAATTTCTTTCTATTTTCATAGTCTTCACAGTTTTTATTTCAACTTAATAAGAGGATAAATATTCTACTTTTGCCTTTATCCTAACAGATATAGGGTATGCAAGAAATGATATAGGTGCATTTATGGGTAAAATTCCAAGAAATAATCATAAGACTTATTCAAACATTTCAATCAAGCTTATCTCTACCTCTATGTCATTTTTCAAAGAAGAACAAGAGAAAATCTAGGAAGTACTATGTAGGAGTTAAAGGATGACCAAGTGGATGACTCATCTCTAGTTTTGGGCTACTTTTCATCTCTTTTTTTTCTCATTTTTTCTTTAAGTATGCTTGGTTTTGGCATTTGTAAGGATCCTTAACTTGAGTTGTGGCACATCCCTGCTAAGAAAAACACTTGTACTTGGCTCTTTGAATTGAATAACACTAAATTTTAGCCTCCTCAATGCTTCTGATTAGCGTATGATTTATTATTTGTAGATGAATGTCAATGATATTGAATGCTTCCTTACATTTGTCTTCTCTTATTTACCTATTTTCAAGTGGTTAATCATCCTTGCAGGTTACACAATGTGATTGAATAGCCTTGTATGTATAGTAAGTTTAATCCTTCATTAGTGTCCTTGAGAGACCTATTGATCAACTACCTTGGATCATGCATCCAGCTAATAACCTATCTA
Source organism: Torreya grandis (assembly GCA_037957365.1). Taxonomy (NCBI): domain Eukaryota; kingdom Viridiplantae; phylum Streptophyta; class Pinopsida; order Cupressales; family Taxaceae; genus Torreya; species Torreya grandis. The sequence continues at coordinate 2,709,632 of JARHVA010000977.1, forward strand.
TGAAATATTTATGTTTGAAAACTCTTTATTTGAGTAGTGCATTTAGGTTCATATCATAATTTAGATTCTTAGTGCATATTAGAGAGGTGAAGGAGATATTTTGGTGTATCACCTCCTTAGGTAGATTTTCTTTCATGTTCTCTTCCTCTCTTTTCCCTTACAATCTAGTAGTTTAGTGTAAAGAGTCTAGCTAGTACATTAAGGGAAGTTAGCCCTATAATCTAAAGATTCAATCCACCTATTAGACCACCCACAGTCTAGGATTATCTCCATGTTACTCCAAATTGCGAAGGATTGAGTAACCTTCAAAAAGATGTAAGGTTAAGTGATAACAATTTATGGCATGCCCAATGGGATTAGTACCAAAGTGGTTGAAGGATTTTTGGTGTCGTCCTTCAACATATCAACCTTTGGGGGATTTCAAACAAACATAAATGGTGACTATAAGTGAATTTTAGCTGATTTAGGCAGCCCAAGTGTCTAAAAATCATAAAATTGGTATGTATCCTTACTCGTTTGATCAAAATGTAGTTTGTGTACCTTCATGTTAATCTTATCAAGCTAATGATGTTTATGGATTCTCCTCAAGTAACCCTCCAACAACATATAAATTATATGTTGGTTCCTATCAGTATCATGTTGATCCTTATCCTCCTAATGAGCCATATCCATCCTACAATGATCCTACTCATTCTCCACATGGATTTAGTTATCCACATGACCAGCCTTACTATCAACCTCTTAGGCAACCTTTTCATTCCTTTAAGCATCCTTGTCAAAGCTATGTTTCTCATAGTCTATATAGTCAGATTATTACTTCATCATTATTGAATCTCAAACCAATGATGCTAAAGAATGAAATGATCATGAGAGATATTGTTAGTGAAGTGGAGCTTAATTGATTTGTCCCTATCTACCTCATTCAGAAGCTAAGGGGCACATTACCACTTCCAAGGAGTAAGTGAGCAACTTTTGAGAAAGAAAACTAGCATGCCATAACCAATGAGATTTTTTACATAAGAGACTTGATTCAATGTATGGAGAATAGGTTGAAAAGATGGTAAAGGTTACAAATCCAATATAATCAACCTAAATTACCTTCTCTTATTTCACATCAATCTTATTGTACTCCTAATTTGTTTCACCTTGCAATAAGTCATCAAAGAAAGCTTAATTCTATGAGAGCTTCATTCATCATTTCTCAATCTCAATTTGCCTTTCTTCAAGATCCTTCCCTCATGCCTATCCAAAATAAAAAAAATTATGAGTCTCTAAGGCATATTATAAGCTTATCAAATCCTATATTCATCCCTCAAGTTACAATGCATCTTCTAGAATAGGCTCCTAAGTCCAAGGGTCCAAGTTGGAAACAAGTGGTTGAGTCATGGGGAAAGAAAAATGAACCATGCCTAGATAAAGTGAAATAATAAGTTGTTGAAGCCATACCAAATAAATTCCCAAGTTATAAAGAGACTCTTCATGGACAAGCTCAAGACCAAGAGGGAAAAAGAGTGTTAGAATTCAATCCAAGGGAATTCTCAAGCTTGCCAAATATTTCATCTACTCCTCGAGTCTTAGTTTCCTATGAGTCTTAAAGCACCTTGGAAGTTGATAAGTTGATTGTTGAGTGGAAGAATTAAAATCAGAATTCTCTCCTCCTTCTCCAAGAACCTCTCTAAGAATTCTTCAATAAGCTTAAACTCAAAATCTCAAGTTGAAAGGACACTCTTTGAAGTCTCAAGCCAACCAATGAGCTCTCTTTCCCTCCCACCCTCTTTTTTTGTCTAAGAAAACATGTTGCTTTAAGGGTAGAAGATGAAAATCCAACGGGAAATGAGAGTTTTTTAAGCAAGATAGAGAAACTATTAGTCTTTGAGAGGCTTGATGAGATTGCAACTATAAAAGAGACTCAAGAGACCCCTAATGAAGATGTTTTGAGTGAATATGAAGAATAATTCATCATTGGCAGTCATCTCCATGAGGGAAAATAAATCAAATAAGACTTGGAGTTTAAAAAGCATGATGAATTAACTCTTTCTTAGAGAGATAAGCTTCCATTCTTCATGGAAGAAGAAGAAGATCAATTTAGTCCTCATGGATTGAGCCTTGATGAAGAGAAAGGTGACTATGCATTAGTTGAGCAGGTTAAAACTAAACATGAGGTAGGTTTTCTTGATGATACATTACTTATCACCTTTGTTGAATCTCATGAGAAAAGAATATAACTTTAATAAGATAACTTGCATCCTTCTCATGATTATATTCAAGCATTTGAAGCATCTAACCAGCTTGTTGCTTCTGAATAGATTGGCAAGGTTAAATTTGAACTTGAATTGATTTAAAGTCCTAAAGAAGAGGCTATTTTTTCAGAAGATCTAGAAAAAAACTTTCTCTAGTTTAGATAATAAACCTACAATTCATAAGGAGACTGCTAAGATGGTTGTCGAGTATGAAGAATCTATTCAAAAGGATTACAATCAAATCATATCTCAATAATACCGTGATGAGGATTATAAGCCATATTTGGAGCCCCATGAAGAGTTGGATCAGATATTATCAGTAGAAAAAAGGGATGATACTCTTCGATAGGGCACTCAAGACCAATAATTAGGCCTTCAAAGAGCCATTAGAGGATAAGAGTACAATTTTTTGATGTAAAAGCATCAAGCTAAGAAATCTTGTTTTATTGTTTTTATCAATAGGAAGTTCAAGGTGGTCAAATTTAACAGTAAATGAGTGTAAGGGACCTTCTTAGCTCCATTTGTACTTTATAAATCCATTTTGAGTCATGAAGTTGTGTATTGAGGTGTTTAGGAGTTTTCCCTCAAAAAATAAGAATTTGAAAATTCAAATATTCCAAATGAATCTAAAAGGTTCATTTTAATATTTGTAGTGTTTAGATGAGTAATATAGGGTTAATAATTATAATGAGGTCAAGAAAAAAGGTGTTATAATGGAAATAAGTCTAAATCATCACATTAGAGGTCATATTCAAGTGATTGACAACAAACCCTCATGTTGAAGTGGCAATGAAGGAGGTTGTGTTTTGTAACTACCTCAACCAACCTTGAAATTGGTTGAAAAGGAGAAATTTGTATGTAATTTTTAGAGAGAGGGTGAGAGTGAGGTTGGAGAAGCTCCAAGAAGTAGAAAATAGGGAGCCATGGGGAAGGTTGATACACCTCTCAATGAAGATTGATAAGTCCTCTCATGGACTGAATTTTGTAATCAAGATTGACAATATGAATAAAAGAGAAGTTTTTATTGTTGTGGATTGAATATTTTGAGGTGTTAATGTAATATTGTATTTGATATGGATTTCATAACTCTATGTTTTCAGGTATAAACATTGCAGGGCAGAAATTTGAAAAGAAGTTGAGATTCTCATTAAGGAGAGAACCATTTGTATTTGGAGAAGGTAAATACAATGGGAAGGTTTAATATTTAACGTTGGGTCTATAACTAACCCATATAAATTTTTATATGTCCTTATGGACATCTTAAAGTGTACAATTCATGGGAAACAACTCAGTATGGGAGGAGTTTATATACGATTGGATGTCAGAATTGCCAATGAGGGTTGATATGAATATTTAAAGTTCTAAATTCTTAAGAAAAGTATACAGATTGGTGTGTAGTTCAAAGGAATCTATAGTATGGTCTATGTGGGAGTGATAAATTCATTAATAACTTGAAAATCTAAAGGTTACAAACTCTGCCATCCCCTATTTGGGTGAACTGTTAGATTGCAAATGATGAAAGACTTGTTTCATTGACCTAGTAACATGAATCATTGAAAGTGTGATTTAGTTTGGTGGTATCATATGGAAGGTAGATTTTATATCCTTAAATAATTGTGAAATACCCTAAAAAAAGCATAAAAATACCTTCTGCCAACACCCCTGAAGGTCACATGGTTGTGCACAGTCAAGTAAGAGAATATTGATATTTCTTATAAGAATACATTTGCTTTTGGTTTTAAGGACTTGTAGGTGATTATTATATATGGTCCAAGGAATGTGTGTAGGTTGTACAATATTTAAAAGGTGTCAATGAAAATCAAGAAAGTGAATACCCTATTATCACAGATCCATGTTCTCTATATAAAGTATATTGACTTACGCAGTCAATGAACAAAGAGTAGAATAAAGGGTTATGGTAAAGATATACATGTGGTAAAATTTAAATACAAACATGGATGAGTTTTTATGAGTCATAGGAATAACCCAAGTGAGATTGAAATAGTTGAAAGGTAAAAAACTAATAGAAACCCTTGCACTGTCAGAAAATGCATAGACAGTTGACTATATTTTGTGATGTTTGAATACTTTAATGGATTTACTCAAGCCCAAAATATATGGAGGAAATTAGAGGATGGAGAAACACAAATTTTAAAGATAATTTGTGTTTTCGATTTTTTTTCTAACTCAATAAAGTGATTTAAGAAGGTTATTAGCCTTATACAGACTAGGGAAACCCTAGGATTACGATTTGGCATGTAAAATGAGATTCCACCATCCAAATTTCATGAATTTTTGTAATATATTTAAAATAAGTATTCCCTAACTTATTAATGAGGTTTCAAATTTGTATGGACCGTACAAGTATGGATTTGAACAGATTTGTTTCAACTAGGCCTAAAAGAGGGTGGTTTTCCAAAGGAAGAGGTAGATGAAGGAAGAGTAAGGCCATGAAACTTTAGGAGGAGGTAAAAGGAATTATAACATGCCTAGAAAAGTGAATAAATATTGGTAAAAGTGTATGGATATAATTATATAAGATAAATTTGTAAAGAAGGGCTATTAGCATATACAAGCCTTAGAGAATCATTGTGCCCAAAGGATGTCGAATGAGAGTCTAAGCTTGTTTGACTGGTTGAATGGGGTTGAACCAAATATGATAATCACATTTAAGACTATATTATACAAGATATTGAGATTATGAATCCTAATCCATGATTTAGTCTTTGAGACCTAAGAAGTGTGTTAGGAGAAGAACTAGTGCAAAAGTGTTTCCTCAAAGGAGACTAGTGATGAGATATGAGGTAAGATTAAATGTGTTTGATTTGGATAGAGGTCTAAAGTTATAAACAAGTGTCTCTACAAGGTATAAGTCATAGGTACAATCAACTAAGGCTATTAAGCTATAGAGCAAGGAAGAGATTGGTATCAAGAAGGAATCTTGAAGATCTAACCAAGAAGTAAATTGTGACCAATTGGATTGGGAACCAGGTATTGATGGTTATGATGAATTATCCTCAACACCTCTACATCATTTGGTATCATAGGAAGACAAGGTATGCTTGGGTAATTTTTTTTTTTTTTCTTATAACTTGATGATTTGAGTTAAATGCACAATGCCATGAGATATACATGGGATATGATAATTTCAAGGTCTTGATGGAGAAGAGGAGGTTAAAATTATAATCCATTGATGTTAGCATAGAAGAATATCATATTGAGGAAATAGAAAATCCCCAAAGTCCTTTGATAAGGACAAGAAACTAGTCAAGATAAGACTAGAAAAGAGAGCATTGAAGCACCAAGAGAGAAGAGGGAAGAAAGAAGACTCCAAAAGAGAGTCAAGAGGGTTAAGAAGAGATCCTAGAGAGAGGACTCAAGAAGAGGAAAGGCCCAAAATAGGTCTAAGAAGAAATATTGAAATGTTTGTTAAGAGGAAGGTCTAAATAGGCTAAGAAAATGAAAGGAATGGAGAATATGGACATAGAAAGAGAAATAGAGGACATAATAAAAAAATTAGGGAAAGTTATAGAGAGAATAGAGCTCATGACGAAGCTCATTAGAGAACAAGAAAGCCAATGGATTGATTGGCATATGAGGAAAAGAGTGAAGTGGCCATTACAGTCACTTGTGAGAAGAAGGCACAAGAAAGGTGTCTTGAAAAATGAGAAGAAGAGAGAAGGCAGCCCAAAGATGCATGAGAAGAGATATGTTTCCAAGTGAGCAACAAATAAATAGAGGTTGAGAAGAGAGTTCTAATTGAGGAGAACAAGATGAATATGGAAGTTTCAATAAGAGCACATGAATTTAAAGACAAGAAGAAGAGATAGAAGATGTATGTGCCAAATACATTCAAAGAGACTATATGGTCTCTCATTTTGTATGGTAGCATTGATTTTATGTTTTTGTTTGCAAATATGAAGAAGAAATTGAATAAGGCCAAGCATGAGGCCTCAAATTTGATGAAGAGTGGGTCAAGAATGTCACCTATCTAGTGTCAAAAGGATGATAAAGGAAAATAATCTCTTGAAGAAACTAAAGTGAAGGAGATTGAAGAAATTCCACATGATGAAATTGATGAGAAAGAGGAATACTATGATGCATTGCCATGCACAACAACTGAAACAAAAGAGATGGTACACTAAGAAGATAATAAGGTCACCCAAGAAGACATGAAGGTCATTCATGAAGACATAAAATAAGCTATAAGCTTGAATAAATTATCATTGGAGGTACATGAATGCCTAAATATTGATTTTGATTGCATCTATGATGAAGAAAATGATGATATGCAGGTTGAGAAAAAGAAGGACAAATTGCATCCCTCAAAAGGACAACAAAGGCATGGATATGTATATCTTAAGTGGATAAAATAAACATGTGAAGAGAATAAAGAGGAGAACCTCAAACAAGAGGTCAAACAAAGCAAAATCATGGTTGGAAAATAAGTAAAAGTATAGAGACACATCACAAATGGTAGAGTATACCAAGTTATCATGGTAGAGAACAAAGGTATGAAGCATGTCAAAGATGAGATGAGGAACAAGTGGTAGATAAAGAAGGTACAAGTCAACAAGTGGGTTGTAAAAAGTTTGGTAAGAGCACAAGAATAACATATTTCAATTATACTCCAAGAAAACATGACGTGACGAATGAAGAAGATAGTAAGCCTACAAAGCAAGAAAAAGGGATGGTGCATGAAAACTAAACCAAAGAAGGGAAGGTAAAGCCATATGAGTGCAAAGAAGATAAATTTTTGATAGATATGTTTTCAAATGTTGTTTGTAATGATATGTTTGAAGTTGACTCCAATAGTGAAGATGACTTGTATATGGAAACCATGACATTGATGAATGGATGTGTAGAAAATTAAGATGGAGATAAAGTACACAAAAGATTACTTGAGAAGTATGATATTCAAAAAGCAAAGGTTGATATGACTCTCATAAATGAGGGAATCCAAGGAGAATTCAAATAACAAGCTTTCCAAGACAATGAAAAGCAATATGGACCAAAGTTTGATGAGGATTTTAAGGAGATTGATGCACAAAAGTTGCAAGAAGGGTTAGAGATGTTGGAAGAGGTATTCATTCCATTAAAGAGGCTTTAAATAGGTGAGGTACATCAGGTAAAATTCAAGAAATAACTCCAAGAAACAATAAGAGAGGATCATCAAAAGAAAGCACAAAGAGTTGTGCACACAAAGATGCAAGCAAGCAAGCAAATGGAGTATGACAAAGTGAACAAGGTGAGTTATTCATTTAGGCAAGATAATCTTGAGTTTAAAATTGATAATCATGGATATGTACAGCCAAGGATTATTTAAATCATGTTGTACTATGGTGAGGATGAAAAGAACAAAAGGTTGATCTTGCATAGTGAGAAAAATGAGAGGCAAAGGCATCAAAATGTGAAGAAAATTAAAGAAGAGGAAGCAAAAAAAAAGTGTAGATGAGAAAATTACAAAGGGTGAGATGCATGAGGGGCCATAAGATCCTTAAAAATATGATAACATGAACAAGAAGCAAGAATCGTTAAACAAGCAAAGATCAAGTGAAAACAAAGATGAGACAAGTTATGAAACAAGCATGAGGAAAGAGAATAAGATCTATTTGACTGCAGTTGAGTATGATGGAGACCAAGATGACTTGAAAAAGGTTGAATATGTAACAAATACAAAGCTACGGTAGTGGGAATACCTCATTGAGGTGGAGGATGCATGGACACAAATATTAGACAAAGCTACAAGGAAGAAATGCAAGCATTTGGCAAAGATAAGGGAACAAGAAAGGATAACTAGCAGTCAAGCAAGTATGAAGGACCATCAAAGTACAAATTGGAATATGAGAAAGAAATCTGGTGGCACAAGTTTTCTCCCTCCTACAGAGTATGATGCAGGAGCATCAAGCTAAGTAATCTTATTTTAGTGATTTTGTCAATAGGAAGATCAAGATGGTCAAAGTTGAAAGTCAATGAGTGTAAGGGACCTTATTAGGTCCATTTGTGCCTTAGAAATCCATTTGGAGTCATGAAGTTGTGTTATTTGGTCTTTAGGAGTTTTCCCTCCAAAAATAAAAATTTAAAAATTCAAATATTTCAAATCAATCTAAAAGGGTCATTTGCATGTTTATAGTGTTTAGATGAGTAATATAGAGTTAATAAGTCTAATGATATCATGAAAAAAGGTGTTAGAAGGGACATAAGTCTAAAACATCACATTAAAGGTCATATTCAAGTGATTGACATCAAACCCTCACGTTGAAGTGGCAATGAAGGAGGTTGTGTTTTGTAACTACCTCAACCAACCTTGAAATTGGTTGAAAAGGAGAAAGTTATGCACAAGTTTTAGAGAGAGGTGAGAGTGAGGTTGGAGAAGCTCCAAGAAGTAGAAAATAGGGAGCCATGGGGAATATTGATACACCTCTCAATGAAGATTGATAAGTCCTCTCCTGGATTGAATTTTGTAATCAAGATTGACAATATGAATAAAAGAGAAGTTTTTATTGTTTTGGATTGAGTATTTTGAGGTATTAATGTATTATTGTCTTTGATATGGATTTCATAAATATATGTTTTCATGTATAGACATTCTTGTAGACATTGCAGGGCAAAAATTTGAAAAGAAGCTGACAGTCTCATTAAGGAGATCACCATTTGTATTTGGATAAGGTAAATACAATAAAAAGGTTTAATATTTAAATTTGGGTCTGTAACTAACCCATATAACATTTTATATGTCATTAGGGACATTTGAAAGTGTACAATTCATGGGAAACAACTCAGTATGGGAGGAGTCTGTATACGGTTGGATGGCAGAATTGCTAATGAGGGTTGATATGAATATTTAGAGTTCTAAAGTCTTAATAAAAGTATCCACATTGGTGTGTAGTTCAAATTAATATATACTATGGTCTATGTGGGAGTGATATATTCATTGATCACTTGAAAACCTAAAGGTTACAAACTCTGCCATCCCCATTTGGGTGAACTGTTAGATTGCAAATGGTGAAAGACTTGTTTCAATGACCTAGTAACATGAATAATTGAAAGTGTGAAATAGTTTGATGGTCTCCTATGGAAGGGAATTTCGATATCCTTAATCATTGTGAAATACCATAAAACAAACACAAAAATACATGCTTCTGCCAACAGACCTGAAGGTCACATGGTTGTGCACAGTCAAGTAAGAGAATATTGATATTTCTTATAAGTATACATTTGATTTTGGATCTAAGGACTTGTAGGGGATTGTGATAGATGGTCCAAGGAAGGTGTGGAGGTTGTAAAATATTTAAACAGTGTCAATGAAACTTAGGAAAGTGAATACCCTGCTATCATAGATCCCTATTCTCTATATAAGGAGTATTGACTTACACAATCAATGAACAAATAGTAGTATAAAGGGTTATGGTAAATATATAGATGTGGTAGGAGTTCAATACCAACATGGAGGAGTTTGTATGAGTCATATGAATAACCCAGGTCAGATTGAAATAGTTGAAAGGTGAAAAACTAATGGAAACCCCTTCATAATCAGAAAATGCATAGATAGTTGACTGTATTTTGTGATGTTTAAATACTTAATGGATTGAATTAATCCCAATATATATTGGGGAAAGTAGAGGATGGAGAAACAAATTTTAAATGTAATTTGGGTTCTTTATGTTTTGTCTAACTCAATAAAGTGATTTAAGAAGGCTCTTGCCCTCGTACAAACTAGGGAAACCCTAGGATTATGTTTTGGCATTTAAAATGAGATTCCATTGTCCAAATGTGATGTAAATTTGTAATATAGTCAAATTCAATATGCCCTAGCTGATTAATGATATTTTATAGTTGTACATACCATACAAGTATGGATTTGAATACATGTGTTTCAACTAGGCCTAATTAGGCCTAAAAGAGGGTGGTTTTCCAAAGGAAGTGGTAGATGAAGGAAGAGTAAGGCCATGAAACTTTATGAGGAGGTGAAACGACCTAGAACATGCCTATAAAATTGAATACATATTAGGAAAATTGTTTGGATATAATGATCTAAGAGAAATGTGTAAAGAAGGGCTACTAGCCTATACAAGCCTTAGAGAAGCATTGTGTCCAAAGGGTGTTGAATGAGAGTCTAAGTTTGTTTGAGTGGTTGAAGGGAGTTAAACCATATATGATAAGCACATTTAAAACTATATTAGACAAGCGATTGAGATTATGAATCCTAATCCATGATATAGTCTTTGATACCTAAGAAGTGTGCTAGGAGAAGACCTAGTGCAAAAGTGTTTGCTCAAAGGAAACCAGTGATGAGAAATGAGGTAAGAGTGAAAGTGTTTGATTTGGATAGAGGTATAAAGTTATAAAGAATTGTATCTATAGGTTATAAGGCATAGGTACAATCAATTGAGGATATTAAGCCATAGAGCAAGGAAGATATTGGTATCAAGAAGGAATCTTGAAGGTCTAACCAGGAAGTAAATTGTGACTAATTAGATTGGGAACCAAGTATTGATGGTTATGATAACTTCTCCTCAATATATTTTCATCACTGCTCTTATCAACCAAAGTAAATCAACTTGGTAAACATTGCCAAAGGTGGTCAGCAACATGAAATATATTTTAAACCACAAGATGAGTATGTTTACATTGGAGACATGTTTGTTGATGATCCACATGAGAGCTTTCCAATCAGGTATGCAAACAAGAAGCATGGTTTATCAAATGTTACAGTCAAATGGAAGCTTGTTTTATAATGTCGCATCTCATGGAGAAATTTATCTAAGAAGCTTTCCTTTTGATCCTGGAGGAGGATTCATTGCAGGTCAATTGTACATAATATGTTTCTTACATTTTATTTTCCATAAGTGCTTGTAGCACAACATGTGTTTCCCTTGCTTTGTGTCTTGTTATATTCTTTTTGTATGTGTTGTTAGAGTTCAAGTCAACTATCTTGCTAGGTTTTACAAGAAGGTGTCAAGGTCTGATCATGTTTATTTTAGAGAGCAAAATATTCCATAACCCAATGGACTTACAAGGCTATCGGTCCATTAACATAGTAGGCATGCTACCCAATTGAATCACCAAATATGTTGAAGGTCAAATTTTCACCCCTATACTTCAAAACATGATCTTTTCAAGTTCAAATGAGGTCTTTCAGAGAGTTTAAGGTAAATTTGATAAGTTTAAGGTATTAGTTGTATGTGGGTTTGTGTTTATCTAGTTTTTCCATGACTTGATCAAATAGGTTCCAAGGTGTCAAAGGTTTTGAAGGTATTTTATATGTCATTTAACACATGTCATGGTCATCTTACCTCCTTCCTTAGTCTATAAAATTTTCATAAGGGTGTTATTTTCTTCTCTAATGTTGCAAGCCTTTTGAAAGGTGTATTGGTCAATTTAGAATGCCAAAAGGAGACTAGCATGGTTTTTCAAGTGTCAAAATATTTCCAAGATCCATGCAGGCCTCCCTTAGATCCCTCCATTATCAAAATTAGGTTTCAAATGTAGGTATAGGCCCAGAGAGGGAAAAAATCATCATATACTTTCTATCATTTTTCTTGGCATTCTTGGAAGGCTAAACAGTTTTATTTCAATCCCTATGGAGGAGAGATAATGGTGACCTGAGCTCTTGGAAAGAGGAAGGAACCTTAATGACCTTTTGATCCTTGGAATTATTCATCAGAATGAGGAGCATACCTCTATGAATAATCCTTAAGACTATAGGTGCCTCTAAACTGCTTGAAAAATCCAATCTTCATGGTTTTCTCTCATTGATTGCATGTTGGAGTTTCAATAAGGCAAATGGATAGATGTGAGACTTATTTAAAGTCATATCAATATAATATACAAAATGATAGAGCAATATATCCACATTAGATAAGTGAAGGATGAAAACAGGCCTGTGTGATGGTATCTAGTGACAAGAATGATTAGGTTGTGGGTTTGCATAAAAGGTTTTGAGTTTTCCAAGAGTTTTGATATTCAAAAGTTTTTGTGATGGCTCTTAACAATGTATCTATACCTACTCCATCTTCTACAATGTCTTCAAGAAGTTTCCCAACTCCTACCAAGTTTCAAATTTTAACCATGACCATCTTGCATGAATGTGTCTTCATGGTTTACAGGCATCAAGGCGATGGTAAATGTTATTTTGTGATTTAACAGAGTATAAGGGGCTTGTTTGAGTTTAAAAATCATTTTATGAAGTGGTAATAACACTCAGACGCTTCATAAAAAGGGAGATCCATTAGATAACATGATAGAAGAGATTGAGAAGTGTAACCAAGTGCAAACATTGCACTAAGTGTATGTATACACAAGAGGTTGGTTAATGATAATGAAAAACTTGAGAACCTTTAAAAATCTCTACAAAATTTTGGACCAAGTGTCAATGCTCATGAAACCCTTTGGAATGACAAACAAGCACTACATGTTTATGTTCCTCTAAAAGCACTTATCCTAGATTAGGCATACAAACACTTAAAGGCTTATGAAGTAAAGTGCATTAGATATGTGAATAAGGTTTATAGAGTCAAGGAGATTTGTTTCCAAAGTTTCTAATTCTATTAAGAACCACATGGTAGGGCAAATATAAGAAACTTAATTAGAGGCATTTAGACACCTACATGCCCAAAACCCTTAATATATAAGCTATAGGCAGAGTGGTCAAGTCTTGGTTATAATGGCATCTCATGATCATAAGTATCATAGATATTATGAGGATGATCTAAAATAAAGGTATGCAGGTTGAAGGCCTTTTAGAACCACAAAAAGGCATTTCTCGTTCTAAGCACCTAGTCTACTAAGCTGAGAGGTCATCTTATGAAGCTTAGTAAAAATTATTATTAGATGTGGTGAGTGGGATATCTTACCCCAAACCCATAACATTGATTCTTAATTTCAGCGCCATATCGGTAAGAACAATCTTTAAGACATAGAGTCACTCTAAATCCTATTTTTGCCTCAAGAAGAGCTTGAGGAAGCATAGGTTTTCACTTAGAACTTAGTTTAAGTTTTGCATAGTCTAGATTTATATTAGTTGATGATGGAGGGTAAGCATACTTGAAACTTTTGTCACTAGTTTTCATTTAGAATACTTGTATGTTACAAATGATCGTTAAGAGTTCATGTCACTCACAGACTGCCTAGAGACTACTCAAGAAGCTTCAAACCTTGCTCAAATATCATACAAGTTATGTATGGTGATAAGATCCATTATAGGAGGATAAATAAGTCAATTCACTAAAATTTTGAGGCATTGAATCTTTCATCCAAGTCCTCTCCTTTTTAAATCATTGTTAACAAGATGAGGCACTATAAACCCTTACAAACCCTTAATAAGGAGCTTGATGGTTGCAAATGACCCCTAAATAACTAAATCTCACTTGTTTGGCCTTGAAAACATTTAGGATACATATTCACACTTTATATTCACTTTGTAAACCAAAAATGATGGCACATGTGATTGATAAAGTATGGAAATGGCCTAATTTGGTAGATTGCATAGGCCTAAGTCAGGTTATAGTAACTTAATCATGGGCATGTGGAAGCATGAATGCATGATAAGGTTATCTTCACACCATGACTAAGATTATATGAGGTTGTGATGAATATTTTTCAATCAATAATGGAGGCCATAAGTTTTGTATTCCATAACTCTATCTTACATACTTACCTATAGACCTACTTGAGAAGGTGAGTTTACTCTCAAGAATTTAAGAAAATGGAAAAAATTGGTATTGGGTTAAGATTTTGAAAGAATATGAGAGGGTTTAATAGTTTATCAAAGCATTATGAAACCCATTTATCTTGATCATGAGTCTAGGAGACATATTAAAAATGGTTCATATAAAGGTGCATGCAAATTTACATGTCTACAGATATATACGTCCTCACTCTTGACCAAAAGAAGATCAGAATATTGAATGGATGAAGTGTTGTTGGATATGTCAAATCACTTCTTTCCTCTTTAAAATTGGTATGAGTCACATGTATATGACACACTCGCTAAAAATAATGAATGGCTTCAGCATGGGTAAAATGATCATGAAGATAACTGGGTGAAGCCTAGATAGACCTGAGAAGAGCTTCAAGCCTACCTCTAAGAGTTGGGATATGGTGTGTGTTTCTTGTAGTGAGAATGGAAATTTGGTAGCTAATGTAGATCATGAAGGCCCTAGGGAATATTAAAAGGTGAATACTACGTGTTGCAAGACTAGAACCATCCAAAATAGAAGAATCTCAAGAACGCAGGTAAGAGACCTCATGAATACCATATAGGTCTTTGTATGAAACTTGAAGGAAGTTATAATCTTTAAGTTGGATATGAAGATTAAATAGGTTTTACATGTTTCAATAGCCTATGTAGATACTCTCACAAGCTTTAGACCCAGACGAAAGAAGAAGAAATGATCAAATAAAATCAATTAGGGTCAACGTAGCCTTATGACTTACAAATCCTCATAGTATCTAACCACGTTGCACAGCTTTATGTGAAGGTTATTTCCCATTTAGATCATTGAGAGGCATAAAATAAATTTTATCATACATAATAAATGCGTTCATAGCCATTGAAATGCAATATTGAGGTTTTGAGGCTTAAAAAGACATTTCACGATCTTCATACATATTTTGCCTAGCCCAAGAGGCATTTTTTTCTACTTGGATTTGTATGGAGCAACTACATGAGGCCTAAATATCCTAGGAATATTTGGGGACCTTTTTTCACTAAAAATTAGTGGCATTATTTCTTGGATTAATCCCATGTACTTTATGAATCATAATTAAGATGATAGGCCTCCCTAAACCCTGCAAATGACCCAATGACTGGGATTTCTTCTCAAATGGCTTTAGATGAATTGATTTATCTATGAAATGAAAAGTATGACTTTCTTAGGTATCATGAGCACATGAATGGGCCATTGGATGGCGCGTGCAAGGTACATAGTGTATGAAAAAGGGCTAAAGTGAGTGTTATAGGCTATTTGGAAGCATGAAAAGTTGTGTTAGATGCTCAAATTAGACCTAAAGCATGATGAGAAGCTCCCTAAATTTAAGCAAGCATCATCCTAGAGTTTTACATGTGTGAACAATGATTAGATCCAAATATCCATTTCATATGCCTAGAGTTCTAATTGCGGGCTAATAGAAAAGGAGCAGAGTAAGTACACCTAAAATGAGTGATTGATCATGAAATTCTATAAAGAGTAAGAAGAGCCAAATGGGTACTCAAAACTATGTTTATTTTTCTAGGATCATCTCTGTAATGTTCTGAACAAGGAAAATTTTGTGTCTTAAGGGCTACAAGGATATGAAGGCAAATATGGACTTTAGGTGGGAAATGAGTTTTTAAATAATGTTTGAGGCATATAAGGGGATTTTTGCAGGTTTGTTTAGGTAGAGAGAGACCTTTCATGGAGAGAGATTGCATCCATAAGAACAAAAGCAAGATTCTAGGTCTATGCCAAGTTGGATAAAGAGAGGTCCAAGCTCATCAACCAACCCAATCAACGCATGAAACTATTCAACAGACCTTGTTAGGCCAACCACTTGGTGAGCAAGAAGAAGACAAGAGTTGGTTTTCAATAAGGATTCAAATGTTATAGGGAGTCTTCAATAACCTTAAAGAAACCTTTCCTCTCCTAGTCATGAAGAAAAAGTCAAAAGAACATTAAGAGCCTTCTAACAACTATAACTTAGTACAAAGGCATCATAAATAAGAGAATTTTAGGATTAAATTAAGGACTTGAATATGAATTAAAGGCCTATTTTCAAGGAGGTGATTTCTTCATAAGGGAGGACATGCAAGCAAGGATATAGGTGCATGCAAATAAAATATAGGTACATGTATGGTTCAAGCTCCAAGAAACAATCCTAAGACATCTTAAAGTATTTCAAACAAGCTTATCTCTACCTATACACCATTTTTCAAAGAGGAAAAAGAGAAAAACTAGGAAGTACTACATAGGAGTTTAAGGATGACCAAGGGGATGACTCATCCCTAGTTTTGGGCTACTTTATCTCTATCTCTATCTCTTTCTTCTCACTTTCTCTTTAATTATGCCTAGTTTTGAAATTTCTAAGGATCCTTAACCTGAGTTTTGGTGAAGTCCTGATGAGATAAAAATTTGTACTTGTCTCTTTGAATTGAATAAGACTAAATTTTAGCCTTCTCAATGCTTGTGATTAGTGTATGATTTATGGTTTGTAGATTAATGTCAATGATAGTGAATGCTTCCTTACATTTGTCCTCTCTTATTTACCTATTTGTAGGTGGTTAATAATCCTTAGAGGTTACATAGTGTGATTGAATAGTCGTGTATGTATGGTAAGTGTAACTCTTCGTTAATGTCCTTGAGAGACCTATTGATCAACTACCTTAGATCATGCATCAAGATAATAACCTATATGTGAAACATTTATGTTTGGAGACTCTTTATTTGAGTCGTGCAGTTAGGTTCATGTCATAATTTAACTTCTTAGTGCATATTAGAGAGGTGAAGGAGATATTTTGGTGTATCACCTCCTTAGGTAGATTTTATTTCATGTTATTTTCCTCTATTTCCCCTTTCAAGATAGTAGTGTAGTGTAAAGAGTCTAACTGATACATCAAGGGGAGATATCCCTATGATCTAGAGATTTAATCCACCTATTAAGCCACCCACATGCTAATATTGTCTCCATGTTACTCCAAACTATGAAGTCTTGAGCAACCTTCAAAAGGGTGCAAGTTTGAGTGATAACAATGCCTTCTCATTCGGTCAGGCTCTTAATGGACCTAACATCTCTAAAAAGTCTAGGGGATTGGCCGCTTTGAATCAATATGACATGGTTCCTTCCCATTCAATTAAACTCTCATGGGCTCTAAAATCTATGATAGGTTCAAGAGACTAGATGCTCTGACTCAAGATGATGTGGCACCTTCCCATTCATCCTGGCTCTCCTCACTCTTACAAGTCTGGGGGATTGGACACTGTGACTCAAGATGATGTGGCACATTCCCATTCATCCAAGCTCTATCAAGATTTGACATCTCTAATAGGTCTGAGAGGTTGATCGCTCTGACTCCAGATGACATGGCACCTTCCCATTTGGTCGAGCTCTCCAAGGCTCTGACATTTATGACAGTTTGAGGGACTTACCTCTCTAGCTCAAGATGATGTGGCATTTCCCATTCATCTGGGCTCTCCCAGGCTATGACATCTTCAATAGATTTGAAGGATTGGCCACTCTAACTCAATATGACATGGTGTCTTCTCATTCAACTGGGATCTCTTGGGATCTGACATATCTGATAGGTCCAGGGGACTAGTCACTCTAACTCAAGATGAAATGGTGCCTTCTCATTCATTCAGGCTCTCTTAGGCTTTGACATTTCTGATAGGTCTAGGGGATAAACTGATCTAACTCAAGATGGCATGGTGCCTTTTCATTTAGTTAGGCTTTCTTGGGCTCTGACATCTCTAACAAGTCTGAGGGATCGAACACGCTGACTCAAGATGATGTGGCACCTTCCCATTCGGCTAGGCTCTGACATCTCTAATAGGTCTGAGAGACTGGCTGATCTAACTCAAGATGACATGGAACCTTTCTATTCAACTGGGCTCTCCCAGACTCTAATATTTCTAATAGGTCCAAGGGACTAGCCGCTCTGACTCAAGATGACATGGTGCCTTCCCATTCGATCAGGATCTCCTAAATTATTTTCTCAAAGAAATATTTTAGTTTCATCTCGTTATTAAGTAAAATTAGTTTAGAAATTACATCTTCCCTTTTGAGGTCAATAGCAATATCTTCTTTCATGACAAAGTGACTGAGAGACTTATGTTTGGTGACACCAAACATTCTCTTCTTTGGGTTTAAAGAGATGACATACCTTCTACATATTTCAAATACCCTTTTTAGGTGGTGCATGTGATCTGACCTATGTTTGGAAAATATAGTTAGATCATCCATATATATTATTATGCACTTACCTATCACATCTTCAAACAAGAAGTCTATCACCCTTTGAAAGATTACACTGATGTTGATTAGCCCAAAAGGCATTTGTTTATAAGTGAATGTCACCACTTGGTGGTGAAATTAGTCTTAGTTCTATCTTTAAGGTTGACCAAGACTTAATTGTAGCTTGAGAATCCATCCAAGAAGGACATCATCTGAAACCCACTCACCATTTGAATCACCTCATCTAATGAGGGCAATGGGTAGTCATCTTTATCATAGACTTGGTTTAAGTTTTGGAAGTCCATGCAAGGGCATATTTCACCATTTTTATTTTAGACTAGGACCAGGTTAGCCAGTTAGGTGGAGTGTTAGACCAGTAAAATTATCCCCGTAGAAAGTAACTTGTGGACTTCCTTATGAATCAAGGGCTCCAAGATTGGGTTTACTAGCATTTACCTTTGTCTGAAGGGTTTTTGGCTAGGTTTCAAGAGGATGGTATGGGTAATTACTCTCGGGTATAAGACCTTAATGTCTCCATAGGCCTAGGCCATCATGTCCTTGTATTTTAATAGTAACCTTTGTAACTACTCTAATTCATGATCCATCTAATCTAGACCCACATTAACTATCTGGGGATTCTCTACATGGTCGAGATTAATGAGTCGACACTTTTAGTCTTTGAACTTAGGCCTTTGAGCTTAAAAGGTGGGGTATAACATTTGAAACACTCTTTCTAGTGAAATCATCCCCTTTGGATCCAGTTTTCATGAATATTCATGATCCCATCCTTATCCAACTCATTCCCAAGTTGTCTCTATTTTCTCATATATGATTTAAGCCTTGAATATCCCCTCATTGCTAAAGATCTAGATGATTTATTGGTCATCTTAAAATACATGGAAGTTAGTCATGTTGTCTAAGACAGAAGGATAGAGGATGAGTTCCATAGAGAACTCTTGTAGCTCAGTGTCATCTAGAGGGATTAGGTTTGCTACCATGGATGATAGCCAGTTTGCTACCTGGTTTTCCTCCTAGGGAATAGGGATGATAATGAATGCATTGAACATTTCAATTAGGTCCTAATCTCTATGTTTATACCTTATAAGGTATGATAGTTTGCATTGAAACTTAGTTTTGATCTAATTGACTACCAATTCAGAGTCGTTGAATACTCTTAGTTAATTTTCCTCGTGTCTCAATGCAAATTACAATCACAAGATAAGAGCCTCATACTCCACCAGGTTGTTCATACAAATAAACTGAAGCCTATAGGATGCTAAGTGTTTCCACCCTAAGGGATCTAAGATTATAATATTGGATCTACTGCCTTACTTGGAGCAAACTCCATCTATATAAAGAGACCACAAGTCAAGAAGACTTGGGATGTGATTGGTTTGGTTTTTTTTAGGCTTGGTGCTTAGCACGTAGATGCCTAGGTCTGAAGAAACCAGATTTATCTTCTCATTAATGGAAATACATTTAGTGATCATATGCTTCATGCATAGTTCCTTGTCTACCCATATTTGGTTGGCTATTCCTCTCCATGGAAACCACATTTGGGATAAATTTGTGGCCATATACCCATTCAAGGCTTTGGACTAATCTCTATTGAGGAGCATGTCGTAGGCCTCTAGGATATAAACACTTGAATGTCTATAAAGTGTTGAGTCATGGGCTTAGATTCCAATTGGATATGGACATTTAGTAATTCACTTATCACTTTCACCTCTAACTTATCTAACTGGCCATTACATTTTCCAACTTTATGAGCGCTAGATCGAGTTTATTGCATATGCTTGTTGGCATCACATTAGCTAAATCTCCTGAATCTACTAAGCATTTATGCATATTCTTCTCTAAAAATTGTATGGTTAAAGGAAAAGGGGGCACCTCCATCTTATTATTGTGAATGAGCACGTTGGTGTGTGTTACTATCAGTTTTGGCTGGGCTTGTGGAGTTTGTTTTTGAGTCAAAGATTTTAGCAAGAGATCTCATTGCTCTATGATTTGAGCAAGATCGTGAAAGGTAATGTTAGCTTTGATCTTCTTCATACCCTTGACTATGTTTTAACCTCCTTTATTCTATACTGGTGGGGTTTCCATAGGTGCCTTAGAGTCTTGAGGTCTTAGAGGTGGTAAATCATTCCTAGCATTTTATTTTGGTGGAGTTGCACCATTGTTTGGGGGTGTTGAGGTAGTAAGGATCTGTTGTTGCTACCTACTCCTAGGGTATAGTTACTCCTTTAAAACTATTGAAATTCTTGTACCTTACTAATACCTTCCTCTAGCTTATTTTCTTTTTGGCTAATTAAATCCATGGTTTCCAAACCATAGCAGTATTAGGGGCTTTACCATTCCTAATACCTTCCTCTAGCTTATTTTCTTTTTGGCTAATTAAATCCATGGTTTCCAAACCATAACAGTATTAGAGTCTTGAGGTCTTAGAGGTGGAAAATCATTCCTAGCATTTTATTTTGGTGGAGTATCACCATTGTTCGGGGGTGTTGAGGTAGTAAGAATCTGTTGTTGTTGCCTACTCCTAGGGTATAGTTACTCCTTTAAAACTATTGAAATTCTTGTACCTTACTAATACCTTCCTCTAGCTTATTTTCTTTTTGGCTAATTAAATCCATGGTTTCCAAACCATAGCAGTATTAGAGTCTTGAGGTCTTAGAGGTGGAAAATCATTCCTAGCATTTTATTTTGGTGGAGTTGCACCATTGTTTGGGGGTGTTGAGGTAGTAAGGATATGTTGTTGTTGCCTACTCCTAGGGTATAGTTACTCCTTTAAAACTATTGAAATTCTTGTACCTTACTAATACCTTCCTCTAGCTTATTTTCTTTTTGGCTAATTAAATCCATGGTTTACAAACCATAGCAGTAAATCATTCCTAGCATTTTATTTTGGTGGAGTTGCACCATTGTTTGGGGGTGTTGAGGTAGTAAGGATCTATTGTTGCTACCTACTCCTAGGGTATAGTTACTCCTTTAAAACTATTGAAATTCTTGTACCTTGCTAATACCTTCCTCTAGCTTATTTTCTTTTTGGCTAATTAAATCCATGGTTTCCAAACCATAGCAGTATTAGGGGTTTTACCTAAGTTAGAGGATTATGGATGATTGGGGACCACCTTATACTCTTCCATTTCCTTTTGGAAGATCTCAAAAATAGAATCAAACTCCATGCAGTCATGTTCCCCATGTGTTATTATGTTATGCACTCGACACTAGTTAGATAAGGCTATCTAGAAGACATTAATATCATGCAACCTATTGGGTGAAGGTTCTAGGGGATTGTGAGGATGATTATAGCTCCTGTTAGGTCTTTAATATGTGAATTTCTTGTTGGAGATATCTATGTTAGATTTATTCACCTCTCTTTGTATCCATAGGAAGTCATTACTAAATTTTTGTATTATCCATTGAATGGCATCTAGATCAGTCTTAGTGGACTCTTAAGAAGTGGTCTAGGTGTTGTTAGTTATGGCTAACATCACTTGATGTTGAGTCTATTGAATCAGATCTTGACCTCCCAAATTTAGGAAACCCATTTGTTGGTTTACAGTGGGCTGACCCAATGGGAGTTGATGCATTATAGGGAGTAGTTGGGGCGTTGATGTATTCTGATTAACACTGCATAAGAAGTTCAACGCAAGTATTTATGGTAACATACCTAGAGTGGGGATCATTATGTGACCCTAGGGATTCAGTTGCTTATCTACTTTGATGGCCCTTGCATATGTTGAGGATAGATCTGTTATAGCTATGTCCCTTCTTAGGAACATGGTCTTTCAAGGGTCTAATGCATTTTTATAAATTTCAAGTGTTAGTTGAAGGTTGGGTTGGTAAAGCACGATTACTCAACTATACATATTTTGAAATCTAGCATTGAAGTTTATAATAAGTTCATTTGAATCCCTTTTGATGCAAGAAAACTACTAGTACAGGACATTGGGATTTATTACTTGGTCAAATTGGGTGAGGAAAGTAGAACTAAAATAGTCCCAACTCGATATAGAGTATTTAGAAAGGTTTAGGAACCAATTTTAGGTAGAGTCCATCAATGTAAGAGTGAACAACCTGCATGCTACATCCTCATGTTCTAAATTTAGGAGTCTCAGGGTAGTCTTGTAAGAGGTTATATGTTCCTTCACGATTCATCCCATACTAAGGGTGAAACAAGGAAGATACCTCTCAAGATTCTTGGGTAGATCATGGATGACTCTTGGGATATTAATTGCTAGGCCAGCTAACTAGGCCATCTTAGGCTATAAATTTGAGATAGATTATGGCGATGAATTGATAGTAATCACAGTAGGTCTAGGTGGATTAGACCTGGGCTTACTATGGAAAAGTAGAAGAAATCACCAATATACCTTGGTATGACCTAGCCTGGTAATAGGCGAGCTAGTCTCTAAGATGCTTCACAATCACACAATAGTTAGCACATTATTACCAGTAAGTCAATCTCAACACATTCATAAAATGAATTAATAAAAAGTATGAAGTAGTTAAATTTCCCTCCTTTTAGCGCCAGTTATTGTTCTTTCCAATATTCTCTTTATCACAAAATGCCCATGTTATCAAGCATTCCTTGAAAAGGAGAAGGTGTGGAAAATTATGAACTTTCATCATCCATTTAAGGATTGATATGGGATCAGCTCAAGGCATGGTTGTGGGTATTGGACTTCACAAGTGGATTATGCATGAATAGTCTTCCATAGATGCACTATCACCATCGAAAATTCAATACAATATACTTCACACATGTTAAAGATGGTTATAAATATTTGAGTATTGGGCATATTATCTATAAACACAAGGAGAAAGGGCATTTCAAATCCACTAAACAAACACAAAAGAGAGGGAAGGGTAAGGCAGAGAAAGAAAGCCTCCAGGTTTAAAACAAACTCAATGCGTTGGTCACTAAACCAAGTGATTTTGCCACATATACCATTATAGACTGAGTTTCACTAGAGTTATACCTCCAAGAACATACAATGGGATGAGTCTGAGGGAACTAGGAATATGTCTTCAAAGTGAGTTCTTACCAATGATAAGTACCAAGGGTTTATTGTCAAAAAAACATAAATGCCATATGATAATTTGTAGCTTGGCACATAAATTATTATCACTACCAAAAGAGAAATGAAAAAATCATAGGGAGATTATAATAGCTAATCACATCATAACCATCACATACCTAAAGTAGTAAAGTGTTAATCCAATTAACCTGGCACTGATAATCATTCAAACATAGAGAGGAAAGAAAATTGAAACATAAAATAGACCCTCTTGTAGAAAAAAGAGATTGTATTCATTAAAAGTGTAAAATGTTGTTATAATAATCGATATGGGCTAATTTTACAGTCTAAAGTGGTGAAAGAAATGTAGGTGAAGTCCTAGCAGTAATCTGACAACACTTTCAAGTAATTTTGGTTGACTCCTATAATACCATACGACTCTTATTTAAATAGATAAGGATAAGGGCTCACCTCCAAAAAGCATGAGGATCCCATCTTATGCCATGATGGCTACTCATTACAGTTATAACCATATTTCAAAATTTTAACAAAAATAATCCCTACAAACACACAACATATTTCTAGTGGACCACTAGTTGACACAAGGAGGAAACTAAGAGGGACTGAATCATAACTGCTTTGACTAGGCTCTCTAACTTCCAATGAAACCACCACGAGGTTACACTCCTTGTCCATCTTGGCCAAGTTTATTGGGGGCTCCCTGAATATTTCCTTAACCTGAGCTACCAAACTCTAATAAATTTGGAAGGTTGTTTAAATTGATGCTTGGACATCGAATACCTAGTTGATGCTCACTATGGATTGAGTTGATAGATTGAACACCATACAGACTCCCTGATTTGCCTTGGCCACTTTATCCCTCATAACCTGGTTGAATTGACCTAGGTGGAATCTAAATTCCCCTTGGTCGAGTAAGGTACCATCTAAATGGAATAGCACAGAGATATTTACCTCTTTAAAGTAGGTCAATATATTCTTCTCACCCTCTTCCAATGGACCTTTTGCAGTGTATGCCAAGGCTAACCACTCCTCCATTTTTGTTCTCATATTCTCAACATATGTTTGGTACAAGCCTAAGTTTGAGGTTGGCATGATTTTAAGCTCCAAGAATTTTTTTTATTAACCACTACCTACAAATTTTGGTATTTCCCATCAATTTTTGCAATCCTCCCCATGTAGGCCCGCATCAATTGTATAAGTGAGTTGGTCTTGACCCAATCCTCTACTACTTTTCCAAGGATTGAGAAAAGTAGTAGTAGGGCATCCTTGATCTACTTAATTAGACCGGTTAGGAACATGTTTTCCACTTAAGATTCAAGATTCTAGACTTAGTTCTGCATGTCCTCAATGAGCTTCTCATACATGTTGTGGGCAGTGTAGAGGATGAAAAATGGATCCTCAATCTTCTCCTCTCTAGTGGTAGTCTTCACCTTAATGAGGGAAAATAGATCCTAATGGATCTATTATATCACTAGGTTCCCCTCCTAAATAAATATCTAAGTGAATATCCTTTACATGCTCCTAGAGGCCCTTTCAAAACTCCACTGAATATTTGGGTTATCATAGACATCCATCTACAATGTTTGTGACCCCAAGACTATCTCTCAGGCTACAAGGGATGTAAGAGGTGTGGCTGAAATGGTGGTAAAGGGCAAAGGATGAGGTAGATGGGAGATGGAGGAAGTGGAAGGAGTGAAAGAGGAAAGGAGTGGAAGTGAAGGGGGCATGGGAGCGAAAGTAGGGAGAACAAAATAGGAGGCCTAGGGGAACATTTGATCCCACCATTGTTCCTAAGTGGGGTTCGCTTGGGGTGTAGTTTCCCTTAGGAACGGGTCATGAAAAAATAGAGAAGATATGGGTTGTTGAATGTAAGTCTCGTGGAGCCTTGGGTAAAGGAGACAAGGGGCCAAAGATCTAATCATTGAGCTACTGCTACCAGGGCTAGATTTTTCATTGAGACCTATAGAGGAGGTGGAATTGGAGCAAAAGGCCTTCAAGCTATTAGGTCACCTTTTATTTCTTCTTTAACCTCTTTCCTAGGTTAGTATCGAGTGTTGTGGTGAATGGTCCGACTGGGATGTCAGGAGCCACAGGCGTTGATGATGGAGGACTTGGACTATGAAATAGAGAGTTGGGTTAGGTATAGTGGGACCACGAGGGTCCCTACTAGAAGTGGCATGCTCCTAAAGGTTGTAGTCATGATTTTTGTTAGAGGCATACCCAAGGGTGGCACCAAAAGGACTCTAATTTATGAGATGGGAGGAGCAAAATGGAGTGAATAAGTAAGGATGCTTGGGAGGACCGAGGCCAAAGGTACTTGGGCAAAATATAGAGGGAGATCAATGGGAAATAGAGGAGGCACCACTTGGGATGGAAGGAAACTAGTGGGTGCCTAAATTGGGAGTTGGAATGAGGCGGGAGTGAGGGGTGGAATGGAAATAGGAGGAGATGGAGGAGTGAGTGGGGGAACCTGGATGGGTGCTTGTTGGTTATCTTATCCAGGCTCGCTCTGAGTTGTAGGCCACATTAAATCTTAGGGGATGTTGTGCTAATGGCTAAGCAGGCTACACTTGGGCTTCATGGCATCATGTAATTTAGGGTCAGTGTTATTGTAGCCTAGTCAATAACACTACCAAAGGAGGTGGAGGTGGATCTCAAAGATAAATTAGAGGAAGTGGAGTCAGATTTGGATCTGGGAGAGTAAAATCTATTGTTGAAAGTAAATTTGGAGCTAGAGTTGGGGCTCGAGGGGAAGAAGGTGGTGAGATGCCCTATAGGATTCTTTAGGAAATGGCTAGAGCTATTGGAGTTGGGTCCTCCACAAATGGATAAAGTTGTTAGAGTGGTTCCATATGGTGATCGGGAGCTATGGGAATGCCTTCTACTGATGTTGTATGCAAAATCTAAATATGCCCTCCAAAAATTGAAAGGTGATCTTCAATTTTGCTAAGAGATCAGGGACATAATATGGCACACAGAGTGGGTATTTTATAAATCCTATGATCCGGATCACCATGTCATTCTTTTACATCCAAAAGTCTTTGATGACTTTGGTAGAATCCTAAATTGCCTTTGAGAATGGGGGCATCAGAGCTTCATTGATAACCTAGTACACCACTAGGTAGAAGTGCTCACAAACATCTTGGATGTGATAGTGGAACCAATGGATATATATCTTTTAGAATACCACGTGGATTGTTGGGCCTCTAATAACCCATGTAGGAGAGGTTGAAGGGTTGAACAAGAGTGTCCCATAGATTGCATCTAGTAAGTAGCTCATCATGTATGAGTCACTTCTAGCTCAGGCATATGTAATCATGAAAACCAACTTGAAGTTGATCAAACCTCCTATGTTTGGGATGTCTAAGCATGTTAGGATCATATGCAAGAGAAGCACTTGTAGCTCATTGACATGCTGGAAATATAGGTCCCCAAACAACCAGTTCAGTAGGATCATACCTACTCAGACCTCCTCCTAGAAGGTGAAAACTGTGTAAGTGTTTATTTTTCTTTCTTGACCCACTTGGAGTCGGGGTTATCAGCCCAATCATGGAGGATGTCATAGATCTAGTAGGTGCTCATCCAAACTGACATTGTAATTGTATCATAGGAGAAACACAATTCTGGGAGGTAGTAGTATGCCTTGAAGGTCTTCCCAGATATATCAAAAATTCTATGTCAAGAGTTGGATGAGCATTCCCAATCATTGACAGTTTCTTGCACGTATATGGCCTTGTGGAGGATGTCACCCAATAGGTCAGTGCAAGGAAATGCCTCATATTTGGATACTTCTCTATGGGTTTTGCACTTCTTATAGGACCTAAGGGCATCCTCATATTTGGCTACTTGGATGTATGCATCGTCAAAATCCTTTGGAACCTACTTAATTGCTTTAAATATATCATTGTAGTGTTTATACTTAGTTAATCCAATAGGGAAGATAGTGTCTTGGTACTCATGTTCAACATTTGGGTTTGAGGATGTAGCAGCCATTAGAGTAGGATAGAGGACCAATTGGGAAGCTTTGAGTTTAAGAGGCATGGGATACAAGGGCTCTGTGTAATTTTGAAAGCAAAGATTTAGATATTTATTCAAAGTCAATAATGATAAATGTTAATGGGCTTCCCCTAGGATTTATAAACACATGCATAGATCCTTTGGATTAAGGTAATTTGGCAACGCACTTGATGCGAATTGAAATTTAAGTTGGTGGCTAAATTTTCTCCCTTTACTTCTAAATCTAGAATTGACTTTGGAGCCCATGATCCTTTGTCGCCATCTGGATATAGTAATGGTGATGTAATGTTTTAAAACTATCCAATCAAGTTCAACTTCATATTTTGTTAATGCCTAGTGCATGGTAAGCATGCATTCACATCTCTTAGAGGTTTCTCAACTAACTCCTATTTTTGACACATGTCATCGACTCATTGGTCCCTTTTTAACATTCGACAACTAGGCATGGTTTCGTACTCCATGTCATTCCCTAGGCTAGGTAATGTGTCACCTAGAAACACATGACACACCTTAATTAGCCTTCGAGCCTCATATCCACTTCATTCTAAGCTTCTTGGGGTCTTAGGTGGAAAACAGTTTATCTATGTACTCAATATGATCTGGCACCTTCCCATTCATCCAGGCTCTTCTGGTCCCTAACATATATGATGGGTCTAGGATATTGGATGTTATGACTCAAGATGATGTGGTGCCTTCCCATTTGATCAAGGTCTTCTGGGCCTTGACATCCCTAACAGGTCTACAGGACTGACTGCTCTGACTTAAAATGACATGGCACGTTTCCAAACAGACGAGATCTCCTACGCTCTATCATCTCTGATAGGTCCAAGGGATTGAATGATTTATCTTAAGATGACATGGAATCTTCCCATTCAGTTAGGCTGTAACATCTCTAACATGTCTTAGGTACTGGATGCTCTGATTTAAGATGACATGGCACCTTCCCATTCGATCGAGCTCTCCCAAGATCGGACATCTCTAATAGATTTGGGGGATTGCTCGCTCTGACTCAAGATGATGTGTTTCCTTCCCATTTGACCAGGATCTCCCAAGCTCTGACATCTCTGACAGGTTTGGGGGTCTAGGTGATCTGACTCAAGATCACATGGCACCTTCCCATTTAGTCAGGCTCTCCTGGGATCTGACAAGCCTAGGGGACTAGCCACTCTGACTCAAGATGATGTGGCACCTTCCTATTCAGTTGGGATCTCTCAAGCTTATACATCTCTAATAGCTTTGGGGGACTATCCATTTTGACTCAAAATGACACGGTGATTTCTCATTTAGCCAGGCTCTCACATCTCTAACAAGTCTGAATGACTAGTTGCTTTGACTCAAAATGATGTGGCACATTCCCATTCATTCGAGCTCAACTGAGATCTGACATCTCTGATAGGTTTGGGGGACTAGATGCTCTGACTCAATATGATGTGGTACTTTCCTATTTGACCAGGGTCTTTCGAGCTCTGACAGGTCTAGGGGACTGGCCACTCTGACTCAAGATGACGTGGTGCCTTCCCATTCGGCCAAGCTCTAAAAAATCCACAAAATGACCAAGTAAGAAAATAAAAGGAATGGGATACATTAAAACTTACTTGTCAAATACGAAGATCTCAATTTACCAAGAAGGGCAACGGATCTATTATTTCAAGAAGGGAACTAGACTCTAAGAGATTTAAGTGAAATTTAACTTTCAATGTTAGGACCATGATTTATAAAAGGAACAAACACTCCTTAATTCTAGAGAGAAATTAAATAGCCCTATTTCTATTTGGAGAGAAATCAAGGCGATGCATATTTAGAAGATTTGAGTAGGCGTCACCGATAAGAACAAAATAAAAGGACCTTGAATCTCTTGTTCATAATATTTTTAGAAGGGTCCCCCATTTCTTTGAAAAGGGGGCATGTTGGCCACAATAGAATCCTTGAATACTCAGTTAGTCTTTAATTTGCTTGGATAATTTAGTATTTTCTTGAGATGTATTATGTGCAGTTTAGTGGCTCTATTAGGATGTGAGTTGTTCTAAAATCTACATGTTTCTCCTAGAATCATTGGCCTCGTAAATTTGAAATGTTAAAAAAATTAATTACCATCCCTAACTTACACGGATCGAAGTATTCAACTTGGGTCTTCTTTCTTCTCAACAACCCTTCTCGAGCTTCGGCCATCACCTAGAGTAGCTACTAATAGGGTTAGGTGTCATAGGAACACCACAAAACAAAGAGAAAATTAGAGGAACAAATCACAAAATTAAAAGGAAACACACAATGAAAGCAAACCTATCTAATATATACATTACCAACCTTGTTTGATTACTCATAAATTATGTTGGAGGAGACAGTCGATAAATAGTGCTTCAAGGACTACCCATTTACTGTAAGTAGTAGCTCATTTCCCTTAAGATTCTCGAGATGGAAGGTACTTTGACCTAGGATTTTAGAAATTTGGTATGGACCAATTCAAGGGGGATCAAATTTTGAGTGTTGGCCTTTCTTCTTGTGATCCTTGTCCCACATTAGGACTAGGTCAAAGATTCTAAAGGTCTTGATCTTAGATCTTTTATCAAACCACCTTTTGACTATATCATAATGTTTACTAAAGCTTAATAGAGTTTCATCTTGGGCTTCCTTTAACTGAATTAGGTCCAAGAGTCTAAAATTCACCCTATCATCTGGCTCCATGAATCATTGCATAAATTTATAAATTGGTAGCCTGAGCATGACCGGCATGATTGGATCCAATCCATAAACTATAATGAAAAGAGATATTGTGAGGGCTTTTTTTATACCTAGTGCAATCTGCCCATACGGGGAACTTTAGTAATAAGTGCCACTCTTGGGGCTTCTCTCCAACTAATTTCTTGATGGTGTCTATTGAAATCTTGTTACTAAATTCTGCCAATCCATTCCCTTTTGGGTAGTGATTGGATGAGAATCTTAGTGTGATTCCATTATCATAGGCCCACTCTGTGAATTCTACAGATTAAAAGGTAGGATCATTATCACATACCAAAGATATGGGAACCCCAAAATGGATGGTTATGGTGTTTTTTAAGAACTTGATGACTTCAGTAGTGGTGCTTCTTTTAGTTATAACTACCTCAAATCACCTCATGTAATAGTCCATACCCATGAGGACAAACTTATGATCATTTGATGAATTAGGATTGATGACCCCCATGAAATCTATCCCCCATTGTGAAAATGGTGTAGACTCTTCAACAGATTGCAGTGGCATTATTGCATGGGTTTTTCTTTTAAAAAAGGTCTGACACTGATGGTAAAAGTTAACATGGGTGTGAATATCTTTGAATAGTGTGGGACAATATTAGTCTACTTGGAGAACTTTATGGGCCATGGTGTTTGTTGTAGAGTGGTTGGCTCCCAATATTTCATGAAAACTTGTCATTATTTATTTGGCCTCTTCTTGTGACATGCACCAGACGTGTGTTCCTTCATGGTTCTTTCTAAAAAGAACTCCCTTCTTCAGCATAAATTATGTAGCCTTCAAATGGAGGGCCCTCTTTTATATGTGGTTGAGTCCCAAAGATGTGTTTCTATAAGTAGGAAATGCATGACCGAGGCATATCGTTCTAATTGTATCATTTTATTTTGGTCCACTTGGTGTACCGTAATCCTCAGATTTATTCCCATTATTAGCTGAGTAAGGCCTTGTCTTGTAACCAGTTTTGTTGGTTTGATTTCCAAGTCATACTCTTGTAATTTTGGCACTCATTGACCTCTTTATTTTCACAACTCATTCTACCCCAACATCTAATTTATAGTCGAGTCTAGGAAAATTGCATGTACTTTATTATAGAGAATGTAATGTCTGAATTTATTCATCACCTTAACCAGGGCATAGGCATGCTTGTCTAGGGTAGAATATATTAGCACGACATCCTTATAATTGGTACTTATGAAAGCAAAAGGGTGCTCTTCTCCCTCTGATATTTGGGTGAGGCAAGCATCAATGGTGTGTTTTGAAGCAAAGGGGTAGATATAGAAATCTTGTGTATAGTTTGGGCTGATGAGAACTGGGGCTTGCATAATGGCATCCTTAATATCATAAAAAGCCTTCTTTGATTTTGCATGCCATTCCACCCTTGCATCCTATTCCAACATTGCATTCAAGGGTTTTACTATTTTATAAAATATATAAATAAGTTTACTCTCAAAGTTAATTTTATCAAAGAAAGATTTCAATTCTTTATTACTATTAGGTAAAGGTAGTTTCAAAATTACATCCGCCCTTTTGACATCAATAACAATACCTTATTGTGTGACAATGTGACCGAGAAGCTTACCTTCAGTGACACTAAACATGCTCTTCTTTGGGTTTAGAAAATTTTCATACCTTTTGCATCTTTAAAATACCTTTTCCAAGTGATGCACATGATCTGACCTATTAGCTCATCCATATAGATTATTATACATTTACCTATCAGTCCTCAAAAAGAAAAGTTCATTGCCTTTTGGAAACTTGCACTAGCATTGATCAACTAAGAGGGCATTCGTTTATAAGCAAATGTGTCCCACTTGGTGGTGAAATAAATCTTAATCCTATCTTCAAAGATAACCAAGACCTAGTTGTATTCAGAGAAGTCATCCAAAAAAGACATCATTTGAGATCCTCTCACCATTTGGATCATCTCATCAAGGGAAGGCAATGGATAATTGTATTTATCTAAGGCTCAATTAAAGTTTTGGAATTCCACACACAAGTGGATTTCTCTATTTTTATTTCACATAGGTACCAAGTTGGCCACCTAGGTGGAGTGGTGAACTAAGAAAATTATCCCTGTAAAAAGTAACTTATAGACTTCTTTGTGTATAAAGGGTTCCATGATTGGGTTTACCGACATCTATCTTTACCTAAATGGTTTTTTATTGGGTTTTAGGGGGATAGTGTGAGTGATCACACTCAAGTAAAATACCTTAAGGTCCCCATAGGCCCAGGAAATCACATCCTTATATCTAAGTAGTAACCTTCATAACTATTCTAATTCATAGTCCATCTATTTAGGACCCACGTTAACCATCTGGGGATTTTCTATAGGACCAAGGTTGATGAGTTGGCACCTTTGGCCTTCAAACTCAAGATTTTTCTCTTGGAAGGTGGGGTCTAGATCTTTGAATTTCCTTTCCAAAGATATCATCCCTTCTGAGATCCAATTCCCATGAATATTTAGGATCCCATCATTATCCAGATCATTCCTAGGGTTGTCTCTGTCTTTCTCATCTATAACTTGGGTCTCGAATATTCCCTCATTGGTAAGAACTTGGATGATCTACTGATAATCCTTGAAGACTTGAAAGTTTGTCACATTTTTAGGGATAGAAGTACATGGGACAAGTTTCACAGAGAACTCTTTCAACTCAGTGTCATCTAGGGGAATTAGGTTTGCTACCACAAATGCTAGTGAGTCAGCTACTAATTTTCCTCCTTGAGATAGAGATGATATTAAATATGTTAAACATCTCTATTAGGTCCCAATCCCTATGTTTATCTCATGAGATATGATAGCTTGTATTGAAATTTAGTTTCGATCTAATTTGTTAGGATTGTGGAGCTAAAAGCTTCACTGATGCAAACAGGAGAGGAGGTTGCTGAAGGTTGCTGAGTTGCAGAGAAGTTGGGGTCAGTCTGATCAGCCGACGTCGGCGGGAGAGCATAGAGAAGCAACCGACGTCGGTCATATATCAGCCGACGTCGGTCACCTCCAGGCAGACAGGGACCGACGTCGGTCGCCTGTGTGGTTCGACTGCGAGCTAATTACGGGCAGTTAGCTAACGAACCAAGTGTTTGCATGATGAGTGCTAATTTTAGACTCATAGCTGCGGATCTAATTATTGTAATTAGATGTCTAATTATTGTTTGGATGAGATCTATATAATAGACTCATGGTTGTATTGGAAAAGTGTGCTAGGGAGTAAGAGAGCATAATTATAAGCTCCTTCTGTGTGTGAGGTAGAGCAATGGTGCGTTCCTCCTAGTGCCTCAGTACCAGGTGTGTTGGTGCTGGATTAGAGAACCAGCTGGGTTCTTCAAGAGCGTAGGATCTTGGTCACAGTTGTATGGCCTATATAGGAGATCTACATGGTAAGTAAGATCGTTGATCTGCAGGTGTATGTGTGTGCAAGGTCGAGGTTCACAGGTGAGCAGAACCGTTGTTTGATTTGCAGGTGTGCAAGATCATATAGACAGCAACACAACAGGGAGCAGTATCAGGCAGGATCTACTTGGAGTACAGGTGTGTACTCGGATAGAGCAAGAGGAAGGCAAGGGAGTTCCTTCCATAAGTATGGTCTGTTGAATTGCAGGTTGTTGCAGATTCATGGGAGATCTACTTGAAGTACTTTGAGTACTTGTGGAGCACGTGGAGTGCTTGTGGAGTGCGTGGAGCACTTGTGTTGTACGTGGAGCATGGGAGGTGAACACCAACTCTGTATTTTGAGTTGGGTGTTGGGACCTGAGAGGGAGAGCTTTGGGGAGAAGAATTACTGTTCACTTGAGGTGTGGGAAACCTCTGTAAGGTGGTGGAGAAGAAGTGGCATCTTCTTTATTGTATTCTTTTCTATATAAAGTGTTAATACAAGTTGTGTATTGTCTCTCATATCTTGTGTTATTCTGAATTCTAGTTACTTGGTGAATCTGGTTAATTTCCGCATATTAAGTTGCTTGGTTTAGTAATCAAATTGTGTGCTTCTGGTTTATCTCCCAACATAATTGACCACTAGCTCAAAGTCACTAAATATTCTCAGTTTATTTGCCTTATATTTCAATACAAATTAGAATTCTAGAATTAGAGCTCATGGTCTACCAAATTATTTGTGCATGTAAACTGTAACCTATATGATTCTAAATGTTTTCTCCCTAGGGGATATATAAGTATAACAGTGGCCCCACTGCCTTGTTTGGAATGAACTTGCTCCATCTATATACAGAGACCATTATCCAAGCAGTTTTGGGTTGTGACTATGTGAGGAAACTAGGTTTACCTTCCCATTAATGGCATTGTACTTGGTTATCATGTGTTTCATTCAGGGTTCTCTATCTACCCAAATTTGGTTGGCTACTCCTCTCAATGATAACCGCATATTGGAGAAATTGTGGCCACATACCTATTTAGGGCTTTAGACCAATCTCTATTGAGGAACATGTCGTAAGCTTTGGGGATCTCCACTACTTGTATGTCTATGAAGCGATTAATCCTAGGCTCAGACTCCAACTGGATGTATACATTAAGTGATTCACCTATCACTTTTACTTCTGACTTATCTAGTTGGACCACTACCTTGTCTAGCTTTGTGGGGACAAACCCAATCTTCTCACATATGCTTGTTGGCATCACATTGGTTGAGGCTCCTGAATATACTAAGCAATTATGTAGATTCTTTCCAAAAAAAATGGATGATTAAGAGGAAAGGACACACCTCCATTTCCTTTTTTTGAATGAGCACATTGGTGTGTGTTTCTCTTGGTTTTGTCCAGGTCGGTGGGGTCGGCTTCTAAGTCAAGGATTTTAGTAGATCTCGTTGTTCAGTGATTTGAGCAAGCTCATAAAGTGTGATGTTAGCCTTGATATTTTTAATATATTTGACTATGTTATAACCCCATTTAATTTGGAATGGCAGGGTTTTTGCAGGTGCCTTAGGTTCTTGAGGTCTCAGAGGTGGGGGATCATTCCTAGCATTTTGGTATGGTGGGGTTGCATTATTATTAGGGGGGTCATGGTAGTAAAGGGTTATTTTTTTTGTCTATTCCTGAGGGTGTAGTTACTCCTCTAGAATTTATGAAATGCTTTCACCTCACTAATACCCTCCCTTGGCTCATTTTCTTCTTAGCTAGGGAAATCCATGGTCTCTAACACCATAACAATACTAGTGGCTTTACCCGTGTTGGAGGATTTAGGGTGATTGGGGACCACTTTGTATTCTTCCATTTCCTTCTAGAATGTATAAAAAGCAAATCCTAATTCCATGTAATCTAGTTTCCCATGGGATACCATGTTATGCACTCACACTAGTTAGGTAAGGCTATCTCAAAGATATTAATTTTGGGTAGCCTATTGGGTGAGAGTTCTAGGGGATTGTGAGGATGGTTATAGTTCATGCTTGGTCTTTGATATGTGAAGTTTTTGTTGGAACTTTATAAGTTAGAGTTACTCACCTGCCTTTGTAGCCTAAGGAAATCATTGGTTAGTTTTGGTACCATTCGTTGAATGGCATCCAACTCATTCTTGATGGACTCCTAAGGTGTGGTTTGGGTATTGTTAGTTATTTCCAACATTACATGGTGTTGTGTCAAAGGGATCAATTAGTTATTGGTTTGAAGTGGAATGACCTAGTGGAAGTTGATGCATTACAGGGAGTGGCTAAAACATTAGGGCATTTTGATTAACATCAGGCAAGACGCTCAACGTGGGCATCTGTGATAGCACACTAGGAGTGGGGGACATCATGTGGCCTTGAGGTTTTAGTTGCCTATCTACCTTGAGGGCCCCTGCATAAGCTGAGGATATGTCTATTATTGTTGCATCTCTCCTTAAGAACATGTTTGTTCAAGGGTCTAACGCATTCCTATATATTTCAAGCGTCATTTGGGTGTTAGGTTGATAAAGCATGATGACCCAAATGCACATATTTTGAAACCTAGAATTAAATTTTTTGATAAGATAATTGGGATCTCTTTTGATACAAACAAACCACTGGTATAATAAATTGGGGTCTATCACTTGCCTGATTTGGGCGAGGAAAGCAATACTAAAATGGTCCCAATTTATAATAGAGTTTTCAAGGAGGTTGAGGAACCAATCATATGTTGATTTCATTAGCAAGAAGGGGAAAATCCTACACACCACATCCTCGTGTTCAACATTTATAAGCCTCATGATAGTTTTATAGGAAGTTATGTGATCTTCAGTAGTTTGTCCCATGCTAGGGGTGTAATGGGGAAGATACCTCTCAGGGTTCCTAGGTAAATCATGGATAACTCTCAGGATGTTAATAATAGAGATAGATAATCGAGCTATCTTAGGCTAAAAATTTGAAAGAGGTTGTGGAGACAAACTAATCAGAATCATAGTAGGTAGGTTGGTTGAACCTAGGTTTTATGTGGAAAAGCAGAGGGGAAATTATTAATCAATCGTGGTGGGACCTAGCCCTGGTAACCAGCAAACTAGTCTCTAGGAAGCTTCACAATCAAACAGTGGCTAGTACTTTATTATCAATAGTCATAATCTCGACACACCCATAAACCAATGACAAGTATAAAATACATGGGTTTAGTCCCTCCTAACACCAGCTATTGTTCGGTCCAAACTTCGATTCATGAAATACCCATAAGATTGGGTATTCCTTAAAAGGGAAGATGGGAACAACTACAAGCTTTCATCCTCCACTTTATAACTGATATAGGATCATCCCAGAGCATGGCTTTGGGTATTTCACTTCATAATGGATTCTACATGAATAGTCTCCAATAAATGTAGTGTCACCACTAAAAATTCAATATGAAGTTCTTACACACATATCTAATTATCAAAGGTTGTTATTGGGGTTCATGAATTATTCTCTTTTGTTTAGAAATATAAGGGGAGAGGGTAGTTCAGTCTTATAAAACAAACACAAAAAGAGAGAAGAGAGTAAGGCAAAAAAGGGAACCTCTAGGTCTAAAACGAGCTCAATGCATCAACCATTGAACCAAGTGCCCTTGCCATAGTTATACCATTGTAGATTGAGTTTCACTAATACTATAACTCTAAGAACACACGGTCGAAAAAGTCTAAGGAAATAGGGGATTATGCCTCAAATATGAACCCTCACTAAATATAAGTAGTAGGAGTTTATAGTAAAGTACACATAAACACCCAATGGTAAGCTTGTAGATTAACAAACAGATTAACAATGTTGTAAAAGAGAAACAAGAGAGATCGCATGGTGATTTAATAGCGAAGAACATCATAAACATAGCAAAAATTGCATCAAAGTATTAATCTAGCATTGACAGGCATCCAAAAAGGAGATAAAAGATAATTGAGAGGCAGAGCAAGCCCTTTGCAAAAAAATGGGAATTGTATTCATTAAAAGGAAGCAGGTGTTGTTAAAACAATCAATCATGGCCAACTCTATAGTTCAAATAGATGAAATAAAAAGCAGGTAAAATTCTGGCTATAATCCAACAACACTTTTGAACAAGTTTTTGTCGACCCCTATATTACAATACAACTTTGCCTTAAATAGATGGGGATGGGATTCACCTCCAAATAGCATGAGATTTATATCATGGGCCATGACAGTGACTCATGACAATTGCAACTATAATTCAAAATTTAAAACAAACAAAAAATCCCCTCAAGCCCACAAAAAGATCCATGGGGGACCATTTAGTTGATACGTAGAGGCAACTGCATAGGTCCAGCTCCCAACTACTTTAATATCGTATCCCTAGCCTCTAACATAACTACCATAGGTTGAATTCCTTGTTCATATTCCACTTTGTGATTGATTCTATGAATCAGTTTAGTTACATAGTTGATCCTTGTCTTTTAACAATTTTGATGGTCGAATGGGTCACCAATCTCAAGTCAATGTATTGTCGATGTCATCATTGCTACATGTTATCCTTGTGTTAAACCTCCCCTTATCCATTACTTCCCTATTGGCTTTGTTGACGTGTAAACTTATTTTACCACTTGGTAGCTATTCGGCCTCCACGGGCACTTGGTTCTTTGACTTTGTTGCTCCCATGCATCATCATCTCGATGCTTCTTGTTGACCATTTTGGTCCTGCAGGCCAAAATCGATCCCCCCTTTTTTTCCCATGCTGTTCTGAGCCAGTACAATTTTGATTTTGCACAAGTCTTGTTTCTACGGACTCCGCAGGCTTGTTTCTACAGACTCTGCAAGCTGGTTCTACGGACTTTGCAGGCTTGATTTCTATGGACTCTGCAGGCTTGATTTCTACGGACTCTGTAGGAAAGAAACAAGTTCCCAACACTTAGGCGACAAAAGGACCTTTGCAACTTTTCTGAAAGGCAATTTTAGAGGCCAAACAGCCTTTGCGGAGGGCAGGAAAGCACTTAAAGGGAAGAAAGACAAAGGCAAAGAATTCCTTCGGACTTTCTGTCTGAAGGAAATTTTTGCAAGGCAAAGATAAAAGGGAAAGCAAACGCAAAATTTTTTCGGATAAAATGTCTGAAGGAATTCCTTCAGACATTTTGTCCGAAGAAATTATGCCTTTGCTTTTCCTTCTATCTTTGCCTTGCAGAAATTTCCTTCGGACATTTTGTCTGAAGAAATCCTTCAAAAGAAAATCCCGTGGCAATAGAAAGACTAAGGCAAAATCTTCGGGCAAAAGTCCGAAGGAATTCCTTCAAACTTTTTGTCCGAATAAATTCGCCCGATAGAAAGTCCGAAGGGAGAAACCCGAAGGAATTCACTCTGGGAAAAAGCCAAAGGAAAGGAAGCAAAAAAGGAAATCTGACGGAAATAAAGCCGAAGGAATTAACCAAGGGATGATGGGCCCGCAAACATCAATTTTACGACAATGAAATATCCATTGATCTTTAAATACTTGAGCACCGACCAGAAGGGATCCCAAAGAGCTAAGAGACAAAAACTAGCAAAAGACAAAACCAAGAAAAGATGATGCTGGGAAAAGACAAAGTTAAGAATGAACTCAGCAACCTGCTGATGAAAGAGCCTGAAGAGCCAAAGAAGTAGCAGAAGATAGCCCTCGAGGGCCGAAGGAGATAGAAAAGACAAAGCCAAGAAGAGAAAAAAGAGCCAAGTGCAGAAATGGATAAAACAACCTAGGTGGCAAAGGGGAAGGAGTTACTCCATCGGTTGGAAGAGTGCCTGCCAAGTGGTCATCAAGGGGCGTGAATAGTGAACAGTGCGACCCATTTTTCTCCACTTTGCATTGGTGAGCAGACAAACAGCATAAATGCCTTTAAGGAGAGGTCTTGAAATGGCACGGCGTATGTTTTTAAACACCTAAAGTCAAAATCGGAGCCGACACAGCATTATCTTTCAGCGGCTTCCCCTTCCCAATGCTCTCAGCACACGTGGGCCACTTGTCAAAGGGTGCCAAAAGTCTTTTCCAAAAAGGGCACTTTTGTTTTCCTCTTCTCTCTATATATTGTAACTTCTCATTTGAGAAAGATATCTCTCATATTGTAAGGCGAAGCCTTGGCAATTTTCACTTGAAATCAATAGAATACGCATTTTTACCTCTATTTTGGTTGGATATATCTCTGAGTGTGTCTGAGTGTTTAACTTGTGTTCAGTCATTGCTTCCTTAATGCTTTCACAAGATTGATACCAACACACTTGGTATATACAAAGTGCCATTCCTGCAGGTGACAAGAAGAGTTGTATCTAGAGTGCAGAGACAGAAGGAGGTTACTAGACAGTGTACTTTTCCTATAGCGCCTATGGTAAGTCTTTTTTCTATGTGTTTCCATTAAAGCCTCCTTGTCAATCTCCCTGCAATCTGGTCTTTTTACCAGTAAAGAGTATGTTTGTGTTCTTATGGTTCAGAGTATGAGTGAGTAGATCAAACTTGTTTGGTGCATCACCCTCTTAGAGTAGGTTCTATTTTTCAGTAATCCTTCTCCCTTTTCACCCCCCCATTATATATATATATATATGTGTGTGTGTGTGTGTGTGTGTGTGTGTGTGTGTGTGTGTGTGTATATATGTATATATGTATATATGTATATATGTATATATATATATATATGTATTAGCAACATTACTGGAATAACTCATATGCATCAAAGGGAGCTAGCCATTATCTAGAGACTCTCCCCCTAGTTTTGTTAGGCCCATAGGCAAGAGGAGAGTTTCCATTGTGACGCTTGGAAGACAAGAGATCATCCTCCTGTCAAGGGTGCAATCCACCGCGTCAACACTTCTCGCTCTGAGCATTGACTTCACTATTTGGATAAAGGGCTTTCAAAAGTTGCCACATGGAAAATTCTCATGAACTCAAGAGCTTGGATGGCTTGAACTCATGGATAAATCTATTACTTTGATTCGTCGAGATTTTTCCACATGGCATCATCGTGAGGACTCGGGACCTCAAAGGGTTTGATCTTTAATTGAGCCTCAGTGCCTCAGCGTTAGCACTCCCTTTTTCATAGGGATATCACTTGTCATATTCTCACTCACCTAAGGGCCTTGATGATTTGAACTTGGTGGATGTCTCAGGGATGTTGAGTTTCCATAATTGTTCCATGTGGCATCATCCTGCTAACCCACTTTTCTAATAGATTTTTGTAGCTATGCAGACTATCCGAGGACTCTAGGTCACTAAGATTTTGCCATGTGGCATCATCCCAATAACCCACTTACTTTGGCACTTTGTTAACATCATTTTCTCTAAAAAACTTTGAAGAAAATCTAAGTCTCAAAGGAATTTATAATAGGTTTGGCACCATAAAATGTCAACACGTCAAAGAAAAGACTAAAGCATGAAAGCTTTATAAACAAGCTTGGGGTTGTAGAATGCTAACACATAGTTGTGTTTATATATCCTCAAGTTCTACCTCATCATCTTATGCATGCATTGGAGTTATTATGTGCATATATATTATCTACAAAGGTTCACATGCATCTGTACATGGATGACTAAGCACGTTCTGCATATTGATGTGCACTGAAGATTGCATTGATAGTTAACTGCGTAGTTCAACTGAGATTTTGCAAAGGATGTTGAGATGAGATATTCTAAGGAAATACATAACTTCCCAAACTTCCTTTGTCCCTAGTCCCCTCTCATAATCTTCTTAGCCTGTGTCTTCATTTAGAACCTATGTTGGTCTATAGAGAGGACACTACAAAGTTTGAGATTGCAGTCTATGTTTTACAAGGGTGCAGATGGCAAATTCTACTATTTGACTTGCAACTTCATCTTTTGAGTGTTAGGGAATTCTTTGAATAAGAGTGCCTAAGAATATATATAGTATCTTAATCAT
Organism: Torreya grandis; assembly: GCA_037957365.1. Taxonomy (NCBI): domain Eukaryota; kingdom Viridiplantae; phylum Streptophyta; class Pinopsida; order Cupressales; family Taxaceae; genus Torreya; species Torreya grandis. The sequence continues at coordinate 2,750,849 of JARHVA010000977.1, forward strand.
GTTCTTGATGATCTAAAACCGTTTCTTGTGCACTTCTCTTTTTCTACTTAAAGTTAGGGAGGCTTGTGCACTCTGACTTGCATATTGCTTCATCACTTTGTTATAGCTCGAATAAAGGGTGTGTGCTAAAGGTTTTTTAGTAAGACTGAAAGCTACATTTCTTCAACGAAGGCAAAAAAATTTAACACTTCATCACGTAATACTTTCAATAAGAGAGCATGCAAAAGAAATAAAGGTCTTGAGCGTGTTATTCATAATTTAAAATTGTTCCCTATTGACCTTTTTCTACACTACCTAAAGTATAGGGTCCTGCATGTTCTAATTTATGTGCCATGTTGGCATAATGAAGGTTGATTATAGGCACATATTGATACTTAGTTGATGTTTGAACCTATGTTGATTAATGAGTACAGGCACGGATGGGAAGAATTTATGCACAGGGTTACTTTTAGGGAACTCAACATTACACAAGTGCACAAACATCTTGTGGGGTCCTTGGGCTCCATTCATACCCCATTCTGAATATTTTGGGGCCTTATGTGGTCACATGTTCATATGTTTTGATATGTTACGTGGTGCCTCTTGAGTGGATCAGAATCTCCCAAGATATAACATTTTATGACAAGTCTAAGGGATTGATCGCTTTGATAACTAATGACATGGTGCCCTCTGAGTGGGTCAGGGTCTCCCAGGCTCTAACATCTTTGAAATGTCTAGGGGACTAGCCGCTCTAAAAAATGGTGATGCGATGCCCTCTAAGTGTGTTCGGCTCTCCCAGGATCTAACATCTCTGACATGTCTAGAGGGTTGGCCACTCTGACAACTGGTGGCATGGCACCCTCTGAGTGGGTCAGGATCTAACATCTCTAACAGGTTCGAAGGATTGGCTACTCTAATAACTGGTGACATGTCCCCCTTTGATTACACTTGGATATCCCAGGATCTAACATCTATGATAGGTCCAAGGGACTGTTCTCTCTAACAATTGGTGACATAGCACCCTCTGATTAGATCAAGGTCTCCCAAGTCCTGACATCTCTAACATGTCAAGGAGACTGATCGCTCTAACAATTGGAAACATGGTGCCCTTTGATTCATCTGTTTTCTCCTATGAAACCCACAAAAAATACTAATAAATGAAAAGGCACACAATACATGTAATAACTTACCCAACTATCATTGATACTTTGATTTGACATAAAGGGCATTAGGTCCGTTACTTTGGGAAAGGAACAAGCCTCTGGGGACTTATTTTAAAATATGATCTACAATGTTAGCACCCTAAATCATTAAAATAACAAGCCTACCTTAGTTATAAAAATAAATAAGGCTTGTCATTGCTTGGGTGAATTGGGGCGACACAAGATTCTAAGGGCTTGGTTTACAAGAAGCTGACAAGAATAAAGGAAAGGACCTGGGAGCTCTGGTTTGATAATTTTTAACAAAGGGGTCCCCCATTTTGAGGAAAAGGGGTTGTGTTAACCACAACAAAGAGCATATAATTTTATACACATATATTTCACTCAAACTTGAATGCGATATAAACATGCACCTGACACATGATACTTGCACATATAGATGTTGGGCCTTTCCTCTTCCCACATGACATACTACATTGGGGGAATCTGCTTCTATGATCATGATGGATACATGTTATATTATTTATGATCACCTTTATATTATCATGTTGAATTTATATACCAATGTTTACACATGCATATACTCATGCTTACATATTTTAAGGTGTAATTGATATGCTACATTACATGACATTTTTAGCTAACACATATATGCAGGAACTAGTATGTTGTGTTATTGATGGTTGATTATACTTCATCTCTTCACATTGTCACTTCCTTAAGTGTATTTTTTTTTGCTTGTTATTGTCTTGTTTAAGGAAAGTTTGAATATTTTTATTGCTTGTTGGCCCATGTGCCATTGTATGTTACTTTATTTTACTATTTGAACATTTTAATGTCATTTTTTCAAGTGTGTAGCATTTGAATACACCCCTTGTTTACAATAAACTTAGACCCTTTTTGTGTGACATTAAGTGCTCTTGTGTGTGCGCTTTATTATTTTTTGAGCTTATATAATTACTTTTTAGATGTTTCCATTATACATATCATGCATCGTAGGGCTTGTTTTGATCACATATTACAAGCGTCATTGATATATCTACTTAGACATGTTACTCCTATATACTACATGATTCATATACATGTTATATAGTTATCTTATCCTTTTGAGGTAAGGTAACTACTTGATTCCATTTATCTCAACTCAAAAAGGGGGCATATTAGTGGGAGAATGTCATAGAGACATGACCTCCACACTTATACAATTCTCATAATTTCTATAGTTTCGTTACAATTTACATGATTCAGATATACACTTGAGTCATAATCCTATATACATTACACTATTTTTTATAGATTTGATACAGATTTTTTCATTTTTGTGATAGATATTATACATAGTTACAAAGTAGAGGTTACATGTTGGTAGATAGTTCAGCTTGAGACACATTAAAAGTTCATATGCCATGAAATTGCACCCAAAATTATAAATAAGTAATCAAAATTGTTCAACTTTGTTTATAAATAAGCACCGATACTTTACCAAGAAGCACCATTTTCACTAGGAAGCACCGTTTTAAGCTTTTTCTATCTAAACTAGTTGGTTCCTTTTATTAGTGTGGTTGATATTAAATGCCTTCAACATATTAACACTACTTCCATCTACATGTTGAGTTCATTGCACCACTTTAACTTGGCTTTTATTGTATTATCACTTGATTTGTGATCGAGATTCGGTGATCTCAATGGTCATCTCACAACTCACCCTTGCATCAGATTAGGGGCATAATTACCTTCCAATCTCCCTCTTCAAATCTCCCAATTTCAGTTTTGAACCTTTCTTAGCTCCAATGCTTCATAATGAAGTTTATTTACAAATTCAAAGTACCAAGGGACTACATGGTTGCATCAACACACAAGGTTACTCGTTTAATACTCTCTTTATTTTCCATCATTTCAATCATTTTAAATTTTAGATTATATGCACTAATTTATATTGTACCATGATATTGGTTACAAGTCATACACTAGCAAAACACTCAAATTGTCTCAAGCAAAGGCAAAGTGTGTTATACACATCCAGGTACGTACTTATTTCCTTTAAACTAGTAATTGCATCTTTATGCATTATTAGATTAAAGAGGACATGCTAAAATCTGATTCATATAGCATCTCAGTCTTGTAGACTTCACAAATACCTATGAGGGCTCTACTTTTCAATTTTGGACCTTATTTTCAAAAGGTTTACATTCATCATCTGACTATGTCTAATTGTTTATGTTATAGTCTGAACTTATCACTTATGATGACCCAAATCTCCTATAATGTATAGAAAGCCTAAACATTAATATATATCCTTCATTATAAGTTTCAAATCCTCATAAACTTCCTATCATATCAGACACATACATCCTACATAGGGACACTTGCATCAATGCAAGTGTCCAAATTCTTATCAAGTGCCCAACCCTAAAAATTCATCTAATATGTAAATCTTTTGAATCCTATGAATCAACCCATTTGTTTTATTTAACCATGCTGTGAGATGTTTTTAAAATTTGTGGTATAAATACAAATCTAAGCCTACTCATTATTCATCTAGCAAATAATAAAAATGCACATATTCAAGCTTAATAAATTAATTGCAAAACTGAGTTCTAATACCCTATTCTTCCTTATTTATATATCAATCATATGAATAATCATATAAAGATTTAAAACACTCAAATAATAACCTATGAGAATTATTTGTCAAGTTATAAGTTAGATCATTGCATATCCTTTCATATAGTATAGTTTACCCTTGTGCACACACAATCCAACACCTAGGGGTGAACTAAGTATGTTTGAGACCCTCCTTAAAGTATTAGTTATGTAAGTAGCACTCATTGACAAAGGAATCATTGAGGTCAGCTTGACACTATGAGCCCATTAACCCATTTTTGGCAAAATACAAAATACCTAAGGTGAAGAGATAGGGTTTGATCCATAATCAGTCATCAATAGATTTTGTGCATTAAAACAAAAAAAAATAGTATAAAAGCAACAGAGAACCTAAAAGGTTCCAAGTGATCACTCCATAATAAAGTGAATATTCTATACCAGACAATTCCATTGGGATTAGGACATTGCGTCTACACAAGTGTCCCAAGGTTGACGCAAGTGTTTAGGCCTCTAAAAATAATACTTTTAGAATTTTACAACTAAATTTGATCTTGTCCCTACCTATTTTCATCTTTGCACTTCTCAAATCTGCCTACGTATTTTTAGGAAAGCTAAGTATTATATCTTCTTCATGTTTATGAATCAAACTATTATTTTGAGTGTATTTTATATATTTAGTATAACTCAGCATCTTAAATCATAATATTCATTTATCTAATGTTTCTCAATTAATTAGCCTGCTCTAAAATAGTTTTATTCATCCTTTTTCATAGGCTATTCTACCCCTTCAACTCTAAACCAAAATCGTATATAAAAAAGCGTTAAACAAAAAAATAATGGTCAAGTTTTTCAAATTCAAAAAGCAGAAAGCCCAATTTAAAAGCAAAATATTCTATTTCAATTCAAATATATGAGTAATGCGATCATAATGGAGGCATAAATACTCTTCATTCTCTTTCAATCATGAAAAAATATAGAATCTAGATTCATCTATAGTGGTGTGATTAATATGTGCAAGTAATGTATGTTCAAGTCTAGTGACACTCAATGGTCTTGGCATTACTTCTAGCGAACCTATTGTGTGCTTCCATATTTTATGCATGTGATGTTCATTCAAATCTAGTGACTCCCAAAGGCCTTAGCATAACTTATAGCGAATCCATTGTGGTTCCACCTTTTTAGATTAGTATAATGAATATTATTCTCTTTTCATGAGGGTTGGAATAATGCATATTTCCAACTCAAGAGCTTGATTAGTTATTAAAAATTGAGACTTGATCACTCTTAATTTTCTATGGTTCAATTCTTCAAATGCTTCAACAAGGGATTATAATTCTCCATCTTCAGTAACAAGTTAAAAAGCAATTTGGTTTCATCTACATATAGGTGTACTCTTTTTTGCTCTCTATTCAAATTTTGCAAATTTCAAAGTTTAAGTTTTTCAAATTCAAATTAAAAAAATAACTACTTTATGAGCTATTGTAGGGTTTCTAAAATGAGTGCCCTGCACAATTGAAGTAACTTCTTAAGTATAAAGTGTGTTGTACACACTCACATTCAATTATTTCTCCTTTACTTTAGCAATTCTATTACTAGAATAAAAAAGAGGGGATGTAGACATAAAAAAATCGTAAGTACTTGACAATACCAATTATTGACATATTATTAACCACGTGACTTACACCCAATAACATGACTTTTATTTTCTATTTCTCTAAATCATTTGTCTATATGTTGGCTTTACCCTTTTTTTGTCATTATCACTACAGAGAAACATTAATGTCAAATGATCAAATTAATTAAAATCATTATCATATTATATTCAACGCAGAACACAAATCCTTGACCTTTCTCTATAAGTCTCCACTAAGTGGATAAGGGCACAATGTGTCGCTATACACTTAGGTCGATCGCATTTTGCACCAAATAATGGATACTTTCAAATTTTTAAATCAATTTTTTGGGTCTTCTCACACATTTCAAAAGGTTAGTTAAAGAAAATTATCAAAAGTTTCACCTATAAATGCATGTCAAGATTCATTTATTTTTGACACTTGATATTCACTTGGTTCAAGCATAGATACTTTTGCACATGAGGAAATCTACCTTATTTTGCCCAAATTCTACATCGTTCACAAAGAACAATCATAAGCCAAGTCAAGAGCCCTATAAAGCAAGTCAAGACCTATCATTGTCAAGTATCAAATACATCTTCTAATTACATACGTATAGTCAAAGGATCACAATCGCACATGCATTCTATGTGGGAGAACTATGTGGACTTAATTTCCCTCCTTGGAGTATTGGATACATAGGCAACGTTCAATCATCAAAGTTGTGATTGGGGTCAGTTCAACCCATTACACTACTATATTTTTTTTGCATGCTTTCAAGCTATCAAAATGCCCTAAGGGTTTTAAAGATGAGAATTAAAAAAACAATTTTTTTGTAGCCAAATCCTAAGTATGATATCTCATTTTTCTTATCACCCACAAACGCAAACAAGGAATGATCCATTTTTACACACAATCAATTGGGACAAGTCTCCAATCAATGGAATCGAGTGCACAATGTCGTTATCCACTTATAGCATCATGTCCACATATATATTTTGTTTTTATCTCTGATTTTTCATTTCCAGATTTTTGTTTTCTCTATCTTGTCAACAATTTTTAACGCTTTACTAGAGCAATTCTGAAGTCAACATACTGGAATACATTGTGTCATCATCCACTTACAGTAAACCTATCCAAATTATGTTTCTGATCTTGTGTCTATCCCTAAACTTGCACAATCACCCCTTCTTCTAATTTACACTTTCAAACAGTCAAAATAGTCAACAAAAATCAGTGTGCAAGCTAAGTATTTTTCTTCCTAGTGTTCTCCAAAAATAATAACTTTTCATATTTAACATCTTGTCAAAATCAGAATTGTTAATTATTGTACATCTTTAATATTCTAATATTTTATGGTTTTACACCTATTAGAACATTACAATCTTTATTTATTTTATCAAAATAAATTAAAAAATTATAAGGACCATAAAATTTGGGTGTTAGTTTCTTATGAACCTTCTCTTCAAGGAGGACTGCTTATAAGGTTGTAGCTGGAGAAAAACCATGTCCACTATCTCAAACCCACATTTAGAGTGGTGTTTATTGGTTTGTTGCTTTGTGTGGTTTTGTGATATATGGATGTTATCCTTGAAATTTTGAAAGACGTTTTCACACATGTTGAGTGTGGAATCCACTATTTGTACCTTAAAAATTCTTAGAAAGTAGGTTTGAAGAGACAATGGTGGTTGACTATAGACATCGTTGTATGTTGTCATCTTAGTGGGAGTGTGGTATGTGGAGTTATACTATGATTCCAGGAAAGTTAACCATTTGACCCAGTGATGTTGATCTAAGCTGAAGTGACATAGATTGGTCTCCAAGCATTTGTTGACAATTTGTGTTTGACCATATTTGTAGATGGTAGGCAAATCTCATTTAAAGTTGGGTGTCATAGTGGTGGAAAAGTTCACACAATAAGTTGTTATTAAAAATGGAATCATGGTCAAAAACAATGGAAGGAGTGAAGTAGGTACCCCATGGATCTAGAAGATCTTATCAATAAAATTTTGGGAGATGGAGGATGTAAAAATATGGGCGAGGGCACACATCGAGGTATACCTGGAGAGGTGATCCACCACCACCATAATAGACGATTTACTTATTTAATTTGGCATCCCTTCAACAACTTCTAGGGAAAAAAATTTCCATACCATGATGGGAATAGGTAAAGGCTCGAGTGTTCTTGGGGACATGATCGTTTCACCTTTGTTGCACTGACAAGTCTCACATTCTGCCACAAATTATTTGATGTCATTTTTTATGCCCTTCTAAAAAACATTCATGTGGACCCTTACATATGTTTTTTAAAACCCTAAATATCCAATTAATGGTGATGCACGCATTTTGAGAAAAATAATATCTCTCAATTCTAATTAGGGCACTAGTACGAGATGATCTCTGTGTCACAAATAGTGACCATCCCAAGAGTAATTCAACTAAGATGAAAGATTAGTGGTCACTTGTTGGATGAATTGTTGAATTTGGTTGTCTTGGTGCCATTTTTGTTGGACCTCATACAACCACTCCAAAATAGGGAAGGTAGTGTCCATAGGGTTTTTGGTTCTTCATACTTGCAAGACAACTCATTTTCGACAACATTGCCCTTACCTTTCTTATAGGTAATCTCATAGTCATAGCCCATCAACTTTAGTCATAGCCCATCAACTTGATTAACCACTTATGTTGCTCGAGAGAAGAGACTCTTTGCTCCAAGATATACTTAAGGCCATGATGATCTATTTTGACGTAGAAATGTCTACTTATCAAGTATGGGTGCCACTTATCTACTGCATGAAGTATGGCTAACATTTTCTTCTCATATGTTGAGTAGGTGAAGTTTTTCCCTGTAAGTGCATTTTTGGTGAATCTGAAGGGTCTACCATCATACATTAGGACACTGCTAATTCCACTTCATGAGGCATCACTTTCAATGACAAAGGGTTTGGAGAATTCAGGCATAACAATTACTAGCGTAGTAAAGATGACCTAGTTTAGAAGTTTGAAGGCTATTTATACCACCTCTAAAAATGAAAGGAATCCTTTTTCAACATGGTTATTAGTGGCAATGAAATTTTCCCATATTCATTGATGCACTTGAAATAATATCCTATAAGGACCAAAAGTATGCTTATGCCCTTAAATACTTTGGGTTTACGCCAAATTTCCATAGCCTCAATTTTGTATGGATCCACTTTGATGCTTTCTTCAGAAATGATGTGCCATGGATACTCAATTTATTTTTGACCAAAAGAGCACTTTGATCATTTGGCACATAACTTGTTTTTAGAAGGGATTTAGAAGGTTTGTTCTAGATGTATCAGATGCTCTTCTCATGTTCGACTATACACTAGGATGTCATCAAAGAAGATGAGGCTGAACCTTCTAAGAAATGGCCAAAAATCTTGTTCATTATGCCCTAAAATGTTTATGGAGCATTGGTGAGGCCATCAAACGCTTGTCTTAGGAATATTTTCTTCCTTTATACAGATTTGATGTTATCGAAACCTCAAGTCAAACTTCGGAAAGCTATCGTCATCGTAGTGAGATTGGGATGAGGAGGCAGGGTCGTATATGGGTTGCCCTGATAGCCACTAGAAGGGATAAAAGAAACTTGATAAGGTGGAATGAAGTAGGCTGACAAATAATTATTTGGCTACGTGGATTTTGAATACATATGGAAATATGGAGGGACGTGAGATGCAGGGGGCATCGTGGTATGTTGTGACGGAGTGTATGTGGTTTCTTGTGGTGGTGTAAATGTAATTTGTGTGTAACTTGGCGTTGCATAGGGCGGGACATGCCCTGTTTGTAGAGGGGGATTGTACGTGGGAGGCACATGGCCTAGAAGTGTAAAGAACAACAGATTACTTGGTACCGTGTTGTTTTATAGCATTGGAGAATATGTGTATCCACTCCCTGTTGGAGTTTGAATGGGTACTTGGTAAGACAAATGGGTTTTGGAGGTGTTGAGGTTATGGACCCCATGAGCGAGAATATCCCCAAATGGTTGGCGAGAGATGTGATTATGTGGTGGTGTAAGTATGTAGGTTTGTTGTTGGGATGTTGGGTACGTCATCGTTTAAATGGGAGAGAAAGGGGAGTGAGCTAGTGTAAGAGGGTTTGGGCCCATTTTTGACCCAAAGCTTGTTGATTACTCTCTAGGTCACAAATGTGACCCACTAGGATGCTAATGAGTTGGTTTGGGCCAGTGTTGGTATTGGGCCCATGGGCCTCCAATGTAGGAGGGGTAGATGCATGAGATGGGGTAGTGGGGAGAGGTTGGTTCAAGGCGATAATCCCAGAAGTGATGTTCATAGTTGATGTTGGTGGGTCGGAGGCGTCCTAATTCCTATTGGGAGAAAGTGCAATAGCTTGCATGTGGTTGACCTCATCCTCTAAGTGACAGATCCTTCCTAGGTAGTGATTGTTTTTGGTGATGCTTTCCATGTCTAGGCTCCACAAGCTAATGGATGGCCTTGTGGCCATACGAGAGGTGATCGAACCTCCACTCGTAAGGGTCATGGAGTCCAGGTGGTTGCTTGTAGTTTCAAATAAATTATGTATCTCTTGAATGACAACCTCGCTCTGTTTCTGAACGTTGGGAAGGGAGTAGTCATAAGGTTGGTAATCTATGTTAGTGTCCAAGGTTGGATTGTTTCAACTCATTAATGAAGGCTCGTTTGAGTTGAGTTGGTTTATCATATAGCCCTGTAGGCCAAGAGATCTGCCAATGTCCTATTTAGACATATTCTGGGGGTATAGGGATACTCGCATAATAAATGGAAGGAGGAAAGATGGAGAAAGGAAAGGAAAAGAAGAAGGGATACGGAAAGGATGAAGTCCTTCACGTCGAGTTCACAATTTTGTATGCACGTGAATAGCACCTGCTAAACTATGCACTTGACTCCCAAAGACCTGGTCATGACTGTCGACATAATGGATGGGCTAGGGGTTTGGTTGGTTGTTCGATGGAATGGGATTTGAGATAGGTGATGGTAATGGGTTCTCGTGATGGAACCAAAAGACCTCAACAGCATCTCGATACTCGTTGAGAATGTCAAGCTATGCAGAAACAAAGCTCCAAGGCCCCTCGATCTTTGATATCACAAGAAAGTGAAACTCTTGGTCAGTACTACGATCAGCAAAATGAGGGAGATAGGGTTGGAAGACTCGTGGAAAAACGTCTACTCAGTTTGGTTGACTCTACCCAATCAATGTCATCTACTGAGTGAATGACGTAGGACGAGGCTAGACACAAGGAGAATAACTAGATGTAAATAGGATGCTAGCCCTGGATGACATTGTACTGACATCTTTCGTTCTACAAGAGGACAATGATAGGTGGATTGGGGATACGTTCATGTTCTTCTAAAGAGGCTAAGGAGTCCACGATGAGATGGAGAATAGGGGTATAGCAAAAGACCTCATGTCTTAATGCTAATATCAGATTGTGCAACAATAGTTTTACCAGGTACTCTAACTCTAGGGAATACATCATGTCAGACAAGCCCTGGTGTCTTGGAAAGGGTCATCCGGGGTCATCCAAAGGAGGCTAGATGGAAGCTACGGAAAAACATACAAGTTTGTTCAGGGAATGGCTTGTAATGTGTGTTTATTGGAATGTTGAAACAAGGCTTTGTGTACAATGCTTGCACAGATGGACAAGGCTTATGTAGGATGTGGTTGTTTGCACATGTTGGCAAGGCTTTTGATATGACTTGCATGTGTTAGCAAAACTTTTGACATTATTCTTTTAAGTTTGTATTGTTTTTGGCTTTTCTTGGTTCTATGGAAATAAATACTTATTTGCTAAAAATGAAATGTTGAAGGTACAAGAATAACAAAGCTGGAAGTAAATGAAAAGCAAAACTCTTTTTTTTATCTTTTTCCAAGGTTTATAATGCATGCAAAGAAGATGAAAAGGAAACTACACTATTGTACAAAATGCAGAATTTTCTTAGCTCTACTTGTATGCAAACTAAATGACAATGTTTTTGTTTGTTTTGATTGTTTTATATGAGATGAACTAGGTATGTAAATCAAATCTATATATGCAAGCAATGTGAAAAGAAATCTGATTTGAAACAACAACAAAAAAAAAAAAAACTGAATTTTATATGTTCACAAGTAAACTAGACTAGTTTTTCAACTTCTCAAATTTGCTACAAACAAACATTTTTTAAACAAATTGCTAAGATGGAAACAAGATATGCAAGTTGTGATTCTCTGTTTTAAAGTAGAAAAATTGATAATACTTTTAACTCTTCAAAACAAATACAATCAGCGTAATACTTTCCTTGTGCATGCACCTATTGTTGTTTAAATATTTATGATTACCTAGATGATTGTGTGTGATGTAAGAGACTTGTTTATATCTTGAAAAGGGAAAGTTGTCTTGATTGTAAATAACCTGAAAATTTAGTAAAATCTTTTCTAGAATGATTGATAAAATGTATTGTTAATTGGGAAGAAAATTTATATACTGAAATGCAAACACCAATCAAAACTATCTTATTTTTGTAGCAAAGACAAATGAAAAGAAACAAACCTCTTTCACTATCAAATTTACTCTTTTTTTCTGAATATGGAAACTAATCTATCACAACAACAAACTACACTAAATATAATTTAATAAAGAAAACAAATATTGGAAGTCAAGAGGACTCCATTGTGATTAAGACATAAATCGGTTGAAATGCATGTGATGTTTTGATAGAAGAATCCTCAATATGTTATCTCTGTATGTTTTTGTATAAATTCTAGAAACTCTCTAGCTGAAAGATGCACAAACTCTAGAACAGAATGGAAAGAGAGGAGACAACCACAAATGGAGAGTCGTTGAACTAAGGCTAGCTAATGTCTTGGCTTGCAAAGTCTGAATTGTTTTCACCAACACTTCTTCACTTGCAACTATGTAGACTTGAAAAACAATAGAGGTTAAATTTTTAAGTGTAGCAGAGTTGTGACTTCAAAAGCTTCACAATAGCAACTTTTAATGGTAATTTTTGGATCTGAAATCAAGTCAGAATTGGCCTTCTTGTAAAAAGCGTTGAGAGCTTGTGTGAAGTTCAACTAAATCCAACGGGGAGTTCAACTTAAGAGGAACTAAAGATGACCAAAAATAAAAGAGGGAGTGAGTTGGCCCTGATTGGAGGCAAACACAAAGAGATAAAAATAAGAAATGCGATGTTAGTCATAAAAAACGCATCAAAATTGGAGTCATGAGTGTTGATTCTGGAAGATGTTTGAACTATGTTAGAACCATCTCTTTATGTAGGGGGTGGTTGCAGAACTACCGCTTAAAATGATAAAACTACGATTATAAATTATGTGACCAACGCGGTTTTAATACAAGACCGCCGTTTTGTCTTAAAATTGCCGCCTAAGTTGCACAATTGTCGTGGCCATTATGTAACATAAGGGGCAGTTTTGTAACGGAGAGGCGGTTTTGTCACCTGGAGCCGCAGTTCTATCACCTATGATTAGTTTTTGAAACAAGTTGAAAGTAATTAGGAGATTCAAAACCAAGGGGACCAAAAGGTGTCAAGGGAGTAATAGAAAGGTAGAGAGAGGAGAAAGAACTAGAGAGTTCCTTGTGGAGCACAAAACAAGAGATCATTGTATCGTTATTGAATTCGTATCAGAAATATCGCACCATGTAAATTTTGCGTGCATACATATTTTTCGTAGGTTCAAGTCTTCATTGCCATTGGTAGTTAACTCCTTAATAACGGTCCCTCCCCTTACCCTCGATGAGTTTCATAGCTTCCACAAATTCACTTACACTTTGTAAATAGAGAGTTCATGTTATCCAAATCCCTTAGTAGTTATAACATGAATCATGTCTTCTACAAATTCGCTTGTACTTTGTAAATAGAGAGTCCATGTTATCCAAATCCCCTCGAAGTTAACATGAATCACACCCTTAGTTATGCTAAGAACACTCATTCTACCACATTAGTTGAATTGGGCATTTTATGAATCTGTGGATCACAATAACAAAGGCAAAATTGATGCTTGTCCTTAGTGTCCAAAGAACATAATTATTTTCTTGTCTATGGGGATGCAAAGCAAGTTGATGCATTGTTGCTAAAAATTATTACTCAACTCTCTGACACACATCAATTTAAAATAGTGGTTCTGAAAAATGGGTTAGTTGTCAAAAAGTTGTTGGTCCATTAGTAAAATTGCTTGGTTGCACAAAGAGTCCACTAGTGATCAATTTCCGCTAAGTGCAAAGCGCCAACACTATAAGGTATGAGGCCATACTCAAGTCCTACGTGACTTTAATAGAATGGATACCCCTCAAGACTTGGCACTAAGCCAAAGAGATCCAATTTTCCGTGCATCCAACTCCAACAAGGTGCTAAAAGAATACATAAAAAAAAATGGATTAGTTTTATCTCTATTTGTAGCATATCTTGGGTAGCCCCTTCGGTGAATTGAGCTTATCTCCTTGGGAGTAGGCCCTATGTTTCGTCAATGCAAAGAGTATTTTCACCAAATTAAAATCAAACCTATGCCTTGTGTTATGTTTAAAGATTAAAATCCCGATTTATATGAATAGTTGATGAGTAATTTCAAGGATTTATTTTTAAAATGTTATTTAATTACCCTTCCCTGTTCAAATATTCACTCCTTTTAAACTACACATTCAAAATGAGGCCAATTGGTGGGAACAATTGTCTCTCAATGTGCCTTTGGAAACACTCCTATGCACAAAAACCTTCTCACATCACATTCTCGCAGTTAAAAATTGATGTCTTGAAGAGACAACCTTCTTTCTCTTTAAGATGCTTGGATGCTGAGATGTCCATTTTTTCTCGGAGTGTGATTTCGCAGTTATCGTTATTCATGCCAACAATCACAATCATTAGGCTATTCTCAACCTCAAGGTCTCACAATTTTCAAACTCCTCTAGACACAAAGGACATTTTTTGATGGAGCATGAAGTCCAACTTGCAAGGCATGCTCTTAATTTTTTTGAACTTACAATCTGCTTGCATAAATTGTATCAAGAGAGTGACATCTATGGTTTAAGGGTTAAGCATTGAAAGGCTGTTTGGTGGAACTTCAACCAGTCTAAAGGACCCCCCTCCTTTTCTGGAGACGTGTTATTTGAAACATAAACAAATATTTCCATAAAGAATTATCCTTTTTTCTACCTAGAAAAATCCTTTGAAACTCATTAAATTTGAACACTCAAGTTCCCCTTGTACATGGCATATATGATGGGATTTCTGGTGGGGGTCTTAGGTCTGCATATTTAGACGTTCTTACAAAATGGATTTGGTAAATCAAACAACTGTGTGATGTTATAAATACAAAAGTGATCATTGACGCTCTTCAGATGGATCTGCATGCTGACCATTAATGTTGTAGCTCACTCTATCAAGGGCATGCCTTTGCAAGGCGCAACAATTCGCAACTTGAATAGAATTAGATCATGCTCTTGAAACATTTATAAGAAGTGGAATTTTGTAATTTTCTAGGAGTTTTGAATACAACATTTTTAACAGATCCACCCAAAATTAGCTAATGGCCATTTAATTGAAGGTCCACATTCTCCTGAAGTACCAAGCTCATTCTTGCTTCTAAATGGCACCTTACTATTGGGACGATCTCATGTATGATCAACATTGAGAAACAATATGTGAAAATAAAAGAAAAAATCCTACTTGCAAGAGACTTTTAATTATCATTCAAAAGCATGTGCAAAAAACACAAGTTTGCAATATTGAAGCACGTGTGGGGGTTATGTGCATTGAGTTTTAGTCATGTGAAATTAAACCCCCACAATCAACCAAAAAAAATCCTTGTATGCTAGCATAATGCCAGATGCACCATCCAAGGTGCACAGAAGAGGTAAGAGCCTCAGTTGTAAGATATCTCCATGAAAGATGGACTTAAACAACATAAACATACATTCACAATCAAAAGATAATGATGATTTAAAGCAGAAAAATAACATTCACACAAAAAATAAATGAAGGCTAATGTTGAATCCAACATAGATTTTATTAATGTAAGCAAAATGAGTACATAAGATTTTCTACAGCAGGTCATTACTGTCTTGACCAACATCAGAATGTATGTCGTCTCCAAAAAGGTTGATTGACTAGATTCTAGCATAGCAACCCTTCAATGTATCATCTCACCGACAAATACCTACAAATAATATGCTCTCGGTCTGTATAATGCCAAAACCACCAACCATAGATGGAATTCATCATGCAGTGACTAGTCTAAAACTAGATAGTAAAATCCAGAAAACTGACAGCTGTCATTTGCCATGTCCTTGTACCAGCTTCTCGAACATACTCTGTTGTGTGTAAGTCCATTTGCACTACATTAAAAAAAAAGTCTGTCCCATCGCAATGACCAAGAAAGCCAAAATTAGTAGTCAAAAAGTTCTTCCGGTCCTTGCTTTTGAGAAATCTAGTAAAGTGGATATGATAATATTTTCACTCGAGCTGTAAAGTATATTGATTTGGGACAATTATCTGAGATCAAAACATTTTTGTCTATCATTTGCACTTCTTGCTGCTTTTGCAAATAAGATCGGGAGACCAGTGTCACGAAAGAGTTGACAAATAATAGGTCTAACAAAACTACCATCATGGAAACAATGGCTTCAACTATTAAAATTGTATGAGCTGATAGGCTTTGATGCTAAAATAGACTTACTAGGTCCCCTTTAATACAAGTTTTGTATCTGAATTGCATCATATAGGTCCATGCAGATACAATCCAGAAGCAACCATAGATTCAGGTTCCCAAGATCCCCTCTAATACAAGTTTTGTATTTGAATTGCATCATATGGGTCTATGCAGATATGATTCAGAAGCAACCATAGATTGAGATTTACAGTCTGTGAGTGGCACACCATCAATCTGCTCCCTTGATATTCTTAAAATCTACCAGGGACCAGAAAATAAATACTAGAAGCATGCATCCAGACATTAAGTCAGAAAAGAAGGTTTAGTGCAACAAAAATCCCAAGCTTTGTTATGCTATATAATCTAGCTCCATTAGATATTAAAGTAACTGTTGCAGAGCTCCCAAGACATTTCATATCTAATCAGAGTATAAATCAACCCAACTGCTATAGAAAGTAAAGTTCATCAAGAAAATAATAAGTGATTACGAACCTGGTTATCTGCAAGTTCTTCGCCCATGGAAGCACCAGCTAAATCAGTTTTCTGATAAAGCACTCCAGGATTCCTTTTTTTTTTTAACGTAAGGTTTGCAACATTTCTGAAATCACACATAGAAATTTTATGTTTTAAATCAAAGATAAAATTTTAATGAATCTGCTACTCTAGAATGCTTCCCTGATCACACTGTGCATCTTGAAGATGAACAATATACTGGTGTAAGCAAAAAGACCTTTTTTATAAAATAATAAACTTACAACTAGTGATTTCCAGTGAGATGTGTGCTGGGTCTCTGCAGTTCCATGTGATGAAGGCTCACAACACAAAATATCGAATATTTTGATGAGGACAGCTGCATCAAGAGCTGCATAGTGCAGCTATACCAAAATATAGATATCAAAATATGCAATCAATTACCAGTATAACAAAGATAATAAACAAAGAACTAGCAGGTATGTACACAAACAACCACAATGATAAATAAGACATGCGCATAAGGTATATGAGTTAAATCTGATCTCAGAGATGAAAAAGCAAAGAAATTAGCAAAAACAATTAATGTTCACAACCTAGCAATCAATTTCCATAATAACCAAAAGAAAAAACGAAGGCATTGCAGACATGTCCACACATAACCACAATGATAAACTAGTACAGATATCTTAAATGTGTTTATCTCAAAATGCCACAAGATATCAAATTTGCGGTGCCTATCTTGGATTTGTCATATACGACACTGATTAACGACTGTATTGCCTTCTCCACAACTTTTTTGATGACTGGTGATAGACGGCCTCAATCTAGCTGCACCACTACGTCGGATTCGAAAGATTAAAAAATCTGTGGAAAAAAGGTGGGCTCCAAACTCCACAACATGCCTAAGATATCACAATTTTTCAATTGCCTTCTTCAAGCAAAACTAGAAAAACTTCCGTGTAAGTAATGGTCAAATGGATATCAAATTTAAGGGTTGAAACTGCCCTCTGACCGTCAAATGGACATCAAATTTAAGGTTGGTCATATTTATTGACATCTCACACTATTCACTCCACCACCAGCTCCAGCTGCCATTGTAGGTTATGCCTATTGGAGTAACAAGACAACACATAATGGTAGATAATTCAGAATAGCAACAAATAAATGCTTAAGCTATATATCAGACTTTGAGTCAAATCTGATCTAAGAGAGGGAAAAGAAAAAGCTCAAGTACAAATTTCAAAATCTAGGACCTAAGATGTCTCCCAGCCTATCTGATGTAATGCAATGTGCAGTATACAAGACATAACAGGTAATATCCATATCATCTTGACAGAGCTTTGCTCAAGATGTAAGACAAACTGAGTGTGCCATCAATATAATTTTTTATAGGTTATCTTTAGAACATTTATTGCCTAGGGATGTTCAACATCATCAGGAAACATCCCACATAGTTTGGAGGAAATCTGGAAGGTTTGGCCAAGTAATAGCAAGCAATGGTGAAGCCGTTGAGTGGTAGGAGACCAGTCTGCAGAACTTAGCTGAACAGTAGAAGAACAACATGGAAGAGGCCTTGAGCATCATGAAATAGGGAAAACATACTGCAGATACATGATTTGACCCCACATCACCAAACAACGCATGAAACAAGATATTCAAAAGGGAATGCCCAGCCAAGTAAAAAACATTCACAAGACAAGGAAGAGTAGAATTGACATCCACAATATTAAATCCATCCTTTGCAAGGTAAGGGGAATCGTCTATACATGGATCCATAGACTATTCCCCTTCCTGTGACGGATAGAGGAAGAGCAGGAGCAGGGTAAGATGCTGAAGTCACTCCAGAGAGAGAAGCACTCCAGATAAGTAGTTCAACAATCTAAGACTCTGTCCACTACTAAAAGAGATTTGTCTGGGCCATTTTCCACAGAATAGAAAAGGGGTGAAGCAAGGAAGAGCAGGGAAAAGTAAGAACGAGGAGCTGTGGCAGTTGGTTTAAGTAGATGGCAGGTGTATTCATGCTCCAAAGAGAGCAATACATCTCTGTATGCACCAGTAAGATTCCATGTCTAAATGAATAAGAAAACCTATATCTTCCTGTGTAGTTTTTTGGCTCGTGGGTAATTTTTCCACATAAATCCGCTTCTTTATCGTGTGTAATGATGTATTGTATTTCTTTGCAATCCATTTCCATTATTTATTTCATAGGAGGAAGAGGTTATCAATTGAGCTCCAATTTTCATGGATTTCTGCTATATGTATGTCGTTTTCAGTAGCATTGACATTGAAATCAGTGGCATATAAATTAAACCATGTGTAGAGATTTACATCAGCAGTAATTCCTGCAATTCTATACCAGACTTGGCATCAAAGCACTTTTGCAGACCTTGTGGAGGGTTTTGACAAACTACCCATGCAAAAAGCAGACCTTGAGACAGTCAACATGGTAAAGAGCCAAGATGCCAAAAAGTGCAAGAGAGCCTGTGATGGGAAAGGTATGGTCTCTGTTTGAGCAGGTGTAGTTTTCAAATATTAGAGAAGGTACAAATGGATTCCTAATCTTCGTAATACAGAAGCTTTTGAGGGACAAAAAGCCTTCCCAATGAGAAGGTATAATCTGAAAATGGAGCACTTAGGGGTGTAAAACAACATCGGTAACCATCCCACAATTTTTGGAAAAAATATGGAAAGGTTTTGATCCAGTAACAAGCGAAGCTGCCACGCATTAGCAGATCAGTCTGCAGATCTTTGTTTAACAGTAATGGATTAAAAGTGAAAAGTCCTCAGAAGTCTTGAAACCTGCACACCAGTAAGCAGATTCCATTATTTGAACACACATGACCACACAGCATGCAAAACAAGATCCCAAGAATGCCAGTCAACACTTAGGAGTCCAGGTAATGCCCAGATTACTCCAAAACGTTCAGGAGACAGGAAGACTCAAATGAACACCCATGCCATTAAACTTATACTTTCGGAGACGAGAAGGAAATCATCCATTATGATTCATAGACTCTCCTGCCTTCATGTGAGGGACAGAGGAAGGGAAAGGGCAAGAGCAGTTTAAGAAGGCGAAGAGACCCCAGATGAGGAGTAGCAGAAAACTAAGACTCCATAGAGAGCATAGAGGATTATTTTGGCCATTTCTCTGTTGTAGAGAGGGGATGAAGTAAAAGCAAATTTATGGTAAATTCCCATTTATCCAGTTTGTAGCAAAAGCATGAAGCAAAAAATTCATATAAAAAATTGTAACATTATCAAAATCACATGATACCACCTTTCAAAACATGTTCATAAGACAATTAATGAACCAATTGTAACAATATTGAACATATTTGTTATTAATCCTAGGTGTCGTAGGTAGCTTTTGTCTTTTTCTAATAAGTTGGTTTCCATTCCCGTAGGAATAGCAAGGGTCATGTGGAATGTGAAGTGAACGGTCATTTCTTGGCTTATTTATTCTAATGCTTTGCTCCATTTCAATTTCAATTGTGAAGACAATTTTGGCTTCCACCAAACATTGTAAATTGACATTCCGTGATCCAGCCTGTCATTGGTATCAAAGCTCGGATTAATTTTATTATTTGTTTTCCAGTTTTATCTCCTTTGTCATAGCCATACAGCCCATTAAATCTGCTATCAAAACTAATATTTGATATGTTCTGCCATTTGACAGTATTTGATTGAATTGCACACAGGTATTGCAACTGGTTGAGCTGAAATTGGCAGTTTTAATCAATCATCACTATAATTATTGATTGTTTGCAGCAAACCAGTAAAGGAAGATGTTTTACTGCTGTTTACCGCGTAGAGGAACGAATTGGCTGTTTTAGTCAATTTTTCTCTGATTTTGGTCGTATTCTGATCTGATATTGGACAACATACCACTTTTCTGACTGCGTTAGGTGTATTTTTTTTTTGACTGTGGTGAAACATCTGGTGGACTGTGTTATTCTAACTGCGTAGAAGTTTCTTTGCTGTGTGGGAGGCCCGTGTGGAGCCACAATCCGCTGCATGGAAAGATGGAAGACAGAGAGTCTTCTGTGAAGACGTTATCAGACCAGCACAAGTCAGAGTTTCTTTTTGTTCATACATGCGTTGGAATTTGCAAGTCCATTCATCTATTCTCATAATAGTCTGCAAATATTTCCACGTAGAAGTCTTCAGCGAGCCGTACACTTTGGAGAGTAATTTCTGTTTAAAGTTGGTGTTTCATTTCCAATATTGGAATGTTATTTTCACATAAAACAAAATTGGAGAGACGTATACTTTCATACTTTTTCATTTAAAAAACAAATTTTCATTTTCAGTTTTTAAATGCCAAATTTCAAATTTGAAAGCAATTAATTTGGAGCAATTTTTTCATTGAAATTGCCTTGAGCAAATTACTCTAAACAAATTTGGCAAACAACTAAATTTTGCAAATTCAAGGAGAAATAAGGAGAGCTACTCTTTCACCCATTTGTATCTATCAAAAAACATAAATCAAAAAATCAAAAAAAACCAAGTATATCGTCAAGTATGGGGTTTTCTTGTTAAGTCGATGTTAAAGACAAAAAGAATCATTTTCACGCGCCATCTAGGTACCACGTACCACTCTGCTCTCACGTACCTTAAAGCCTCTTTCACGTACTGCCGAGTATATAGAAAGCACTAACTTCTTCCACGTACCGACGGGTATATAAAGAGGTTTGGTATATAGGTCTGCTGGTATATAGAAAAGACGACTATTTTGGAGTGATAAGGAACCAATTGGGATTAAACTCAACTCAAAACTAAAAACCCAGACAAAGCATTCAATCAAATCTATCATTGGCACAACACTGACCGGCAAAGACCGCTGGTAGAATGGTGTTGAAAAGTGGAGAACACACTCATCTGCAATGATCTATGATTCGATATTTGCGAACGGGAGAAACAGCCAATTGAGCCAACAAGGAATTCAAAGGATATTCAAACATGGAAGCAGAAAAACCAGGAAGCATTGGCCTTGATGAGGACATCAATTGACGGAGATGTGTTTCGTTATATTTAGGGGGTGCAATACTCCATGGGAAGCATTTCACAAACTGAAGGAGCTATATGATTCTCACTCAGAGTTGGAATTCCTTCAGTTGTAGTTGAATTTTTTCAGTCTCGAATTGAAAGATTTATGTGATGAGATTGACTTCAAAGATATGCGCAATCAAACATGATGTGGATGCAACCGGTGTCAAAATCGACATCTATAAAACCGCATTCATAAAGTCTTTCTTCCCAACTATTCAACCTACTTGGATTCTCTACAAGCAAGCAATCAGTTGAAGACTTACATTTGATCAATTGGTTGAAAAGATGACAGAAAGAGAAAAAGCCTTTGGAAGAAAAACCAAATCCACAACTAATGAAAGCATGTGTGCTATGTCAAATCAAACTCTTCCAAAACATTCAACAAGGCCACATCTTCCAAATATGAAGGTGTTGTCAACCTGGAGTTGCAACCTGAATCGAAGATGTGCTGAAATGGCCAATCCTCTCTCCGATTGAAACAATGGGATCTTCTCACGAGAGTGGGAGCCTCAATGATGAGAAGAACCTCCAGAGAAAACTGGTTCCTGTAAAATGTATCAATGGATCTCTACTCTGTGTTACGAACCTACCATGAAAAAAGGAGAAAAAAACTTGAAAGGGAAATCCTAACTAATGACGATGATACACCAAAATGTTTATCCACTCTACTTGGAACCTTGAACACTGAATCAAACAAGGGAAAAAGAAGACCTTTGATTTCAATTGATCACTATGCATAAATATTTCATGAGAAGGTTCGATCCAATGACCAAAACATGAAGAAAAACGATGGAGAGAGGTCTGATAAAAGACACTTTGCAACCACCTAACATCCACTTATAGCTTCAGAAAAAGACATATAGAGCATTGAACATGACTTGCATAATATGATGAGCTAGCAACTAGATACGAATCAAAATTTAGGAAGGGAGAAAAATCTACCACGTATGCAAATTGTTGAATGAATGTACACTATGACAGCACTTGAAATCTGAAAGTACAATCTTTATATTGATTGAAGAGGTTACACAACTCACCAATGGCAAAATCTAGTCTTACCAAGAGAGGGATACAATTCAAGGCTGAAAAGCCAACTTATATAGAAAATTACAACAGCCAAGAGTTGGTGTTGGAAAAATAGGAGAGAGGCTAAATCCGTCCAACTTAGCCTAAATGTCTATTTGTCTTGCATGAAGCTCCTTGGCGTTAGAGGAAATGGACGGTGGGTTTGTTGAAATTCAAACTCTTATCATACAAAATGCTATGCCCACCTCCAAATATGGACTTCCTCTTGAGCCGTTTGATCGTTTGAAAGCACAAAATAAACAAGAGCATGCATGAAATCCACGCCATGCTAAAATTAGAACTCGAATTGAAACGTTTGAAGCTGAGTTGGAACGTTTGAAAGCACGAGTTTACCCTGGAGATGAGCTTTACTTCAACAACCAATCAACTAAAGCTTTGACCAGTCAACCGAAAATAGCCTTTGCTTACATGTATTTTCTCTTATTTTGGTCTGGCCTATTCGTGGCTTGTCTATTTTTGGCAGGATTCTATTTTCTGATAATCTTATCTATATTTAATCTATTATCCTGTTTCAACCCCTTAGCCTAATTCTTTCGGATATTCTTTTATTATCTGCGGATTTCCCTTAGCCTAATTCTACTTTTTGTTGGCTGCATTTTTGTTGGCCTCTCCTTAGCTTTTATTATTTCCTTGTTGGTTGCGGGTTTTTGTTTGCAAATTCTCCGAATTATTCCTTCAAACAAAAAGCCCGAAGGAATTCCTTCGGACTTTTTGTCCTAAGGATATCTTCCCTCCTTTTCTTTCTTTGCCTTGTTTCTCATTTCTTCGGGTTTTTTGCAATTTGCAAATTCCCTTGGATTTCTATCTACCAATTTTCCCGAATTTATTCCTTCTATATGCCTCGAGCTTTCTGGTTTTCAAATTCCTGCAGGCTTTATGTTTACTCTCTTGAATTCTTTCGAAATTCTTTGTTTCTTGCCCTTCTTGAATTCTTTCGGAATTCTTCCATTATGCGGGTTTTTTCTTTCTCCCAAATTTCTTCGAACTTTTTGTCCAAAAGAATTCGTCTCCTTTGGCTATATTTTCATGCCCTTCGGAACTTTTGAAGGGTCCTACCACCGACTAAGTGCCCTCCGCAAGGGCTTCTGTCTCTCAGAACTGGGTTTTCGGAAAAATTGGAAGGCACTCGTGCTTTTTGTAGGGCAACCGGGCTTTTTGTAAGGCACCCGGGCTTTTTGTAGGGCACCCGGGCTTTTTGGAAGGCCCCCGGGCTTTTTGTAAGGCACTCGGGCTTTTTGTAGGGGCACCTCGGTTTTTTGGAACCATCCTTATTCCTTCGGACTTTTGTCTTGTCTTCTCAACTATGCTCTTCCTCTTTTCTTTCGAACAAAAACCCGAAGAAAAAGCCTTGAATGACTGCCACTGTCATTTTTTCGGACTTTTTGTCAGTCCTTTGAGAGCTCTTTCTGTCAGGCAAAATGTCTAAAGAAATAGTCCTCTTATACCCAAAAATTCCTTGGGAAGACAAAACAAATGAACTTACAGCTTGAATATCTTGGTTGCATTTGCACGTTTGGCTGTAATCAAGCAAGTTCCTTGGAAACCTCTGCATGACTAAACTTCACCTAGCTGTAGATGGCCACTTGGATGGCTTTAAATGCTCATTTGAGGACCCCAAAACTGATTCATAAGACCAACTTGGCACCATAGCAAAGTTCCGAAGTGTAGGGTTGACAATTTTGCCCTGTGGGGACAAAAATGTCAACAGAAGGCAATACAAGTACAAGAAAAAGTACAAGGAAAAAGGCAGCAAAAATGAAAATCAAGGTGGTCAAAAACAAAATGATAAACAAAACCTCTACTACGAATATTGTGACAAAAAAAGAGGCCATGAGACTCATGAATGCAAAACTCCATGGGAGAAAATTGAAGCATATCGTAAGAAAAATAAATAAAAATCAAAGAAAACAAAAGAGTCAAACTCTGCCCAATTCACCAGTGAATGTGTGTTTTCCAATACAGATGATTAAGCAAAGAGTGTCTCATTCAGTTATTCATGGTTTGAGGCTTGGGTTCTTCATATTGGTGCCACTCTACATATGACTTTCCGAAAAGACTTCTTTGAGGAGTTCAATGAAGAAAGTTGTGGTTCAATATACCTCGTGGATAGATCAAACCTACAACCACAAAGAAGAGGTACAATACGACTCAAGTGTCCCAGGCTTCCAGATTTCAAAGTCTAGAATGTTCTCTACTTCCTCAATTGAAACGAAACTTGTTGTCCCTAGTGCTCACTAGACAACAAGGTTATTCCATTTTGTTGGATAATGGGGATGTCACAATCAAGGAAAAAATGACAATGCAATCGTCTTGACTAGATACGTGGAAGGGAAACTACTCAAACTCAAGGGTGAGCCATCAAATTCAAAGAATTATGGTCATCTCATAGAAGATGGAATGCCTCCAAACATGTGGCATGCTAGATTCGAGCACACTCACTATACCAACATTCGTGTATTGCAAAATAATGGTGTTGTTGGCATGCCTACATTGCCTGCAAAATCAGATGAAAAGTTTGAAGCCTGCATTTTGGCCAAACATGCAAAAGAACCATCTCCAAGTCACAATGGAAAGCAAACAAAAAGTTACAATTGGTTCACTCGGACTTGTATTCTCTTCCAATTCTCTCAACTGGTGGCCATAAATACTTCATGTTGTTCATTGATCACGACAATAAAATGACTTGGATATACTATCTAAAGAAAAAATCAGAAGCCTTCGAAACTTTTCAAAAGTTTCGAACTATGATGGAAAATGAAGCTCAAACCCGCATCGAAACACTCAGGACAGATAATAGTGGTGAATACATTTCAAAAAAGTGTGAATCCTAGCCTGAGCAAAATGGAATCAAACACCATCTCACAGTTCCTCACACTCCACAACAAAATGGAGTTATAAAAATGATGAACAAAATTTTGATGAATATGGTTCGTGTTATGTTTACTTTTGGGCCAAAGTTGTTAAAACAACAATATATCTCTGCAACATATCATCATCAACAGCTCTTGAATTCAAGACTCCATATGAGATGTGGTGTAGTCATCTTCATTCAATACAACATTTTCAGATTTTCAGATCCACTTGCTATGCATTGATTCCAAAAGAGCAGGAATAAGTTGGACCACAGGAGTCGCAAATGCATTCATTTGGGATATTCTAAAATCCTCCAAGGCATACAGGCTCTATGATGAGAAAGAGAAGTTTCTTGGCACAAAAGAAGTTATCTTTTGCAAAACTGCAAAGGACAAAGATAGAATTGATCGACAATTGAGTCGACTTGAAAAATATGCAAAGTTTGATGTCTACAAGGAGAGTGATTTGGATGTGCCAAACAGTGAGTGGGGGACATATAACTAGTAATCTTTCGAAAAGAGAGAATGAAACTTCATTAGACAATGAACAAGGGCCACAAAAATAGAGGACAAAAAGTGAAGGAACTTCAGAGGATGAACTTGAAGCACCTAAAACACAAAAACAGATGCCTAAGTGGGCCACTCAAACATTGAAAGATGTAAAACATGAAGTTGGAAAAACAAGGACTAGAAATGCACATGCAACTGCATCACAATCCAACAAGTCCCTTGAAATTCAAAATAGGATTGAAAAGCTCACAACTTGAATGATTCTCCAAAAGAACTCAATGTTGCATTGGATTTAGAACCAATATCTTTCAAACAGGCTGAGAAGCTTGAACCTTGGAGAAAAGCAATGAAAGATGAGTACAATGCATTGATCAAAAATGGGACTTGGAAATTGGTTGATCTTCCATATGGTTGCAAACCTATTGGCTAGAAGTGGGTCTACTGCAACAAATACAAGGGCGACAGCGCAATTGACAAGCACAAAGAAAGGCTTGTCGCAAAAGGATATGCTCAAAAGGAAGAAATTGACTATAATGAAACTTTTTAACCTATAGTAAAATGGACTACCATTCAAAACATGTTGGCTCTAGCAACTCACAACGAATGGACAGTTCACCAATGGACATCAAAATTGCGTTTCTGAATAGTGGCATCAAGGAAACGGTGTACATGACACAAACTGAAGGATTTGCAATAAACGGTCAGGAGCACAAGGTGTGCAAACTTGAAAACTCATTATATGGTTTGAAATAAGCCCCTCGAACATGGTACGACAAACTCACTGAGCACCTCATGAACATGAACTTCAAACATTTTCAGTTTGAAGATGCAACTCTTTTCGTCGAAACAGTTGACAAAACAATTGTATTTGTGGTGTATGTTGATGATTTGCTCATCACAGGGAACTAAGAATGGTACACTGAAAAGTTCAAATCAAAGTTGATGAGAAGCTTTGAAATCACTGATTTGGGTTATGTTCATTACTATTTGGGTATTGAAGTAATTCAAAAACCAAAGTATTTCTTCATCACTCGGTAGAATTATATTGGTGCCATTCTGAGCAAGTTTGGAATGAAAGATTCTAAGCCTCTCAACACGTTGATGGAATAGAATCTTGAATTGACATCCAAAGATACAAAAGATTTGGTCAATGCCACTAAATACAGACAACTCATTGAAACTCTGGTTTATGTGACCACAACTAGCCCAGATATATCCTTTGTTGTTGGTGTTTTTTCAAAATTCATGCAATAGCCCAAAGACAGTCATTGGGTAGCAGCAAAAAGAGTCCTTGATACTTCAAAGGAATAGAGAATTTTGGGCTCAAAAACTCCAATGCAAAAGACTTTAAACTAGTTGGATATTCATAATCTAACTCTGTTGGTGATCATGAAGATGGAACGTCCGCTACAGATTTTTTTATGAATTTGGGAACAATTGTTGTCAGTTGAAAACCCAAGAAGCAATCAGTGTTGTCAATTTCTTCCACAGAAGTAGAATATATGGCCGCTTCAAGGCAACTAGAGAGATCTTGTGGCTCAGAAGGGTTCTTTCAAATTTGCAAGAACAAGTTTCGTCAACAACTCTCATGGTTGACAACACTTCTGCAATTCAAATGGCTAAAAATCGTCTTTCATAATCGAACCAGCCATATCAATATCAAATTTCATTTGATTCGGCACTATGTGAAAGATGGCAGTGTCAAGTTGCAACATTGCCCTACAACAAAGCACCCAACAGACATCCTAACAAAAGTACTTGGAGAAAAATTGAAAAGTTCAGAGGAATGCTTGGTCTAACAAAGACCCCTACAAATTAAGGGAGGGGTGTAACAATATTGAATATATTTGTTATTAATCCTTGGTGTCTTAAGTAGCTTTTGTCTTATTCTAATAAGTTGGTTTCCATCCGCATAGCAATAGCAAGGGTCATTTGGGAATGTGAAGTGAACAGCCATTTCTTCGCTTATTTATTGTAATGCTTTGCTCCATTTCAATTTGAATTGTCAAGACAATTTTGGCTTACACCAAACATTGTAAATTTAGAATCCGTGATCCTAATTGGGAGTGGCGTTCCTTGAGTTGTAGCCAGGTATATTGACTAGTATAGTCATTTTCTTGTGTTGGATGTTTCTAGTAATGATAGCATGCCATTGAGGGCATATTTCCAAATCATTGCGAATTACTTGTTGGAATGCACTAGCGGTAATTCATGCAATTTTATACCAGACTTGGCATCAAAGCACTTTTGCAGACCTTGTGGGGGGTTTTGACAAACTACCCATGGAAAGAGCAGACCTTGAGACAGTCAATATGGTAAAGAGCCAAGATGTCAAAAAGTGCAAGAGAGCCAGTGATGAGAAAGGTATGGTCTCTGTTTGAGCAGGTGTAGTTTTCAAAGATAAACTTCCATATACAAATAAAGCAAATCCTACCTCATAGAGAAGGTAGAAACAGATTCCTAATCTTCGCAATACAGAAGCTTTTGAGGGACAAAAAGCCTTCCCAATGAGAAGGTATAATCTGAAAATGGATCACTTAGGGGCGCAAAACAGCATCGGTAACCATCCCACAATTTTGGAAAAAATCTGGAAAGGTTTTGATCCAGTAACAAGCGAAGCTGCCAAGCATTAGCAGATCAGTCTGCAGATCTTTGTTTAACAGTAATGGAGTAAAAGTGGAAAAGTCCTCAGAAGTCTTGAAACCTGCACACCAGTCAGCAGATTCATGATTTGAACACACATGACCACACAGAAAATGCAAAACAAGATCCCAAGAATGCCAGTCAACAATTAGGAGTCGAGGTAATGCCCAGATTACTCCAAAACGTTCAGGAGACAGGAAGACTCAAATGAACACCCATGCCATTAAATTTATCCTTTCTGAGGTGAGAAGGAAATCATCCATAATGATCCATAGACTCTCCTGCCTTCATGTGAGGGGCAGAGGAAGGGCAAGAGCAGGAGCGGTTTAAGGTGGAGAAGAGACCTCAGATGAGGAGTAGCAGAAAACTAAGACTCCATAGAGAGCATAATCTCTGTTTCCACTCCTATAGAGGATTATTTTGGCCATTTTCTCTGTAGTAGAGGGGATGAAGTAAAAGCATCCAACATAAATTTATGGTAAACTCCCATTTATCCAGTTTGTAGCAAAAGCATGAAGCAAAAAAATCTTATAAAAAATTGTAACATTATCAGAATCACACGATATCACCTTTCAAAACACGTTCATAAGGCAATTAACGAACCAATCTCTCCCAAAACCTAGTAGGAGTTATTGGAATTTTAAGGATTTCATTTAATGATTGATAAAGAAGATTAAGAAAAAATTGTATCCTAATTTACTTTGCAAATTATAACTTACTCCAGTGACAACAAGAAATTGCAAATACTGATTGAACCAAAAATCTCGCACAAAAAAAGGCACACATGCATGCACATACATAAATACAAATATGAAATGGTCAACTAGCATATTGATAACACACAATACTACAAACAAAACAAAACAATGGTATTAGGAGAGTGGAAACTTATGATCATAATGTTGACAAATGTTTCATGGAGGCCCTTGGTATGAGCAACACTCCATGCAACTTAACATGACATTTGGAAATTTTCAGTTACTCATATGAAACCCAAGTCATGAAATAATGGCATACTTAGTCACAAAACACTTCCAATAAAACAACTCCTAGTCAAGCTTATATATGAATTCACAAACCCAAGTCCTGAAATCATGGCATACTTAGTCACAACACACTTCCATTGAAACAACCCCTAATCAAGCTTATATGTAAATACAAACCCAATAGAAAATATAAGTGCCTCAACTAGTTTCTAGATTAGAGTTTCTCTAAAGACATTTTGGATGAAATCATGAATCACAATTCTTTGAAGGGCATTCCAACAAGTAATTAGCAATGATTTGGAAATATGCCGTCAATGAAATGCTATTATTAACAGAAACACTCAACACAAGAAAATGACTATACTAGTCAATATACCTGGCTACGACTCAAGGGTCGCCACTCCCAGTTACTCATCCGTTTTCCTTTGTTTAAATCACGTCCCAATACAGTCTGGTTCAAAAAGAACCTAGTGGTTGTCAACCTCATAACTAATGGAAGGTGGAGAGAATACTGTGAATATATGTTGTCTTCCATTTTAACTCAGTGCCTTAGCTGGTCAAAAGGATGTACTTCACACAAAATATAGAATTGAAACACTCGTAATATTAAATTTTTGCACCTTTGTAAGGCCAGGAAGTCCACCCTTGGGGGTTCCATTAACCTCTTGAAGGTCCAAAATACCATCACAGAAGTGAAAACACTTTAGATCTGTATAAGACTCGAAAAGCTGCTCGAGATCGCGTTGAAAACCATAACCTTGAAGAAACTCAACCAGCAATTATTCAATATATAAGCAAGATGCAAATGTCCTATTTAGGAAACCAAGAATATTATTCCCATAAAAAACAACTACATTCTTGTATAGAATAAAAAGCTGACCAACATTAGGAGCATCATACCTAACTTCAAAATGTTAGGAGAATGAAAAACAATTTTGAGGCAGGTGTCCAATGCATCAGGTTCCCTCTCAAATAGACCTATCAAGTCAAATATTAGCACTTTTTTCCCAGCAGCAATCTGTAGAATAGAAATCTGTATGGAAGCCATTTACAAAACATGTTAGATTTGAATGTCTCCATTTGTCAATTCTTTGCATTGCATATTAATCACTAACTGGTTTAATTGAAAACTATTTTAAGGTGTTTGATATTATTGTCTGTTGCAACGAACCGGAACATGATAGTCACCTAATTAAGGACTAGCATCACACATGAGCTTAAAGTCCATATCATGGAATGGAAAAGAAGCTAGGAAATTTAGAAGGCCATTGAAGCAGCTAGAAGTAGCTTATATGACAACAACAAGAAACCCACTCAAAATTACAAAATAGAATCCCAACGTCATTATGCAATGTCTATGAAATTTGATTTGCACAGTTATTGCTTTGTGTGATATGCATTATATATAACTCCTTGGCTGGTTTAGCGAAGTCTATCTAATTACATTCAGTAGCAGATCATGATGAGAACTTAATAGCACTGTAATCAATTAAAGTTAAAACTTGAGTGTATTGCGGAGATTACAACCAAGTAATTAGTTATTGAATATCACAATCAGATTCTAAGGATTGACACCAGTCTAAAGTGAGAATAAAACTGATATTAGAAAGACCGAATCGAAGCACTGACTAAATAGCATATACTTAATCCTAAAATTTGAGTGTATTGCCGAGATTACAACCAAGTAATTAATTATTGAATATCACAATCAGATTCAAAGGATTGACACCAGTCTAAAGTGACAATAAAACTGATATTAGAAAGACTGAATCGAAGCACTGACTAAATAGCATGTACTTGATCCATATTTTATTTCTTGTTGATCTCTCTTTACAACCATCAAATAGCAATTTCTAACTAACATGTTAGACCTAATTTCTTGGCATTGTGGAAACGACAGTAAGCACAAAGCATATCCTCAATGCATCTTCTACTGCAATAGGCTCTTCCCATGATTTTCCACTATGCTAATAACTGCTCCTACCTTCTCAGCATGATCAACCTTCTCTCTCTTTTATTGTTGTCATCTCCTCTTTACTACATTATAATCCACTGTCGACCTAAATTCTCAATCCCATTTTCTTGGCATTCAGATTTCTACCTCTATTTTTTCATAGATAATTTCACAGGTCTCACTCTTCAAATTTGGCAGCCATGCCTGTTTCATTTATGCAAAACCAGCCTTCTACAATTAAAATCCATGTACCGATTTCTCCAAACCATGTTATCTCCAAACCATGTTATCAGTTATTACACTTTTTCCCAAATCCAAACTAACTTTTGTTTTCCATCTCTTCTCCTGATCTAGACAAAAGAAGATAATGGAAGTTCCCTTATCCTCGCATTGCATTTCTAACAAAAGAAACTTATTATCTGAGTTGACATAAAAACAAAAATTGTGTGCTCTTTTTGTGAGGGGCCGGATTTAGTTGTCAGGGTGCACAATCATAAAGGGCAACATAATTTTAACAATAACATCTACTGATGTAAAGATGAACTGCAATAACTTCTTGGTTGTATGGTCATAAAAAATGGAAAAATCCTTTAAAATAAGAAAGATAAAACCACCATTCATGGATGTGGACAACAAGAAATACAATCCGACCTACTCTGACACTAATAGAACCACACAAATTGAGTCAAACCACTTTCTTGTTTTGTGTTAAGAAAATATGTTTATATCATTATAAAAAAATACATACACAAAAAAATTATGATCTCAATTACAGGCCTTCCACAAGCAAGAAAACTAACAGGATCTGGGCCATGGCAAAATCCATAGAATATCACAAAGCTATCAAATTTAGTATGGTAACAAGTGGAAATTTATGTATCCGTGGCTTTGTTTTGTCCTAGGGCCCATGATCCTGCTTCTCCACCCTTAGCATGAAGAGATTATCATTTGTTTGTGACGATGTAAGGAATAAGATTTTTTTGTATCTAAGTCATAAAAGCTTGCTGATGCTCTCTTTCATTCCCCTAAGACATGTTTGGCATACACTCATCCGGAGAAAAACTCTTGCTTTTGACATTGACCCCCAGTCCTGGGTTTCCTATGGCAGCATCTGTGATACTCCAAATCAGCAATTCGTTCAAGTATCCTCTCCTCCTCCAGGTCTCCTACTCTTTCCAAGTGAAATTAGGAGATCTGAACAGAATTATGCACTAGCAGGGCAGCAAGCTGGTGAGGGGCTTTGATGTGAGTTTCTCAAATATGGTGTGGATATACTAGCCTTTTCTTGGTAGATCTATTTAATCAAGTTGTTTGCTCGAGGGTTCCACCCATTTGATCATAGCACATCATCAATCCCATTCATAAGATTGAAGACATCTCATAGCCAAACTACATGACTATTATGAATGGCCATAAATTTACCAAGCTTTATGCCATTGTTTTGGACATGATGCTTTATGCTAAGTAGCCAACCCTGATACAAGTACAAATGCAGTGAAATGTCCCTTTTAGAGCAGAATTAGAACAATTTGGGTTTTCCAACAAACCCTAACATAAACACATGCAAATTTTGATTTTTTTATTCAAAACCTAAGCAAATAAAATTCAGAATTCTGTAGATGTCGATTTTAGGGCACAAATACAATATTTCATTCACCAAAACACTTGCCAAAAATTATAAATATTACAGTTGAATATAGTACCTCCAAATCTTATTTTTCTGAATTAAATATATGATTGAAAATTATACTAAAATACCAGCTGAAATTATGAATGTTCAAATTCCACAAACCCTCATCAATTCTATCCCAACAGCAAATTTAATGCTTCCAAGAGGTTTGCTGCCTTAGGGAAGGTCTCCAAGGGGTTCGCTGCCCTCACAAAGGTCTGCAAGGTCGTTCACTGCCCTAGAAAAGGACCTCCAACAGCTATGTCCCACTCACAAACCCTTCCAATCATTGTGCTCCCCACAAAAGCTGCCCTAGAAGTCTGAAATTACCAATTTATGCTCAATGTAACCCTTGAAATAGAGTTACTCCGCTAAAGGGTTTTCGTCTTTACTTCAGTCTTCCAATGAAGGGTTTTGTTTCCAATGGATGCAAGTCAAGCAAAACGTGCTCAAACTTATGATTTCAATTGAAAAATGACATGATGATTCAAAAGGAACCTCCTTCCACTTTTTATATCATTTCCCTCCAAAATACTTTTTAAATTAAGGACCAACTTATATCAAATTGGATAAGTCCCTTTCTTATTATAACTCAATTTAGAAAGAAGTTGCTTATATGTTACTTTTTAGCAGCTTGAACAAAGAACCAAGTTTCCCTTGTATTCTCTTTTAGCCCACGGAAAGTCAAATTGGGCCAAAAGTCTCATTCGCAAGCTAGCATTGAAAAGAGGACATTACAATCCTCCCTTCCCAAATTTGCTTGCCCTCAAGCAAATGCAAGCTCTCATGCCCAAGTACTATCATGCCAAAGTGAAAAAATATGTTGCAATGCTCCAATAATCTTCATCCTGTACCTATCAAATAAAGGAGCTCTTGCCAAAACAAGCTCATATATCTGTTGTCTTTCTCCCTAATGATGTTCTTTGGCACCCTGTGAAGTTTTAAAACTTCCTTGAAGCAAAAATCAGCTATTACCTTAAACCTACCATCTTCATTTTCTCCTTCAAAAACAGCATCACCAAATTTATTCTTTGCATACTCAGCTGTACTAAAACCCTTCCAAGCTACAGTAACTTCAGCCCTAGAACAAGAAATTGATGAATAATCAACAACTTGACAAGTTAAAACATAATCCAAGGTGGCATCTTCATTCTTCATTCCGACCTTGTCAACTATGCTGGAAGGACATCCCATATTCACAAATATGAGTGTGACTGACATAATATGGTGGCTGCTAGTGATGATGACAACGTTAATGGTAGCAATTTGGCTCATGGCTGTCATGGAAGTACTTTCTCTAGCATTTGGAGGTAGTAATACAGCATCCGGTGTTTCCTTCGTTCCTTGTTCAAAACACTATGCATGAAGATTCAAGTTAGGAGCTCTTTCACCATGCTCTTGTTTTGCTACTCTGATATTCAAGTGGGTTGCCCCTTGGGATCTTCCTTTGGTGCTTTTGGTTTCTTCATTAGGAGGGATGTATATCAAACCATTATCCAACTCTTGATGGCATTCTTCACTCAATGGCAAACTCGGAAACATTATGCACAGCTAACCCAAAGTAGACCACTTGAGAGAGTTACCTTGCTGTAGCAATCTTCTTGGCTGTCCAAAAATTGCCATTTAAGACTGCCATAAAGAGTTTCCAGGTTGCGTTCTTACTGCTGTCCTTGGTTGAGTTGTACATTCAATCAAATGTTTTTGATACTTTTCCGATCCAAGCATTGGAAAGTCTCTATTTCCATGCAAAATGAGATCTTTTGTAATCACGAACTTGTCAACCTTCATTGTGTCATCTCCATCTTCAGCTGCAAGCCCATATGCTCTACCATTTATTTGGGTGGGAAACAAACTCAATTACTCTTCTTTTTTTATACGTGTACCTACACATGGAACAAAGTCATTAAGGAAAACAAGGGTTCTCATTATCACTTCTTCATGCCTTATAGACATGATAGCCAACTCTCTCTCATTGCTTGCAACCATCCCATAAACTCCACTCAAGTTATGGATGTCTGAAAACTCAATCACGTTGTCCCAAACACAGTTGTAACCATGCATTTCCTTCTCCAAAATCAGAGTGATAGTGGCTGGAAACTCTTCTACAGCTGTCAACAAGGTGCGAAGGCGGCTGGAAAAGTTGTGTGCAACAGGTGAAAGGATGGTACAGCAGCTGTCCCACTGAAAACCCTTCATGAAATTCCAAAATGACAAGGTTATGGCTGCTGGAAGCATCCCATTATCAACTGAAAATTCTCTCAACAACTGCAGATTGTTCCATTTCAAGATTGTCCTCAGTTGTGTGGCGGCAAACAAAGTGTTTGGCTAACTGAAAATATTGATAACAGCAGTACAATTTTTTATGACGTGTCTTAAAACCCATAAAACATGACTTCTACTACTTACAATCATACCACCAATTTCCAACTGGGTTAGAATGCTCGGGGTAGCAAGATAACATCCATCTTGCTCACTTCCAGATATAAAATTCATGAATTCAACATCCCCTTTTATTGGAAGATTTCTTCTAAGAGCATGTGCATGGATTAGGTGCTAAGAACCTCTATGATATAACTACTGTTCTAAAAATGAAAATGCAGGATTTACCTTGTTTCCCCCCCAAGCATTGAAAAGTTGTTGTATCTCCAGGTGTAAGGAATAATGAAGCCCCTTTGTAGTGACTCATCCTTCATCATGTTGTTAAAATACACAAAAAAACATTACATAACTCCTAATAATTCTTCTTATATAACAAGTGCAAGAGATAGAGAACTCAATGGTGACATTTACTTTGATCCTCGCCAAACAATTTGGATCCCATATGCACAAACAACCTTGAAGTTGAATCGGAGAATCTACATGCTCGCAGCTGCAAATTGTGTTCTTGGCTTCAATACACATCTTAGAATACCTCCTAGGAGAATGCTTATCAGCTGAATTAACAACAATATGAGGGAAGAATGTTTTTGTCCTACCATGGATTTTGACTAGAGGGAAGTTATCTCCAATCGCCAACACATAAGCAATCATAGCTTGGACATTAAATCTGAAATCATCAACATTATTCTGAATTTGTTGACCCCAAATCTGAGTTGTCTCATTGCTGCTCGCTTCAAAAGCACCTTTGGATGTGAGGTGGACTTTGCATTTGTCCCAGGAGTTGCAACCACCAAAGTTTTATGATCCAGCTAGTATTCACCACATATTTCATATGTTCATCCAAGGTGATGTGTGATCCTTTTCGATCCCAAAACATATAATAGTGACATCATCAACAATAATGGTTCTGAAATCAGAAATTTCAACCTTAATGGGTCTTCAGACAGCACTGGGATCCGGCACTATTATACATAAACAATTTTGAATTTGATCAGAAATATATATGTGCTCTATATTACAAGACGTCTCCTTTACCTTATCATTCTTTTTAACATGTTCATAATGACAAAGATATTGCAGCAACATAGGAGGGAGCAAAAAAATCTGAAATATGATTATCCTTATCATACTTTGGGCTACCAACAAGTTCATCCTCCTTTCGTGAAGCGGGATTTGTGGAGATACCTCCAACCCTTTTATCCTTGTGATTCCCAATATTTTCTTCAAACACACCTCTCCAAAATGTTGTTCTGAAAATCAATCAATGGCTCATTCTTAAGAAGTTTGAAGGAATGTGCACATTCCTCGACTTTGAGTTCTTCGCATTTAACAAGTGAAGCCCTGTCCGCCTTGGTTTCATCCCATTGTGGCTTCTTAGGACAATTTAGAACCCAAGGTTCTACCTTCATCCCGTTACCATTCTCCGAATGATGGCAACGCTGGAATAGATCTTTGTTGTCCCCACCATAACCAAAACTGAAATTATAAGGGTGTTGACCCTCTTGACAACAATCTGGAACTGCTTTAGTATGGAGCATTGAATATGGGGCATAACCATCATTCCTTATGCTACAATGAGAATGCTCATATCCTTCGGCTGAAGTAGGAGTCTTTGATATATTTGCCTCCACACTATTAATCTTGTCAAGTACCTTCCCAAAATTGTCCTAAAAATCCATTTCATATGGCAATGGCTCAATCATTGGAATGCTCTAAAAATGGTTAGGGCCTTCTTGGAAAAGATCATTTTTCCATTTGGTACCTTTCATCTTATCCTTATTGTTAGAATGATTCTCATGATGATCATAATATTATAAGGACATAGTATGATAGTGATACAATAAATCCTTGCTATGAAGATAATCAAATTGTTTACCCTTCTCTTTAAATTGCTTTAGGTGTTGTCTTGCTTGAATGGCTATCAACTTTGCTTCTTTCCCTCTTTTTAGCCAATCATCACACCTCCTTTGGGTTCTTATCACGTCTTTCATGCTTGTTGGTAAGGTAGTTGGTTTCCTTTCAATCGTAGGATCCACTTTTGTTGATGATGGTGAATCGCTAAACTCTACCTCACATGTAATTGATGCCCTTCTTTTCTGTTGAACTCTTAGGGCAATCAGCCAATGGCATTTTCTTTTTCAAGATTTCCTCCTTGGATTCCTCATTCCTTTGCTCCTTTGGAAGGTTTTCAAATTCAGACCTTAACTTTTCCGTTTTCTTTTCTTCTACCCAAGCATTTTGTAAATTTGAAACCATATCTTTCCCTTTGGAGGGCTCTTCATTTTTGATTTGCATGGTGGATTTCCCTACGGGCAGCTTGATCATTTGTGGTGATGAAGTATTCATCACTCATGTTGGTCCCGTTTCTTCTTCTAAGAGAGACTCTAGAGGTCTCGGGCTTAACCCTACAAACTTCATCCATGTCTTGGGACCCATTGCCCTTAGTTCCTTCTGAGATTCTTGCATAGTTTGCAACATCTCTTCCATGGCTTCCAGTGTTGTCTTCATCTTTTCATCGCTGCCCTGCATGAAAAACACAACTCACTACCCACAGTTGGCCAAAAAATGGCTCTGATTCCACTGAAATGTCCCTTTTAAGGTAGAATTAGAACAATTTGGATTTTCCAACAAACCCTAATATAAACACATGCAATTTCTGATTTTCTGATTCAAACCTTAAGCAAATAAAATTCAGAATTTTGTAGATGCCAATTTTAGGGCACAAATACAATATTTCACCAAAACACTTGCCAAAAATTATAAATTTTACAGCCGAATATAGAACCTCCAAATCGTATTTTTCTGAATTAAATATACGACTAAAAATTACACTAATGTACAAGTTGAAATTATGAATGTTCAAATTTCACAAACCCTCATCAAATCTATCCCAATAGCAAATTTAATGCTTCCAAGAG
This sequence comes from Torreya grandis, assembly GCA_037957365.1. Classification (NCBI taxonomy): domain Eukaryota; kingdom Viridiplantae; phylum Streptophyta; class Pinopsida; order Cupressales; family Taxaceae; genus Torreya; species Torreya grandis. The sequence goes on from JARHVA010000977.1 coordinate 2,789,387, forward strand.
GTTCGCTGCCCTAGGGAAGGTCTCTGAGGGATTTGTTGCCCTCACAAAGGTTTACAAGATGGTTCACTACCCTAGAAAAGGGCATCCAACATCTACGTCCCACTCACAAGCCCTTCCAATCGATGTGTTATCACAAAAGTTGCCCGAGAAGTCTGAAACTGCCAATTTTTGCTCAATGTAACCCTTGAAATAGAGTTACCCCACTGAAAGTTAAGGATTTTTGTCCTTACTTCAGTCTTCCAATGAAGGGTTTCATCTCCAATGGATGCAAGTCAAACAAAATGTGCTCAAACTTATAATTTCAATTGAAAAATGACATAATGATTCAAAAGGAACTTCCTTCCACTTTTTATATCCTTTCCCTTCAATATACTTTCTAAATTAAGGATCGACTTATATCAAATTAGATAAGTCTATTTCTTTATTATAACTCAATTTAGAAAGAAGTTGCCGACATGTTACTTTTTAGCAACTTGAATAAAGAACCAAGTTTCCCTTGTATTCCCTTTTAGCCCACGAAAAGTCAAATTGGGTCAAAGGTCTCCTTAACGAGCTAGCATTGAAAAGGGGACATTACACACAGATACAGGATTTGGATACGTGGTTACGTTGATTTTTTGGTGGTCTTGCATACTTTTTTGGATACAAACCTACAAATATATATATATATATATATATATATATATATATATACTAAAACATTAGAAACATAGCCATATAAATAAAATTAACCACATAATATGCATAGAGTAAACAAAATAAGTCAAATAACCACAAAATATACTAATAATTCAATGTCAAATGTCATAATATTCAATGGTCGAACTTAGATTAGTCTTAGAACAAGTATCTAGTGCAAATGTAACAATAAATGGACAAAAATAAAGACAAATCAGTAGATTCATTATTCACTATATTCACATCATTCTTCAATGTATTCATTGAAAGCATCATGTGGTTCATTAGAACCACAAGAAGTAGCAGTGCCACTCCCACTAACTCCACTATGTACGTTGTGTGAAGCACCCTCTAACCCCATGTTGAGCAATGAAAGGCAGGCAACAAAGGCATCCAAGTCATTAGTCTTTGGATCCACACCCCAACACTTTGTTAACCCTTGTAATCATATTGCTTATGTGTGAGAAAACACAAGTTGGAATGTGCATAGACCAAATCCTCCACCTTGTTTGCTGCCAACTTGTTGCATTTAACTGAGAGGATAAAGGTGTAGGTATCCCAATTCCGATCAGTTGAGGAGGAACTTGCAACCTATTGAGGCAAGCCACAAAATCAATTAAAATTTATAAAAATAAAAAGTTATATTAAAAAGTCGAAAAGAAAGGTAGAGAGTTAAAAAAAATTAAAATCTTAATAGCGATTTTTTTTTTTTTAACAAATGACTAGAGGTGAGAGGATGTTTTCCCATGGAGGTACCACCACATATGAGTGTCATCTTTTTAATTGTCACGAAGAGTACCAAGAGAAATGCCCAAACTCTCTTGTAACAATGTCTTCTACTTCTGGATCGGGGAAGAGTCTAGAGAATGTTGTCTTATATCCCTCACTAACCTCAATATCTCTATATGGCGAGACCCTCCTAGGCAAAGAAAGGATATCTGCATTGTAGTATTTGGGAGTCAAGGCAAAAGAAAGAAGATGCAATGGGGTGGTCGGTTTGTTCCACCTTTCAATAAAATTTAATTGCACTTCCTTAAAGAACCTCTCCATAGGATCTTGCTCTTTGGCATTTATAATGAACTTTATCTTCTCAATCATTGAGTCAATTTCATTATAAATCTCACCCAAACATGGATGAACCATATTCACAACTCTTAACTTACTCACAATGGGCTCGATAAAACTAAGAAAACACTCAACACGTTCCCACCACACATCATCAAGAATCAACACTTTCACCTTTGTGGCCCTATTAGTGTTTCCCTGCCCTATACACCCAAAGGTGGTCGATAACCATGTTGCTTAATGCCTCATGCACCTTGACAAGTCGTCTCAAGACGGGTGCGTGTGACGCAAACTGAGTCTCAGCAACCTAATATGAAATTAAAACAAATAACATTAAAAAAATATTCAAAAATACAAATTACAAACTTATAAAATTAAATTAAAAATTTTAATTATTTATGAATGATTTTTAAGAAATACTTTTAACAAGTGCAACTTCGATACGGACCTGAAGATGCCTTGGGACATGTGATGCTTGATTATGAACATTTGGATCTCGATCACCTCCTCATAGACTTATTTGATCTAGTCAATTTTGGTGCCCAATTATTGCAACATAAGCTTGAGGGAATGAACAGGGCATGCTATCCAAAATATGTGCCTATACCTTGCCTCAACCAACATGCCGACAACTTTGCAAAATTTTGTGTTGTCCGTTATGACTTAGAAAACGTTTTGAGGCCCCACTGCCTCAATGCACTCTATCAGGATGTCAACAATGAATCATGCATCTTTCAGTTGTCCTTCACAATCAATGACCCACAAAAGCATTGCCCCTTTAGGGCACATTGCAACCACATTAATCAATGGCCTATTTGTCATATATTTCCATCCATTGGAAATGTTGGGCATCCTTGTTTTGATCCACAAACCCCTGATGGGTTTCAATGCATCTTCAACATGTTTTCTTTCTTTTGCCAACAAGGTGGTGTGCACATTTTCATACTCTGGGCCGATAAACCCTTTATGGGCTTCATTAATAGATATCACTATATCCCACCAATATGGTGATCTAACAACATTAAATGGCAACCCACATGCGTAAACACAACACACACTGTTTTGCTCTGCCATGTCCCTGAATTCATTATCGAATGCTCTCTCCAATGCACCTACATCTTTTGTTCTCTTGCGACTAAGAGGTAAACATGTTCCTCTACAACCGCGATGAATGTAGAAAGAAATTGGTAGAATGAGGTCATGACATTAGCATGAGATGGAACAAGAAGTGGCTCAGTAGAGATGTAGATCCTTTCTTTCCCAAAGGATGCTTCGATCTTAGGGCAACAAAAGCATTTGCTTCTTCTTGCTCTCTAATGCATGCAAAGATAGTTGCATGTGGCAAGCCCTTTTCTGGCTTTCCATTTATGTTTGGCACACCACAAGCTTTGATTCCAGAAACAGGAAACATACACAAATGGGCTTCATCCAACTATACAAGCTCTTATATTTAATGTTACACTCCAAGCAAACCCAAATGTAACACCCTCCACCTAGCCCCTACTCTAACATAGTTACATACTTCTAAAGGGTGCTCGCAGATTGAATTTGAAGGTTGTCCCTTAGCCCACCCAACTAGCACTTGTAGAGTGAGACATTCTGGCAAATCCCTATAGCCCCTGGTTAAAAAACAATAATATTGCTATTAAAATTTAAGGCATTTAACATTTGTCGAAAGAATGTTTTAAAAAATAACAAAAAAAGAGTTAAGACTACTTACAGACATTTTTAATTTTATAAATTCAAAAAAAAAAATCCCAAAACTAAATACTTACCTTAAATCAACAATCCTCTTTGTTGCAAGTTCCTAAAACTCCTTGGCACCAAAAGGATAGTTGCAATAGCATAAAATTAGGAAAAGGAAGGAGTTTCAACCCTAAACAATTGAAAAAATGAAGGTGAGAGAAAAATGTGCAATGAGAGGTAAAAAAGCAATGAAAGGTAAATGTGTTGTTTTCTTTTGACAAAATGAGTGCGAAAGTTGTTTTTAGAGTTGCCCCTATATTTTATTTCTAATTGTTTTTTGAAGTCCATATTTGACTTTTCATAAAGCGAAATTGAAAAAATAATAGCATCATGCCCGCAGGATTCACCCTAGATATGTCTAAGATCTTGCGGGTCCACTCGGATTTGTCCTTTTCGTAAAGTAAAATTGGAAAAAAAAATTGGCATCTTGCCTACACGATTTGACCTGGATACATCCAAGATTCTACGTGGGACCTACAAATCTGCCTCAGTGTTGGGGGAGTATCTAGGCAAATCCACAGGTCCGCCACAAGATCCTGGACGTATCCAGGGCGAATCTTATAGGGATCCAGATCCGATACATTTTGGATCAGAATCCAAGGACCAGCAGAGGAGGATCCTACTATGTACGCTTTATGTGAAATTGAAGTGTGGTGATCTCAAAGCAAGGGGACAAGAAGGCTTCAAAATAGACCTCCCCAATATTGACCACATCTTTACACTCCGAGCTATTAATTAGAAGGCACATTAGCAGCCTTCTAAAGTCTTATGTTGTTTTGTTGACTTCAAAAAAACATGACTCTAATCCAAGACATTTTTTCTTCCAGAAATTGCATGTTATTTGTATTTCTTATTCTTTTTTTGCTGCCATCATGAGCTTTAAGAGAGGGCTGTTGGCCATTACCAAACTTCGAAAGTTATTTCTCTTTATTTAGAGTACTATTGGAGCCAACCATTGTCTTATATGGTCAACCCTCTTTGGCATTTCAAAGACTTTTTGGAAGCATTACTCAAGTTGATGATGACGTTAGCATATGAATACTAAAATAATGAAGAGCAATGGAAGGCATACAACACACTCACACACTTGTGTGTCCATCTCGTAAGAAATCATTTGAATGCCTTAGAGCTCTTTTGCAACGAGGTAGGCATGCAAGTCAACACTAGCAAAACAAATATTCTAATCTTCTCACGCCAAAAAGAAAGGAGGCATCCAAGCTTCATGTTTGAGTTCTTTAGAAGTTTAAACTCACAGGAATTTAAATTATGAAAATCAAAGCTTGAACGGATATCTTAATTTACCACTTGATATAATCTCGGAATACAAGCATTTAGGACTTGATTTACCAACAAGCTCAGTTGAGACACATGCATAAAAAAAAAGAATATAGGGGGGATAAAGAGTGTTTTCCTCTCTTCAAAACAGGTGCAGGGATGTTGATTTATGGGATTGGAAGACCACCAAGGTCTTGTTTGGGCTACTAGTAATTCCAATGGTACTCTATGGATGCGAAGGTTGGGCCAACGGTATGTCAAGGTTAAAGTGGAGGCAATTTGAGAGAATCTGGAAACGTTTAATTACAAGAACCTTCAAGATTAAAGCGTAAGTTTCATACGAGATAATTCTTGCAGAAACAGGAACTTTCTCAGTAGACATTGCAACTATGATATGTCTCCTAGGGTACATAAAGAAAGTAGAGGGTATGGAGGAAGATAGGTTGCCAAAGGCAATAAAAAAAGAAGAGTTAAGCAAGCAAAAGAAGAGGTGGATGAAACAAAACAAAATATGGATGGATAAGTGGGTTATTAACATGCACTAGTGCCTAACGACAAATCAAGCGATAAATAGCTATGTAAGGGAAAATTTTAAAACAAACATGTGGACAAAGGAGATAGGGAGGAAAAAGCAATATTACATGACTAAGTTCAACCCCTCTTATGAGCATGACCAAAAAAAACTACATAGGGGCAAAAATTAAATAGAGAATTAAGATGCTCATAGCCCAATTGAGAACAGGGTCACACCAACTCCGATGTGAGACAAGTAGGTGGACCCCAAAAGAAAAGTGGGAAGAGAGAATGTCTTATGTGCACATCAAATATGGTTTAGACAGAATGGCATTATCTCATGGAGTGCTCCACATACAACGACATCCGAGCTCAGTACTTGGATAGGCTATAGGGAGCATCTATGTTCACTTTATTTGAAGTGCAAAACATTGATAGAAACAAGGAATTTTTTATCAAGATCCACAGTAAGAGAGTGAACCTGCAAAGATAAATCAACGGCTTGTGAACTTGGGTCCAACAACTCAATTCTTCTCTCATTTTCTAATGGCTTCTTCACTCCGGTTATACTTTTTGGTTTGGGGTCCCATACACTGATTTTGGTCTCCTGGATGTTACCAAAATATCCATCTATCTCTTTTATTAAGCAAAAAGGATTTACAGTGATTGGAAGGTTAATAACCACCCGTTAGTTTTTAACTAACTTTAACACCCTCCCTTAATGACTAAATCAGAGACTACTCTAAGTTTGCTGCAAAATTTTACAAAGAAAGTGGGACCAAAGACTTTAGTCATTATATTTACAAACTGCTCTTTAGATATTGACATGAAATCCGCAGTCTGCTGACATTTTGTTGTTGTCCAACGTAGGAGCTTTGGTGTAAACAAAAACCAAAAAGAATAGCCTACAGCAAGACAAAGATGCGGCGATGTGGACATAAGATGTATCAAGTTGCCCACTAATTCGTTGTGGGGTGATTCATTAATCTGTGATAAATCATCATTGACTAATCATTTCAACCCGACCTCCATAGTTTTGAATCCAAAATCCTGGAAATGTTGATCAAATAAAGTATACCAGGCTCATAGAGCCTACTTAAGTCCGTGCAAGGACTTAACCATCCTACAAACCAAACAATCATGACCAAGTACTTGAAAACCTTCAGGTGGCACCATGTAGACCTCCTTGTCCAAATATCCCCTAAAGAAATCAACTGAGTAGTTGTGGAGAAAGGCACCTAAAATGTGATCATCTTTCAGTAGGAGTAAAAACTAACTCCTTAGTAACTATGAGAATAAAAACCAACCCTACAATAGCAGTGGGAGTAAAAACCAACTCCGCAATAGAAAGAGAAACCATCTCCTCGTCTATTCCCTCCTTTTAGGGAAAACTTTTTTGCAACAAGATAAGCCATGTACTTGTCCAAAGTACAATTGTTGTCCAACCATTTTCAGCTAATGGGTTGTATAACCAACTCTTCAAGTACCATACAAAGGTCAGAAGCAAAATCAAAATGACCATGCTTTACTGAAGTAACACCCTGGTTCCCAATCCTTTGAGCCAATCCTTATGACTTAGGCATATCCCCTAAATCCCTGTAATTTTTTGAAGTTCAACTTATAAGCAAATTCCAAATTTAAATTGTGTATATCCCTGTTGCATTGATTTCTAGATCAAAAACTGTACTTTCAAAACTATTTATTTTTTGAATTCCTAGTTAAAGGTCAGAGCTGTACTTTTCCTGTTGCATTAATACTTTGGCTAGAATTATACTTTTCCTATTATTTCTGAGCGATTTTTAGACAATGTAAAAGCGAAAAAATGCCCTACAATATCCCATGGCCTAGCATTTGGTTAGGGTCTTTGGTTTCACGGCCAGTTTGGTTTTTGTAGACTTCGTGCCCTAAAGGCACAGTAAAAAATGGAACTTCAATCATGGTAAAATCGTGATTAATGCCCACAACAATGTTGGGCCACGTCAATGTTCAAATTGTGATTTCTCTTTGTTGTTCTCGTCATTGTAAATGGTGTCGCTATAAATGGTGAATGTTCTCTGCAAATCCTTTTGCCTTATTGGCTAGTGCAAATCCTTCTACCTTTTTGCCCTATGCCCTAATGTGCCTTGTCTTTTGGTCTACTCACATTGGTAACATTTGCTATCACAATTTTGTCTGTCGCATTTGATTGCACTAGATATTCTTCCTCGCATTTGACTACTTCCTCCTGTCATGATTGTGCCATGACTGGTTCACATTTCCTTCCCGTCCAATTTGTATACATCATAATCGTGATTCGTCTATTGTCTTTTCCATTCATGTTTTGTTCTTATAAATCTATTGGGTCTAATCACAACAACATTTTGTCATTTTGCATCTTACTTTACTAGTTTGTGTTTCCACGACCTTATTTGTCTAAAAATCGCAATTGTCTTCTCTATGTCGTGGTCTTTTATTCGTTGTGCTCTAACTTGCACGATTTCCTTCTATCGCTACAATCTTTGACATCTTCAATTCATGATACAGTTCATATGCTTCTTCTCAGGGTTTCCTCAAACTTTGTTCTTTGTTCGTACCCAACTAGGGCTTCTTTGAATGATTGGCTCTGATACAAATGTTAGTAAATGAATGTTGAAAGAAATAAGAGAAATGGAAGGTATACGACCCACTTACACACTTGTGTCTCCGTCTCTTTTATTAAGCAAAAGAGAGTTACAGCAATTGGGAAAGCTGATAGCCACCCATTAGTTAATCCTTAACTAACTTGTTAATAACTTTAACAAATGGTTGTATAATGCATCATGTGCCGATTTCCATATGAGTCTTTGTTGACGATTGGTGACCCTTTGCCACTCTCTCGATGGCTTACGAAGGCATCTTGATGCCCTTGCTCATTTTTTCAAGCTCCATTTGCTTCGTGTTAACCATATTAAACCTAAAGTAGTGGTCTTTAATACTTATAACAATGCTCTTCCCTTCAATTCTCTAACAACAGATAATGTGTGGAGATCACAACTTATACTTGGGAGTCTAGTTTATCGGCATGTCTATTAGTCTAAAGCTTGCCTCTCACTAGCATATTTTTAAGGGACACACCTCACTTTCTATCTTGAAGCGCCAAAGCTTTCAAATACAATTCTAGCATATCCTTTCAAAGATGCACTCCTTTGATGCAATAATTACACCCCCAGTTCTTTATGTTGAAGACCTATTTTGTGACTAGTTGCTTGGGCATATATTGAGAGGGTTTGAAGTATCATGCTTCAATGTATGCTATATTGCAAGCATACGATCCCTTGGGGCATTATTCAAACCAAGTTTGCCAATCCCATCCATCTTCAGAGTATTTTTAAGATTACTTTCTATATTCACATACACAGATCCTCAAGTGATACAACTTCATGTCAGAAGAGACATCCATTCTTGACACTTTGTTTTTAGAGAGACACCCTCTTTGGGTGTCCTTGAAGTTGTTGGTATTCTAAAACCAATTTGCTTCTTTAGTATATTGGCATATATATTGGATGGATTGCTCCATCTAAATATTCGTAGAATGCCTCTCCTCACCTTCTACCTCTAAACGAGGTGATCTATAGATTTGAGAGGATATGTACCAACAATACATTCAAGCCCCCTAGACTTCTCCACCATAGCCTCTCAACTATCAACAATTTTCTTCAAATTGTGGATGGCGCCATCATTATGCCTATCTATCTCCAACATCACTAGTGAGATGGCCTAAGGATCCCCCTTGAACAACATATAATGTGCTCCAAACAGTTAGAAATTAAGACAACCCACCATATTCCATGTGATGATCAGATTTTCCATCTCTTCTCTTTAAAAGGTGGAGAAAGAGAAGTCTTTTATTTTTCAGTTTTCTTGTCTCCTGTTAGATCTGATGGAGGTATCACTGAATGTGCAACAACTCAACATGTTCTAATCCACATCGAGGTGCCCTGCCCTTTTTCTTACATAGGTTGTCACTCGCATGTGCAAAGAGTTCACCGGTGACCCAATTAGACTACCAAATCGATTACGTCATTTCAGCCCACCTCAAATGTTGGAGGCATTACGCGAACTCTATATACTTTTGATTCCCACACAAATGGGTACAAGTCAAAGAGTGATGCAATCTAGAATAGGAGCCAAATGAATGGCAATTGTGTGCAAGCACCCCAAAAAAAAATTCTGCTATTATTTATCTCAATTGTGTTGTTACCATCTTTTTTGAAACCATTGCAAGAAATTTATAACTTTCTTCTTTTAACAGGGTATTTTTAATTAATAAGCAATGTAAACTTCCTAACACCTAAGATTGTTTTAAATGAGAGAAGATCTATGGGGTTTGTCTACCAGAAAAAAATATCATAACCTATTTTCACACATTACCAACCTCATGCAGGTCTCAATTGGAACTAAGATTGAAATTTCCATTAAAAAACAGTTTTTAGGTTTTTCCAAGGCATACATGCATCCTCAAAACACCACAAAAACCCTTGAAACGAATTCTGATCTCCTACTATAGGTTCTCAGGATTAAAATCTTCCAAACTATTCTCAAACAACATTTATTAGCCGTTCCATCATTGTAACCAAAAAAAATAGGAAAAATGCATTTCCTCAAACACTTGTGTGATTTTTATAAACCTGATTACTCACTGCCTAATAATAGATGTCTAGAATTTTTTTCCTCCTCCATCAGGGTTGAAAACCAATTCCAAATCTGGTTTTAGATCTTCGTGGAAGCGCCGCAATCGTCCTAACCTTCAAATGGCCAAAATGTCTCCTTTTCTTGACCTTTTTGGCTATTTTTCTGTTTCCCTTTGTTACTGCCCACAAGACTTCATTTCTCCATGTTTCCCAGAGCTCATGGTCGTCCCTTAGACTTCCCAAATGTTGGTTTTTGAACAGCAATCTAAATAATGGCTTTTTGGCTTTTCTTTCCAAGGCATTTTTGGCTGATTTGCTTTTGTTTGTAACTCCAAACCTGCTCACTCTTTTTCCAAACACTTCTTAATGTCCCCTTTTCTTGGTTGTTTTTGGTTTTTTTTGTTTCCCTTTGTTGTTGCCCACAATACTTCATTTCTCCATGTTTTCCAGAGGTCATGGCCGTCCCTTAGACTTTCCAAACATTGGGTTTTGAACAGCAATCTAAATAATGGCTTTTTGGCTTTTCTTTCCAAGGCATTTGTGGCTCATTTGCTTTTGTTTGTAACTCCAAACCTGCTCACTCTTTTTCCAAACACTTCTTGCCACACCATATCCATCCCAAGACTACGAAATCTGTATATTTTGTTTTTCTGAGGTGGCCAAAGGACTTCCAACCTTCACAATGCTCAAAAATGCCTTAAATAAGGCATGGTCACTATTTCACAATGTAGATTTGTCTTTTTGGTGGTTTGAGAGTTTGAATAGGTTAGTGGCATCCGAACCATCATGACCAAACTCACTTTCCAGCTTAAAACATTCTCCAAGCCTCCCCCAGGCATATTTTGCTATGTTTTCTAATATGCACAAGACAGACCCAAAGTGGCACATGCAGCTGAGATTGCAAGGCTTTAAAATGGTTACACCATCTCCAAGAAGAATCCACTCCAAAACAATCTTCAAACACTCTTGACATGGTCCTGGGTGCTCTAACCTTGACTTGGCTCAAATAGCCCACGAAGAAGGAAGACAAGGTAGTAATGACCTTCTTCGGAGTTTAGAGATATACGCCTCAAGAAGATCCCTATTTATTGAATGAAACAAACTTGTTTTTGGTTAATGCTAGATATATATGTCATACCAAGGATGCTCCTACATCAAAGAGACAACAGTCTCCCTTGCACACTACTACTACAGCACCCAAGCCCTCTCACTCGCATTCTAGGCATCATGCATCTACTTTGCTTTAATGTATAAGACCTTCTAGTTCTCATTGCTCACAACTCAGAGCATGGGAACATGTGCACAATACTATTTCTCTCTTCACATCATCAACATTAGGTGTTAGGAGAGGTTCTAAGGGGAGTACTATACTTCGAAGATTTTCCAACCCTTTTGGTCCTTGACATCCCCCATGGATATTATCGGATCCTACATTGGCCCTTTCGCAATGGTGGGCAACGACATCAATTCCTATGTACTGAGCTTTGCTACAAATATGTGACCACGTTGACTTCCAACCTTAGCCTCTAACTCTCATTTGAGTCTTCATTGACTACGTACTTCATTTTGAGGGGTCTTTCCTCAATATGGCTATGTGCCCTTGTACTCGGATCTTACACTTGAGGGTTTAACTGCTTTGGGTTTACCCCTCTAATCATGTTTTCAAGATACATATGTAGCACTTTTCTATTTTAATTGCATGTACTTTTGAGTCTCGTTGATCTATTTTGATCATTTATGGACAACAATTTAGTTTCATTTCATTTCTACCACCATTTTAGATCTACAAAATCTAATGCCATGTTCATGGCATGCTTCAGCAGATCTCTACCATGCATAAGCAACACAATGATCAACTTTGTACCTGTAATCAATTCAACATTTGATTTCATATCAAGAAGAAAAGATTTTCAAGTCCCCAACACAAGCATCGACCTCTCTACTTTGATCTTCATCTAATCTTCAAAATTGAGTTACTTCAGCTATCCTTTCAACCTCTTTGGTGCAATTCAACCCGCAGATTATACATCTAGTTTAAGTTTTGGCTCAGCATGATCACACCACTATCGTGTCGGAGGACATGCAACGAGGCCCTACCTCTTTACTATGTTGGCAAAGCGGATAAATTAGTAGCACAAGCCAAGTGGTTAACAAGCAAGTAAAGTTTCAAAATATCTCATTTGGTCCTCAGCCGCACCAATTTTGGCATAACTTTTGGTTGGATTTTGCAGCTTCAGCATTGGCAAAATCTATCTTTACATTGGCAATATTTTTTGCACTAATATCAGACAACAAAAACAATGCAACACATAGCACTAATAATTGAGAATGACCCACAACAAGGTTCAAGTCCAACACTAACTTTTATCTTGCACCAAGAGTTGTACCAACACCTATTGTGGCAAAGATAGCCTACAATTACATTGATACCAACAATGCCAAAACACCATACTGTCGTCAGCACCAATCTTATCATCAACGCCACAAGCCAGCCATCAACATATTGGTCAATATTGTTTCCACTGATTTGTTTCAACATTGTTGCCAAATTCCAATTTGCTCCTCAATACCAATTTTGTATCATATTTTATCCTATGTGGATTTGCTTTCTAATGTTTCTTGCCTCATTCTTCTATCAACTCCTCTAAAAAAACTCATCGCCTCTGCATAACAGAATTATAAATAAAAACCCAAGCCTGTACAACTAGAGATCTAGCGTGCCACAAACATAAATATGCAATCATGTTTATAGGAACCACATTTCCCATTGATAGTGTCTGGTATAATAATCATAATTTTGTTTCCTAGTACCATAGTTACAGAAATCGCAATTTAATTGCGAACCATCGCCCAAACCGATTTATTGAACCATGGAAATTGCAGTTTTAACAGTCTAACAGTCAACCCACCAAAAAATGGCCAAAAATCGTCCCAAAAAAAAAATGCCAAAAATAGCAATTTTTTGGGATAATGTGATGTATTGCTCCATTAAATCACGATTTATACTTGGTTTTTTTTTTTAAAAAGGCAATTTGCAGGGGTCAATCAGGTGATTAGGGTTGGGTTTTGATTTCTTCTTAGGTAGCTACAGCCTCCATCTTCTTCTTCCTCCCTCCACGTGCAGGCCTGGCCATGGCTGAAATAGCAAGGAACGCAGGGTCGAACAAGACCCTCTACGAACAAGGGACGAAAAGATCGGACGGGAGCCAAATACAAATGAAAAATGAGAAAGAAGCCCACATATCAAAATGCCAAGCAGGCTCTCCACTCCAAGTAATCAGCCTCGACATGCCACATCGCACGGAGGAAATCATAAAGGAAAGTAGGAGTGCCATGCTTAAGCAAGTGAAAGAAGACATGTAATACCATAAAATCATTTTTCCATCAATTGGAAGTTAATTCAGATTTATTTAAAATGATATAAAAGGATTCACTTTGTACTGGTTGCCCAAGTTTTGATTCATGAATTTTGTGTTTAGGTAAATAGATTTGGGCTGCAGTGGATTTAATTGTATATGGCAAGGTTTGAACTGTTGTATCTAATCCGGTTGTTTTGCAAGGATTCTATTTTCCCTCCTCTTTAACTTCAAATACTTTTCCCTCCTCGAGAAAATCTATGAATGTCATGGAATTGTCCATGGCATCAGTACCAGCTGGTTTTGCAAATATTAATGAAAATATCCTAATTAATCATTTAAAGATACAAATGATAATCAAAAGTATAGATTTTGAACTTTTCCTTGGATCAAAATTAATAGAAACAAATTTTCAGAGGATCCTAAGATATTTGAAGGGGTATAGTGTGTCATTTCCACAATACAAACAGGAAGGTGTTGTTGCAAGTTGTTTGGGAGTAATTACAATATATGGCTTTAAACATTAAATCATGTTTGTGAATATTTATTAAACATTAAAGTAAACATTAAACTGTACATCAGTCAATTGACATTGACGAGATCGATCCAAAATTCAAATGTTTGAAAATCATGATGAGCATGTTTATGACAAAACCTGATTTTGACTTGTTGGAGAAAGCTAGATACAAAACCAAAGTCGTCTCTCAAATCAAGAGAGGCTCTGACACTCCCCTCTTTTTTGTTCCTTTGTAAATGGCAATAGTATGCATTTTAAAATGCAAATGTAATGAGATTGAACAGTATGGAAATTAATGAAGAAAACAGTTATTCCCATCAAAATCAGTTGGCTCATCATCATCATATGTAATGAAATTTGACGTGGAAACTAATGAAATTAAACAATTGGAAATTAATGGCATACAATCTCATTTATCTTCCTCTCGTAATCTATATCTATTCTCTATGCAATTGAAATGCCTAATCTATATCTCTATGCAATCGAAAATTCTAATTTGTATCTCTATGCAATGGAAATGCCTTTGAATTTTTTTTAAAATGGTCTTTCTCCTTTTTCGGAATTTTTTTGGCAGTTTTAAGTTTTTCCGATCTTTTCCCGATTAATCACAATTTTTTGAAAAACGCTTAAACTTTTGAAAAAAAAAAAAAATTCCCAAACATTTTTTCTACTATGCCTAGTACCATTATGTACTCGGAGATGTACCTGGAGTACGCACCCAGATACAAAGAAGAAAGGGCTATGAGAATTCTAAATGACAACACAATAGAAACGAGGTTGTGCTCAAAATTTCAGCATCCAATCCTCTTTGTTCAAAAAAGGAAACTTGAGGCTCGTTCCCACAGAGTTCTCAAGACTTGAGGAAGTACAGGACTAAATATTTAGCAAGCAAAACTAAGAAGCATGTCGAGAAGCTCGAATATGCAAAGAGAGCTAGTTCTTTTCTATGCTGGTGGTTTCCCAGATGTGGAAAGCTTTGTCATCATTTTTTCCATCAATAGTTGTCTTCTCCAAGGGAAAGGTGCAAGAAGCCACACTTTCAAAACTTTCCTTTTAGGTTCAAAAGGACAATTATTTAACGATCCTTTTTCAAGAAATCAATTAAATCTCACTCTTTGTGAAAGCTGAATCGAAACCCAATTACAGGGCGCTGAACAGTGCCATTTTGCACATGTTAGCAAAATTTCATCAAAAAGCTCAGACCAGATCAAAAGTTATGAAATTATTAATACATATCCCTCAAGTATACTATGAAATATTTGGGCACACTATATAGTTTCACTATATAAATTTTGGGAAGGCCACGTGTGTGTGTGTGTATGTGTGTTTTAATAAATCTCGACCCTAAATTTTTACGAGTTGATAACTTTACGTCAAATTTATACTGGTTGCACTTTCACTTCTTCAAACACCAATTTTGTGCCTCCTTTGATGGTGCACCCCTCTTGCTTGTTTGGCACCTCACTACTACCCCAAATGCGCTTTGCGTCCCTCAGGGTGCATTAAAATGCCTTTAAGGGCTGTAAATCATTCACACCTTTTTACAAGCCTCTCTGCTGTACAAAAAAGCCATGCTTATGTTCTCACACTGTTGGTAAATCCCGCACTTTTATTCTTCTTAAAACACCTCAAGAAATCTGTATTTTTTTACCTTTGTATGTTATTTGTTGTTTCTCTATAGTACGACACCTCACTCCTTTGCTCTTGCAAAAAACCTCTCACACAAGCACTTTCTTCTTATCCTAGGCACTCCACTACCACGATTTGGTAATGCGCCAATCCTCTTATAGTTGGTTTTCTCTCCTTGTCCACTCATTCACTATCATTTGAAGAACGCCATTCATTACACACTTGGGCTTTCTTCCAGGACATCTCACTAATCCTCAGCAAACTTCAGAAATAGATTGAATAAATAAATCAAATATCCAATGCTTCAATACCGAACAACACTAATCCTCCTTTTGCATTTATCAGATACAAAAACACAGATGATTTATTGTGATGGCTCTGACAAACTCTTCTTACTCTCACAAGCACTCTCACATAATTGGCTCCACTCAAGAACTGCACAAAAACAATGGTTGCTTCCCCGTGGATCCTTCATGCTTTGATACCAAATGTTGAAAATATTATACTCGTACCAGTTATTTTATTCATTCAATTAAGAAATATAGATACATTTTTTAAAGGTTAACGTGATACTGTTATTTAAGATACACAATCTCAACAATCTTATTTCCTACCACATACCTATCTACATGGGTATCGATGTAATCAACCAACAACCTAATAGGTTTAAATAGTTAAACAGTTATTTAAACCTATCCCCCAAACTATTTACTCACTTCACCAAGTATAATATTTATGTTATGGTGAAATACTAT
This sequence comes from Torreya grandis, assembly GCA_037957365.1. NCBI lineage: Eukaryota > Viridiplantae > Streptophyta > Pinopsida > Cupressales > Taxaceae > Torreya > Torreya grandis. The sequence continues at coordinate 2,805,570 of JARHVA010000977.1, forward strand.
TTCTAACATAAGTCACCTTAATAATCTGCCAGTAACATTATGGTGAGATTGGAAACAATATGTGGTAATGAAAGGTATTTTTTAGTTACATTTTTTCCCAAAAAGATCATGATTATTTTCAATCATTCAAAGACGAAGAGAAGAGGATCCCTTCAAATTTGGTCTCTCCTGTCTAGGTTATCCTCCATTATTTGTAATACACAATTTACTACATCTCTCTACAACAATTGTCCTTCTTAGTGTCATAGAACTTGTATTTTATTTTTTAAAGCATTCCAAAGCCAATGCTGCTATAGAATTCATAATTTTATCTATGATAGATATAATGCTTTCACAATCCATGCGATTAGAGAGACGACTTGTAATAACCACCCACTATTTTTTGTGTTGGTTTGTAGAGTAAGACGGACATTGCAGAATGTGTTTGTTTTCAATTTCCATTCAACATGTGTGGCATACATAGAAATATTTGCATAGAAGGGAAATGAACATGTATTTGCATCATTTCATATTAAATCCATTATGAATCATGTTGACATTGAACAATAATTGAAAATCAGACTTTAGGAAATGTATAGCAGACCTGGTTACAGTCATAGAAAGCACATTTCTTGGTCATGCATTGAGCAGCAAATACATATAACTCTTCACGAAGACACCAAATGGAAGTACTATCAAACCTCAGCCTTCTCTTTCGCATTGATCATCATTGCACTGTGAGTTGACACCATTAACAGCATGTTGCAGACCCAGACACTGCAAATGAGGGGTCAAATGAGACGCCCAGCTGCAAGGGATCCATAGGATCATCACCCAAAGTGATACTCTTCCCACTTATGAACTGTTTGTATTTCCAGCTACTCAGAAAATTTAGTTTTTCCAGAACTCAGGAAAGGGTATATCAGATCCCTGAAAGTAAATTATAATAGCTCCAAACACACTCCAAAAAGATGCAAATCGTCTACCAAACCAAAGCCTCCAAACCCACTCAAAATACTGAAATCATCCTCCTTATATCAGCGCTAAAATGCTTAATCAACAAGCCCAAACCGCTGTTGATCTTCAATCCAAATGCCAACCAGCTAGAGTGGGTTCTCTCCACCAAAACCAGCAACTAGAGGAGGGTTTATGTCCTCAACCAGCAGAAAAATGTAACCTGGAATCAATCCAGTAGCATCACATTATGTTGTCAATCCAATCTCCCCCAATGAAGGCCCAAAGTGTGAATATAAAGAAGGTGAGGAGGAACTAGGGCAACACATTTCCAATTCCAACTTTTCCCTCCAAGATGCTACGCCCCTCTCATGACCCCTTTAAATTTACTTTTTAAAAACAACTTGAAGTCACCTTTTTGCTAGGCATGAGTCAAGGGGGTCTTTTATGAACACACCACCCTCACTTAAGTTATAAAGCAACTTTATAACATAACTTAAGTGACAAATAATAAATATTAATGTGATCACCCTTAGAACTCACCAAAGCCATGACAGGAAATATTGCACTGAACTACTGGAGAAACGAAGGCCAAGACTAGCCGTTAAAAATAGCACTTACTAAAAATAGCGAACTTCTAAAAATATTAAGTGTGTCCAAACACCAAACCGGCTCAATCTGAGAAGCACTAAAGCTTACTAAAAATAGTAAGTTCTTAAAATAGCCACTACTAAAAGTAGTAACCCCCGCCGGAAAACTCAAAAAAACCTACACAAAGCCCAACACAGGACCTGAGTCCCCTAACCATACCCAATTAGCCTACAATAACCCTGGAATAGGCTAATGGAAAGCTCATACTGATCGGGTGCAAGAAGGGGACATTACACGACTTCTAGAAAAATTGGGGGAAGTTTTTTATCAACATTTTAGATCACAATCTGGGATCCACATTAGGATGAGAATAGCATGGATTGCAGACTTAGTTTTCTTTTTAAGAATAATATAATTGAAAAGCTATGATGCCAGTTGGTTGATCATAGGAAAAAAATTAAATGAGTAGTTAATTGTTGCTTTTAAATTTTATTGTTGCCCACATACAATTAACTACTTATAACAATTTTAATTTGTATTGTTGCTCTCATACAATTAACAACTTATAACTATTTTAAATTGTATTGTATTGTTTCTCTCAAACAATTAACTAATTTTTTTATCCTATGATCAACCAACCGGTATCATGGCTCTTAAATTGTATTATCCTTAAAAAGGAACTTGAGTCTGCAATCCATACTCACCATCCTCATGCAAATGATGGATCACAAAGTGTGATCTGAAATGTTGATCAAAACTTCCTACACTATTTTCCAAAAGTTGCCTCTCTAATATTATGTATTTTAAATTTTTTATTTTAGTGGGAATTTTTACCACGTGATATTTTTTTCTTTAATCATATTTACTTCGTCTATTCCCGTATGAGTAATCATTTATTCTATGACCTTTCTATCGTGTACTTGAGTTATAATCACGATGCATGTGGACCCACAAAGCACGCAAGCACTTCTAAGTAATGTTAGCACCAAAGAGGAGAATGCTAAAACATTAACCATGGTATTTTTACCCCAAAGCTTGCTCCCAAATTGAGATTATGGAAACTCCAACTGGTTAAATATAATATCTATTGAAAGGAGAGCTTTAGGAAGAAATTTCTTCTAGAAGCTCTTTTTCTAATCATTAGGGATTGTGGAGACCGAAATTCTCTAATATTATCTATACATATAAGAATTAAAAAAGGATCCCCCAATGAGGGGGTCGCTTATAAAGGTTAATAGAGAAGTAAATTGGTACCTACTAGAAAAGGGATGAATGAATTTGGGCTCTGATGGGACCTTGAAAGGCAACCTAAAACCAGCTAGGGCACGGGGCATTCTTCGTGATCACCAGGGACAATCAATAAACTGGAATTTGATTGTAACGGGCACCCAATCCAATGATATCACTGAAGCTATTGGGATTCACCGGGGCCTCATGTAGGCCACACGCTACAATCCACAACAATTTAGGTGGAAACTGACCCCATGCTCTTTGCTTTCTATTTAAAACCAGAAACCCAATCCACCCAATCAATTGGCATCTTCAAAGTTTGATCGCCCTTCCTCGGGTCTAAACTCTCCCACATCCCAAGGGAGTCCAACAATGTTGCCAACCATCTAGCCAAGCAAGCCTCAATTGAATCCATCTACTAGCAAATAAAGCACTAGTGAATGTTACCAACCTTAAACTTCTGCATTTTACACCCGCTTAAGGGTTACTTCTCAAGGAGAAAACTAATGTTTACCTCGATATTTCTGTTTCAAAACAGCCAAGGGCCTTTTTGACTTGAAGTCACATTTGCTCTTTGTTGGGGGTCATTTCTCGTAAACCTATGGATGGAGAATCAATTGTTTATGCTTCCACCCCTCACCATAGTTCAAAAACTTGGACTTGGTAAAAACTTGGCAGCCCAAAAAATTTAATTGAATGCACGACTCAGTAAAAACCCAGCATATTAAAAATATAAATAAATTCATAAAATAAAATTAAACATCATGCAAATCCTGTTAAAAAGCCAAAAAAATGAATTTAGAAAACATATATGTATATTATCTATTAGTTTTAAACCGAAAAGAGTAACGTGCAGTAGCATTAAAATCGCTTTCTAAATTTCTTACGTTTGATGTGTTTTTCTTTTTTCCTAAATAAACAATAGTTTGGCTGTGAAATGATATAGGAGAGACAAAAACAGGCCAACAAAAAGCAGGTGCAACTGCTGCAATTGCAGCAACAGGTTTTACTATAATTGGAAATGACATAGCATCTTCCGAGGCTGCTGCAACTGCAGCAACAGATTCTAATATAACTAGAAATGGCATAGCATATTCAAAGACTCAGAATGACGCATCACAGGACCTCAAATCTTCTCCCATTGTTGAGGCAAAACGGTTGACATCTACAACTCGGAAGTCTGCTGCATACAGTGGAAGAAATCAGTCTCTCAAAAATTGTTAAAATATCCTTCAAATCCATAGCAAGGAAAAAATTGAAAAAAAAAAACTCCTGGCTCGTGAGTTTTATGCAGGGACTCACGAGGCAGAAATTCACCATGAGTCATGGGCAAGTTACTCACCCTGCATTGTAACTCGCAAGTTTGGCAAGTCTTCAGCACTTTTTCACGAGATTTGTAACTAAGTCTCTCACCCCTTCACATGATTACTTTATCCCCCTCTATTCACATGATAGTGAAACTTAATTATTCTCACCTAAGATCTATACTTGTAACTCTTTTTCTGATGATTTTTTAAAATAATTTGACCCACATGGATAGGACATTTTTCATTGTCTCAAGACTAGCACAGATCATCCCCGTTTATCTTTCCACGTGATGTGAAGGTGAGCTTTAGTGCACTTTTGTTTTCTCAAGGCATTCATTTTGCCTTGCTGCACACTCCAACTTACCACTTCTGCCATTCTTCTCTCTAGAATCGCTGGTGTTTTCCTCCTCCCCATTGTTGAATCTCTCCCCCTTCATATTTTCCCATGCCTTGCTTGATTTTTCATCACACCTCCTCCATGGCATGAGACACCCCTGAGGCTAAATGCACCAAATCCTCTGCTGACAATAAATTGGCTAAGAGGGAGGATGAGTAGAAGCTCAAAATTTGATTAGCTTGAAATGGAAAGGTTTAGGCAAATGGAAATTAGAAATACGACTATGGCTGAAGCAGACTGTGAGCTCAAGCTTGAGGGTATAAGTGTGAAGACTTATCAAACAGTTGTAATAATTGCACCAAGTATAATGTGCTCACCAAAGCCACCACACCATGAAACCATATAGGAGCAAGAAAACAACTTGGCTGAAGCTGTCAGAGAAACGGTTCAGAAGGCTCTTCTTGAAGAATTAAGTTAGACCCAATTCCCTGCTCACCCATCCCTGGTTGGTGCTACTTCTAAAGGTAAGTCTTTTTAATACCACTCCTCCCCATGCCAGTACTGTTGCTGGACTTGGCCTTTTTGAATTTACCAAATTTAGAAGCGCTTTAAATGTTGGGGGGGAACAAAATGATAATTCTGAGAGAGGAAGTGAGCTCTCCATTGAAGCTTTGATGGACAAGGTTAAGTCCACGGAGAAGGAAATTATTGCCCTCAAAAGTCTGAACAAAGACATCCATGCAACAAAGACCAACCAAGAAAAAAGCGATTATGGAACTTGGAGATAACTTCCATGCCAAAGACAATAGTATAAAGGCCTTTGAAAATCGCATGGCAAGTCTGGAAAGGATTAAAGACCTGGATCCGCCAAATCCATTCCCAGTATTTATCAAGCAAATTGTTACGGAAAGACCATATCATGTGAGCCATGACGAACTCAGGGCCACAATTGACAACTGCATGGCTCTTGCAGTTGGAAGTCCCCCCCCAATTAAGCTGGATGAATTTCACAGAGAGCACTGGTGATTTTCAAAAAATTACTACATGAAATAGTATTTGGGTTCCCTGCAGGCGGAAATATGGCTGTAATCAGTTTTTGGCTCGTTGGCTGCTGGAGCTTATGCGAGTTTCTGTGCTGAGAAGGAAGAATATTCTGGTCTTTTTCTTTCCTGTGCAGCTCATCTTTAACTCTTTAGATAGTACTACAGGTAGTAGATCTAGGATGTAGAGTTATGATCGCATATATAATTATCCTGCAAATACTGTTGCTATTTTAAGCTCTAGTTTTATTGATATGACTTCAAGAAATATTATTAAGGCCTTGATGGGGACTTTTACAGCCCATCTAGATCTATGATTTAGATTTTGTGATTTTGGCCTTTAGAATCTGGAAAAAATACCAGGTGGAGCCAGACTGATATTACTATGTAAATATTTTGTAACTTTTGTTTCTTTTTTCTTGCCTTTTTTATTGTACAAGAAACAAAACAAAAATGCAAATTTAAATTCCATAGTGATAAAGAATTCAAACTCGCTACTAACACTTTCCACGATAAAATTTGCCCTTAGAAAAAAATACAAAAAGTAAAAATCCAGAGAGCGTGCAATGAATAAAATGTTACCTGATTTGGGTCCTCTCCTTTCACAAAGTTTGGTTTCCACTCACAATCTATTCCAACAACCTTGACCTCAGCAGATTTAAAATAGCTTGTAGCATCCACCAATCCCTCAATTGTATCGACCCACCATATAACTTTTTCTTCTGAAACAACGACATCCGACAATTGCAGGTAATAATTGCATTCTTCTGAATTCCCTCCCCATGGCTGAAAATCCTGCACTTGCTCTTGTGCCACTTCCCAACCGTATTGTGCATCTCCCCACTTATCATTTGCCTGTGGCCAAAAACTCTGTGATTGCTCTTGTTCCGTTTCCCAACGGTATTGTGCATCTTCTCCCTTATCATTTGCCCGTGGCTGAAAACTCTGTGATTGCTCTTGTGCTACTTCCCAACGGTATTGTGCATCTCCTCCCTTATCATTTGCCTGTTCCACGTTCGGAAATTCAGATGCCATGATCCACTGAAACAGAAACAACAGTGAGTAAGGTTTGGGGTTTACCAGAGCTTGGGTTAACTAAATTAAGGATTTAATAGGGTTTCTGCAAAAACTAGGGTTTAAAGTTGCTTAGAGTTTACTAAAATTTAAGGTTTAAATTAGAGTTTACTGGGGTTTAGGGTTTCAGTGGTAAAACACTAAACAACAAATTAAAATGAAAAGTTAAGCACCAATATTTTCACTGCCAAAATGGCAGAGAAATTAGCTAGTACCAGGCCTGCATGCTTTTTCATTTACAAAACTTTGCAGTACATCTCTCTAGAATCTAGAACAACTGGAACAAAAACAACAGTTCCTAACGTTTAGGATTTACCAGAGTTAACGATTTTTACTAAATTTAGGATTTAACAGGGTTTCATCAAAAAAATAGGATTTAATAGGTGTTAGGGTTTACTAAAATTTATGGTTTGATTCAAGGTATACTGGGGTTTATGTTTTCAGTGGTAAAACGATAAAATACAAATAAAAATGAAAAGTCAAGCCCCATACTTTCACTAGCTACGACCAGGCCTGCATGCTTTTTCATTTACAAAACTTTAAAGTACGTCTATGTGGAATCTAGATCTCTACCTTTTAGGCACAGGTAGTTCAAGTGAAACAGAAACAACAGACTCTGAGTCTCAGGGTTTCCCAGAGCTTAAGATTTAATAGGCTTTTACCAAAATATTAGGGTTTAATAGGTCTCAGAGTTTACTAAAATTGGGGATCACTAAATTTTTGGTTTACTAGGGTTTCAGTGGTAAAACGCTAAACAACAAATTAAAATGAATAGTTAAGCCCCATACTTTCACTGCAAAAACGGCAGAGTATTTAGCTAAAACCAGGCCTTCTTGCTTTTTCATTTACAAAACTCTAAAATCATCTCTTTAGAATCTGTATCTCTAACTTTTAGGTTAGGCTAGATCAACTGAAAAACAAAAAGCGACAGTTGCAGGATTTAATAGAATTTTACTAAAAACTTGAGGTTTAATAGGGCTCAGGGTTTTCTAATACTTTAGCAATTGCTACCTGTTCTGGGCCATCTGATTTATACTGCCGGCCCTTTCCTCTGCCACGAGATCCTCCTTCGTCCAGATTAGCATCAGCTGAAGCATGACCTCTTCCACGGCCTCTTCCGCGGCCACGGCGACGACCACGGCCTCGGCCCCTTCCATAACTTAAATTTCTTCGTCCTCTGCCCCTTACATGACTAGGTGACCCTTCTACATCGTAGTCAAACTCTACCAATGGTCGAGCTTGATCCACTGGCAAGGGAGCCTCGAATTCGCCCAATGGTCTGACTTGATCCACTGGCAAGGGAGGCTGATACCCAGGGGAATTTGTATCCAGCTCCTTGAATGACAAAGTAACTGCAATTGAGGATACAGGTCTCGTGGTCTCCAGCGGAAGAAGACCTTCCTCTAGAGGTTCCCATGAGTCAGTGATGTCAATCGATCCAATTGTAACATTTTGATGCAGACCAGGTATCCTTCTCTTCATAATCTCTGTTATAGTTACAGCCTTGTTGATAGCTGTTCCCATGGCTTTGATGATAATTTCAGTTGAGCCTTTATCCTTCCGAAGCAATTTTATAGCATATGTGATGTAATTCCGTATTTTTCCTTGACCGGTGATCCGGATTTCATTCTCATCTATTGGAGTCTCCGGCCGGGGCTTCTCCACTCTCTGATAACGATCCATCCTGAAAGATTTAAGCTCCTCCTGCTCTCTACTTCTGTTAAGCTCTGAAGACTATGATGCGCCAACCTTTATCCCAAACAGTATTCGCTACTCAATGAAGTACTTCATAGGAGAATGGCGGAATCCGAATTTATATATAACCAGGGCTGCATTGCAGCATCAGCAGCTGCCTTGCGAGCGAAGAAAGGAAGCACAGGCACTTTAAATTTTTGTTTAACGACCAAATACGAAAATTGGCGACTAAAAAACGGGTCCCTCCAGTTATGTATCATGGGGGAATTCAGGCCTCCGAGTTTAAATTGTTGAGGTCAAATTTTTCAGTAAAAAAATGTAGAGGGAAAATTATTATGATTAAAAAAATATTTGTGTAACGATGAAGAAGAAACTTTCATAGTTAAAAATATGTTGTATGATAATGAAGAAGAAATGTGAGGTCATTATAGTGTCTTGAGAGCGTGAGGTCGGTGGTTCGAACCTTGCACTTTTGGAAGTCTATCTCATTTTCAGTCAAGTTTACGAAGAAAAGTAGGGGTACAGTGATTTCCCCCAAGAATTAAACACCTGACTAAAAGAAAAAAATGATCTGAAATGTAACTAATTCATTTTATTATTTTTTATAAATATGTTAATAAAGAAGACATGTGATGTATTAATAAAAAAAGGGGTTGTTTTTAATTTCATTTGTGTACAATTTTTTTGCAATCTTATGTGTATGAAAAAGAAGAAATATAATGTATTGGTAAAAAGGGGTGGTGTTTCTAATACGAGCTATATACAATCTTGATATGTACATGTGAAAAAAGACCCAGCACCAATGTTTGGAGGTATGGAAATCAAATGACAAATTTGGGGGAAAGGTTTACTCAAATAAACAACTTTCTATCAGTACATTTTATATGGCTCGATATTTAATATACCATCTATATTTTCCACAATGGTTTTAGTGTGATTCCACTAGAAAGAAATTGTGAAGTTTTAGAATTTTCAAAAGCTCTTGCCTCGTATTATTGAGAAGAAAATTGTTGTGATTAGAAAAACAAATGGTGTAATGATAAGAAAGAAATGTGAAGTAATAATAAAAAGGCATGTTGTTTCTAGTGTCATCCATGTACAATCCTTGTTATATATAAGTTGTAGAAAAAGACCTAAGTTAATTATTGGGGGTATGGAAATCAAATGACAAACCTGAAAGAAATGTTTACTCAAAAGAAATAACTTTCCATCACTCCATTTATTTATGGCTCAGTATTCGATAACTGCCACTGGAAAAATCTATGAGGTGAAGAAACATCTCATATGAAAAAAAAATATGATAAGCACAATGGGCTCTAAGAAACATTCAATAATCCCCAAATGTGCATTGATAGGTGTAACCACCTAAATATGTCCCCTATGCATTTACAAGTCCTTGAGTTGTGTAATTTTACCATGCTTGTGTACTTGTCAATTATTAGTCCAGATTAGGTATTATTGGTGCATTTATGGGTTTTTATCACGTCTTTGTCTTCCCTTCACCCCCTCTTTTTAAGCATCTTTAGATTTGTGTCACGATTGTTATTAACACTTTTAGGTTTTTCAACAGTGTTAATGATACTCTTTGGTCCTTTAGTGGCCCTTATTATTTATGGTGCCACTGTTTTGTGTGGTCTAGTTTTTTTCGTTATTGGTTGTTATATTTTAAATTAGTACACCAATATGACCATAATTTTAATGTAATTATCTATAAATACACATGCATTATGTATACAAGGGAAAATGTAGTTGATCTACAAATCAATCTTGGCTTGGAGAAGATAAACCATGCTTACACTTCCGCTTGTTGGTACATTTAGACAATCAGGGTCATGACCAAAATAGATCTGCTAAATCTAACCAATGGGTCCCTTATTACAATAATGTCACTAGAGAGGGTTCAAAAGCCTCTAGTCAAGTAACACCATGTGATAACCCTGGTTAGGTCCTGTGTTTTCTATTATTCACTAAGTAAATGCAAAGTAAAGTAAAATATAATTTAGTGCTCACCAAAGCTTGTGGCAGAAAGCAGGTGTAATAAACATAAAAAGTAAACATGCATAGAAGATCTATATTTAAGCCAATGTATAGGAAATCCTAATGCATGGGAGAGAAGCACAAATACAAATGTGTCTGCTTTAATAAAGGAGGAACAAAGTCAAGAATACTTACCTTTGAAGATGAACCCATCGAGCCTCGATCTCTCCCTTGGCCAAAGTGTTTTGCAAGAGGTTGTTGTGGTATGTAAGGATAACAGGGATAAGTTAGCTCTAGGCTACACAACTTCTCTATGCATCCAAAATATTTCTCCACAGGATAAGACTCATATATGCAAGTGTAGTATTAGAACCCTAAGCAATGCTCCTCAAGTAAAATAGTGGATAAGCAAATGCACAATATGATGTTCTTCTTCTTCTCTCTATCTCTAAAATGATGAAAAAGATGTGTATATATAGTTGGATCTAACCCTTAACCCTTTTGAAAGTTTAGTTGACAAAGTTAGCCCAATCGACCATGTTGGAAAGAAAAGCAATTAGATCCAAACTAAGTCGACTTGGGCTGACTTAGTCTTGTTCCATGCTCAATTCTCTGAATAGAGTCAACCTAGGTTGCCTTAGTCTGTAGATGGTAAAAGAAGGTTTTGGCTTAGGAAAGGGCTAAAAATAGGCAGTATAAATATAAGATAAACATATTATAGTTTCTTGTACTTTAAGTTATATTTTATATTTGTAATTTTGGGATGTTTGAGAGTGGTTTTGGACCTTTAGGAGTTATAATGCAAATTCTAGATTTTGGAAGGTCCTATTGGATTTCAAACGTGGCCATATTTTAGGGTTATAAGATTTTAGAATTAGCCACATTTCAAGGTTTTAGGATTTCAGGGAGGCATCATAGGAGGTAAATGGATAAACACTTTAAATAAGTGGGACAAATGATAAGAATGATACAAAGCCACAACAATCTTGTGAAGCACCAATGGTCTACCTACCCCTTTTTTGGTGCACCCTTTAAGGCATGCACTTAAAAATATTGAAACTCGACATGCTCCTATAAGAGAGAAAGTGTTATTAAGTGGTAAAGTTAATAAAAATATTATGTGTATATATATGTCTCACTAGAAACTCATCATGTGTCACATGAGTGTAACATGGGATGGTGCTTCGAGAAAGAACATGGAAACACATGAAAATGAGCTAACTAAAAATGAAATGCTGAAATGAAATGAAAGTAACTGAAAATATTGTATACATATCATAACTTACTTTTCTATTGAATGACTGCATGCAAATATCTTAGTCTTGACCGTGGAGGGTGCAATATCTGTATTTGAGAAACCCTAGGGATACATGACTAATAATATAAGTAATGCGTGTGTACTTAGGATGGTTAAAGTAAAAATGAATAACTCTCAAAACTAATTAAATTATTTAGAAAAATTGTCAAACTAGGATTGTTAAAGCTAGGTTAGAAATAAAAGATCAAGCACGTAAATGACAAAATGATGGCAAATGAATGTAGAATACACTAAACTATGTTAGGAAGCATGTAAAACATAAATGGAAAAAAAGAATGTAAAAATACTAAATCACATTGGGAAGCATCTAAAACATAAATGACAAAAATGAATGTAAAACATACTAGGTCACATTGGGAAACATGTAAAACATAAATGACAAACGAAATATCAATGCAAGAAAACTCTAACAAAGTTATGTAAGCAAGTGAAAAGTAACCCCATATAAGATAAGCATGTCAAATCAAACATAAATAAATCACAAATGACTAAAAATGAAATTTAAATCAAGATGTAATACAAGTATGTCAAACGAAGATGAAGAAAACATAAATAAATGAAAATGAAATGTAAGTCAAGATGTAAGACAAACATGAAGAAGTCATACATAAAGAGAAACATGTAAGAATGTCAAATGTCCTATGTGAGATAAGTGAAGTCCACAAAAATAAAATAAAAACATGATGGATAGATGAAAAATCAAAATCTCTAAAAGAATGAGTACTCAAACTTAGTGCTTGTTTTAAGATACAATGTAAGAAAATATAAACACCTAATGACATGACTAGGATGATAATGAGATGGTATGGTAAGAAAATGTTAAGGGATGTTTATGAGGAAACCCTGGTCCTATCTAAGGTATTACAATACAACTCACAAACTATAAACCAAGAGGTGTAATAAGGAAAATGCGATCAAGGATGTGATCAACTAAAAGCAATATCTAACAAAGGGAATATAAGAAAAATATGATGTAACTAAGGAATGTGAGGTGCCACATGGGTGTTGTGTGTTGTTCTCAAAATCTGTCACTTGTTTTTGTGGACAACATGTCGACCATTTTGGTCCTACAGACCAAAATGATCTTTTCCTTTCTCAAAAAATGCTCTGAGCAGTCAAGTTCTTCAATTACTCAAGCCTTTTCAGCTAAGAAAATCGTAGGTTCAACAGGCGGGCTTTCACAAAGAAAAGTTCAAAACACTTAAGGAATTTCCTAAAAGTTACAAGGATGGTTCAACATTGAGGTTCAATCAAAAGGTTCATCAGTGGGTTTCAAAGAGTTGGAATGAATCATTGAACTGTTGAATCATTGAACTCCGCTTCAAAGAGTTCAAAGGGTTCAACGGGTTCAATGAGTTCAAAAGGTTCAAAAGAGTTCAATAATATGGAATGAATCGCCGAATCAATGAATCATTAAACCATTGAACAGATGAACCATTGAACCCTGCTTCAACAAGTTTAAAGTGGTTCAACGGTTCAAAAGAGTTCAACGCTTCAACAAGTTCAAAGTTCAAAAGTTCAAGCGAAAGATTCCAAAAAAATGGTTCAAATAGTTGGTTCAACAATATATTGAACTCATAAAAAAGACTAAGTGAATGCGGCTCTTTGCAAGAAATATTGAACCATCAAACCATTTTGAACCACCTGAACTATTGAACTATTGAACCGGTGCACTCCAAAAGGTTCAAAGGTTCAAGGTTCAAGGTTCTAAATGGTTCAAGCGACCAGTGACGTCCCTGCAGACATCAAATTCAAGGTAATGGAATAATCATTGATTTTCAAAAAAGACGCAGACCTTGGAACAAACTCAGCAATTCACTGATGAAGGAGCCAAAGGAGCCAGCAAAAAGTGAGAAGAGAGCCTGACAGCTCAGAACACCAGGAAAAGACAATATATAGCAAGGAAAAAGGGAAAGTTACACAAGATCTAGAAATATCTGCAAAAGAGTTATTCCAGTAGGTGGAATAGTCCACCAGGTGGACATCAGAGAGCGCAAGCATTCAAAGATGCGGCCAATTTTTTTCATCAAGTAAAGGCGAATGGACAGCCATGTAAGCATCATAAAGAGAACCAGGAAGCCCATACTTTGGAGGAGACATTTGAGATGATTTGAATGCCAAAGTTCAGAGTGGTAATTTGCTCTAGCATGGCCCCTTCACAGAATCTCCAATGCATTGAATACAACATGGGCCTTTTCATGAAAATAAGCGCCAAAGTCTTTCTTTGGTTGTTATATATTGTAATATCTCAGTTTGTAGAAGGGGGATCTCTCTGTTATTAAAAGCGAAACTCTGCCCAAATTGAAAGGCATTTTTGAGACTTTGAGCTTAGATTGTTAATCATATTTTATCAAGTGAATGAGAAAGCAAGTGATCTTTCAGACTTTGTGTTGAAATAGCTTGTGTTATCTAGGAAATTGTTCTTATTTCTTTTTCCTAAATACAGTCTTGTCCATTTAATCAAATAAGCAGAACTAGTGGAAGTAACTTAGAAGGTGTCCTGAAGCCGACTGTGGGAGACTTTGTGCTATCAAAATTGTCTTTAGTTTGTTGTGTGTTTTGTGTTTTACTGCGAAGGATATTTGTCATGTCCCCTTTTTTAGTGGACATCAACAGACTTGATGGTTAGCCTATTATACGACCTTCATAGGCTGATAGGATGGATAGAGGGTCATGATGGAGATTGGCTTGGCTTTGACTAGCTGAATTCCTATAGTTGGCTTTCATTCGGGCTCTTTTAGACACGTTTGCCTAAGCTCCTATTATTTAGGGATATTTGACGTGCAGCGGAGCACCCTTATTTTGGTATGGTCATGTACAGAATCACTCCTTCATTCACCAGCTTCAGTCGGTTCGAGGATCGGACATATATTGAGGGAGATATTAATATTTGATTGATTTAATCAAATATTAATTATTTGGTCTAATTTTAATTAGAAACCCTAGTTCTAATTTAAGAAAAACCTAATTAGGGCAAGCACATCTTTTTGAGGGTATAAGGGTTTCTCATGGAGGCCATTATTGATTATGAATTGATTATTGATTTTGATATTGAAGAATTCTTCTGTGAAGACTGAGCCAAGGGTTCCAGGATTCCATTTGCATTGGAGAACGTCAACTCTTCAGTGTGTGCGATTTAGAGGCTGTGAAATATCAACTGATCTATTGCCAAATTGAGAGATAACTTCATACAGAAGTTATCACAGAGGTTTAAAGATTTGAGAGGTAACTTCATACAGAAGTTGTCACAGAGCTTTCCAGGTATTTATTTTATTAGGTTTTTGCTTCAATAAGTTATACAGATATAGATCTTCTGTATTAGAATCGTATATCTTGAGATCAGGTTGTTCAGCTATTAGGGTGTGTTATATTATATTGGCGGCCGTACGAAGTCCATATAGATCCGTACAGATCCACGTAGATACCGACATCGGCAGGCAAAGATTCCTAGTGATCGACATCGGTCGACTGAAGACCGACATCGGTAGAGAAGGACCCACAGTGACTGACGTCAGCAGTATATCGATTGACGACGGCGACTGTGTTTTCGACACAGCGACCCGAGAGTCGCACAGACCCAGGGTTATTTCCAGTTTGCTAGAGGAATCAGGTTTTCAAGACTGTATTTTCATATTCTGTATATGCATGACAAAGGACAACTATTGTAATCATCTGGACGAATAATAAGATCTTTGATTGGTAGTTAAGAGATTTATTGTGGTTTATTGTTTATCTAAATTTATTCTGCAAGATTGTATCTTTGTTCAGAGCTTTTGTATTTCTATATATTCCCTATTGGATAGGGGATATTATAGTGGTATCAGAGCTTTTGCTTAGGAAAAAAAGGAGCCCCTAAGTTAAGGGACATCACAGTGGTATCAGAGCTTTTGCTTAGGAAAAAAAGGAGCCCCTAAGTTAAGGGACATCACAATATTGGAGAGACTTTGAGCTACGTTTATCCTTTGTAATCTTTTACTCTGTTGTAGTTGAAGTGGAGACTTTGTGCTACACTTCATTCTATTGTGTTACTTCATCCTGAATCAGTGAGAGAAGCAACGAAAGACTTTGTGTGCTTTCATGGGTTTCTTGTGGTTACAGTTACTACCCAAGAAGTCTTCCTTTGGTTTTTTGAACATCATTTCTAAAAGAAGATAAATGCCTTCAGCAATTACCCAGGAATTCTCCTTTTCTTTGTGAACATCATCTCTAAAAGAAGAGAGATGGATGGTGTTATCTCACTCCTAAGTCTATTTTCAATTTATATTAGTATATAGTAGTTTATAGGGAACCTCCCCTTGATGAGAAGAGATATTTATCTCATTATGCTATGGTAAACCTACACATTTTACCAATTAAATCTCTTTATACTAAGGTTGATATACCTATTTTGCCGTCAATTAGCTGGTGACAAAATATTCACCCAATAGTTTTTGGTGACTTTGCTGGGGAAGAATGCATAGTTTGAAGCCTCAAGCTTCAAATTGAAGTAGTTTCAATTCTTTTTCATTTCTATTTTATACTCTGGCAGATCCATGGTATACACGAAGCTAGAGAGCTCAATGTATTGTTAACCTTGTATTTGAGTTTGTGCAGCAAAATAATTTTGATCTTTCCCCTCCACAAACTCACCTTCAGTGAACTAGGAGTTTTCCTCCTACCAACGTCAGGTCTCCAATACCAGGCAAAGCTTCTCTTTCCTTTGTTAGCAGAGCTTTGTCTATACGTACCCCACCAAGATTTGTTATCCCTCTTTTATATTATCATATCATGGTAGCTCAAGGCCCTTGGGGTAACACTTTTAGCCTTCTAAATCTAACCCCACCTTTACATGAACTACCCCGTAGTTCAAGGAAGAAGTTTTTCAAATTCTATGGTGATCGGAGAGTTCATCATGATGAACATATTATAGCCTTCTGCATAGCTTGTGGCGTGATAGGCGTAGAATATGAAGACATAGCAGTCAAACTATTTATAGAAATGATATGAGGTGCTGCTATAGACTGGTTCTATCATCTGCAAGCGCAGACTGTAACTAACTAGAACACTCTCAAAGCCAAGTTTGAAGCTAGATTCAAACTTGCAGAAGATGCACATGCCCTGTTAGCTCAACTCATGCAAATGAAGAATGAGCCTCATGGACCTATGTGAGACTTCATTGCTAAATTTGACAAGTTGAGGAACAAGATTCCTACAATTGCTCATCCAACACCTAAAACTTAAATGCTTCATAAATTCTCAACTTCCCAGAGTGAGTTTTCTATTGAGGTGAGCTAGCCATATAGATCTTGCTACAACTCAAATTTTGGCCACTGAAGTTGAAGATGATCTTATCCTGGCAGGAAAGATAAGAAGAGATCTTAATCCTAACATAAATAAATCTTCTTCATCTTTTGAATATTTTTCTACAGGCACCACTGATCTTATGGTGTAAAAGCTAGCAAATGAATTGCTATCTCTGATAAAGCAAATGGCACAAGGGATTTATGCTCCTCCTTCTTATTAGGATATACCAAAGAGGACGTTTCTCAACCAGTCATATCAAGGTAATGCTGCCAACAATCAAGGGCAACCAAATCGTCTTCCTCTCCCACAGGGGAAGCTCACCATTGAAGCAGCTCCAACAAACTCAGTAGTTGGTTATCTTGAAACTGAATTTGATTTCTCTTTTCAACCTGAGTTGAACCAAAAAGATGATGCTAATCTCTTCACAGAAGGGGAAGAAGAATTATCTAGTGACTCCAACATTAGTTTTCTGAATTACCAGGATGAAGCTCGAAGCAAGGGAGAAATATTTGATGGATTATATGCTGTATTTACCAAGTTCCAGAACTAGTCAACTCAACAACTTGATAAAGGAAAAATAGGGGAAGAATCTTGACCAGCAATGTCAATTAGTAAATGGGGGACTTTTTTGCCTTTCCAATCAAAGGAATCAGTGATCACTAAAAAAATAAGTACCTTAGATATTCATGTTCCTTCTACTTCAAATTCTCAGACCAGTACCACACCCCAGAAAACCCATAATGATGGACTTCCTTCCTCTATTCCTAGTTCTTTCCAGTCATTTGGCATAATTGACCATACTAAGAAGACCAAAATCCAAATGACTAAGTTTGAATATTTACAATCCAACTCTAAGCAATTGGACAGGTTAGTCGAGTGTGTAAAAAACAAAATCATCCCTACAAGACAAGATGTTCCAAAGGTGATTCATAATCCCTCAAAGAATATATCCACCCTAAATAACCTTGTCATTACTCCTCCTATTGCCCCTGGGAAAATAGAACCTTTATATGTTTCCTTGTTGATAAATAGACATGAATTGAGTAACTCCATAATTGACTCTAAAGCTTCAGAGCATGTCATGCCTGCCAAGGTGGCAGACTCTCTCGGCCTTACCTTGGCTAAAACTTTTGGGAGATGTTTCTTCATGGAAAAAAAAAAAGTGCCTCTATTGGGTCAAATCAAAGATGCCTAATTTGTATTTGCGTCCTTAAAAAAAAAGATTAAAATGACAATCCTGGTGGCCAACGTTCCAGCTTCCTATGGCATTCTACTTGGATGAAATTTTTACAAAGATGTTGGTGGAGAATTGAGCATGGACCTATCTAAAGCGAGGATACCTGTCAAGGGCATCATGCAAAGGCTAATTTTTGAGAAAGAATCAAAATATATTGTCACTCAGACATCAGATCTTGAAGCTTAAATTTTGTTTGAGTCTTCAAAAATGGGTAATTACTTTCTATCTATAGAGGATATTTCTATTTCATCAGATGAAAGTCCTATAGGTGACAATTCAAAAGGTTCAGATAGAAGACCAGAAGAATTGGTAGAGTAAAGTGCAAGTTCAAAAGAATCTTCCCTCCCTAACGAAGAGAAATCTAAAAGGAGATCAGACTCTAATGATGTCTAGATCTTAGAGTTTGATGGTAGCTATTCTTCTACCAATTTTGGAGCTGAAATTGTTATAATATCTCCTCAAGGAGATATTTTCCCCTATTCATATAAGTTGTAGTTCAGCAAAACCAACAACACTGCCGAGTATGAATCTTTATTACTTGGGTTGAAGGCTGCTCAAGATAAAAGTGTTAAGCTCCTTCATGCCAAAAGAGACACTGAATTAGTGGTTTGTCAGGTGAGGAAACTGTATCAAACCAAGAATGAAAGATTGTGACATTACAACAATCTTGTATGGGACTGCATTGAAAGTTTTGACGCTTTCAATATTTTTACAGTGCCTAGAGAGTTCAACGATCGAGCAGATTCTTTGGCCGTCTCTACAACCCTGATGGTTCCTCACCCAGATTTCAAAGGGAATGAGTACACTATCGAATTGGTCTTTTGACCAAGTGTACCTGATAATGCCAACCATTAGCAAGTATTCAATGGTGACAACCAAATCATTGCTTTTCTGGGACAAATGGATAGATTTGAGAAGCTTTATTTTAAAGGTAGTAAGTCTCCACTGTGGGAATCAGCTCCTGAAACAAATTCAAAAACTGGTGAAGAATTCCTTCAGCTCAAAAAGAATAAAATCCCAAAGGGATTGATTTTTCTTGAAAAACTGTTTGATAAGCATGACATGTTCATCAAGCAGCAACAAATGGATTCAAGTTCCTCCTAAGAGTTTGATCAAATAAATTTGAGTACTAAATAAAACCCAAGATGGTCAACATTTGGAAGTGTTGCACTCCTGATGAAAAGCTCAAATTCGTTACTCTGTTTTGCCATTACATTGATATTTTGGCATACTCTTATGATGATTTGAAATCTCTCAGGCCTAAAGAAATTCGGTATGAAATTCCTCTCAAGATTAGTTCATTACCTCACACGTAGAAATCAAGGCAGTACAACCCCAAGATATCAGGTACTATTCTATCTGAGATTCAAAAAATGTTAAATGCGAGGATAAGTTTTCCAATCCATCATTCCACCTAGATTGCGAACATAGTCTCTGTGAGAAAAAAAGAATGGGAAAATTAGCCTTTGTATTGATTTCAGAAATCTAAATCAATCATCTCTAAAGGACAATTACCCCTACCCATCATGGATCAAGTCCTACAGACAGTGACTGGTTAGAAAATGTTATCAATGTTAGATGGTTTTTTGAGGTATAATCAAGTGGAAGTCAGTGAAGCAGACCAACATAAGACCACTTTCACTACACCTTGGGGCACTTTTGCATATAGCAGAATGCCTTTTGGTTTGATCAATGTTGGTGCTACCTTCTAGAGATCCATGGATATTGCCTTCATAAACAAAATGGAGAAGTTCATTATGGTATATCTTAATGACTTGACTATCTTTTCCAAACATCGTCCTAATCATGTGCATCATCTGCAACAAGTGCTGGAACGATGTTGATAAAATGGCATTTCTCTAAATCCTAAGAAGTTAGTTTTTGGGGTTACAAAAGGGAAACTTCTCGATCACACTGTATCTCAAGAAGGCATAAAAATTGGCTTAGAAAGAGTCAAATCCATCTAAGAGCTTACTCTGCCTGCTAGTAAAACTGCAGTTCATTCTTTCTTCAAAAAAATGAATTTTATACGAAGGTTCATTCCTAAATTCACAAAAAAGACTCACCACATTATCGATATGATGAAAGGAAAAGCTACTTTTCACTGGACTGAAGAAGGCAAGTCAACGTTTCAAGATATCAAGAAAGTTATCACCCATGCCCCGATCCTAGTTTGCCTAGATTATACCAAAGACTTTATAGTGTACAATTATGCTTCTGAACACATACTTTTAGCCATTCTAGTTTAACAAAACAAAGATGGTGTGGAATTCCCTATCTCATTTATGAGTTGTCCTCTCAAAACCATGAACTAAAATATTCAAACATGGATAATCATGCTTATGCAGTGGTCAAGGCGGTGAAACATTTCCGTTTCTACATCTTAGACTCACATACTGTTGCTTTAGTGCCTGATACAACGGTAAAGTCCATTTTAACTCAATAGGAGTTTGGTATCAGAAGGGGCAATTAGATAGCCAAAATTTAAGAGTTTGATCTTGTTATCAAACCTACAAATCTTGTGTAGAGAAGAGGCCTATGTCAATTAATTGTTGATAACATACCGAAGAAAATAGGACATGAAGAAATAGAGATTGAAAGAATGCCTATAGTTCACTTTGTCACTACTATGGATAAGTGGTATTCCAATATCACTCATTTCCTTACCTATGGTGAGTGTCTTACCTACCTGTCTCATAGAGAAAAGAGAACTGTCAAATTGAAAGCTACTAACTATGTCTTGTGGGAAAATATTTTGTACAAGAGGAGCCTTGATGGGGTATTTCTTCATTGCGTGGACAAAGTACAACAGTTTAAACTGTTAGAGTCTTTCCATAATTTGGCTTGTGGAGGATATTTTTCTGCACCTATAACTACTCATAAGATTCTATGAGCCAGGTACTATTAGCCTACTCTATTTCGAGATGCGTACACCTGGGTGCATAGATGTGAGCTGTGTCAACAGTTCATTTTTGAAACCCAAATTGGCCACATTACCTCTCAAGCTAGTCGTAATTGAAGAGCCTTTTCAAAAATGGGGTATTGATTTCATTGGTGCCATGAACCTGTCCTCAAGTGCTAGACATGACTATGTTCTCATAGCCACATACTACTTTACCCAGTGGGTGGAAGCCATTCTAGCCAAGCATGCTACTTCAGAAGTGGTATGTAATTTTCTTAAGAAAAATATCATCTCCTGATTTGGAGTCCCAACTAAGATTATAATTGATAATGCTACTTATTTTACTTCTCAAGAGGTTACTAAGTTTTGCTACAATTATGAGATTATCCTCTCCCACTCCTCTGACTAATATATGCAAGGAAATGGTCAAGCAAAATCAAGTAACAAGAACTTGGTGACCATTATCAAGAAGTTGGTAGATGACAATCAAAGAACCTGGCATAAAGCATTGTTTGATGCTCTATGGGCAGATAGGATTACACCCAAGAGGGTAATAGGTATGTCGCCATTTCAACTTCTGTATGGTTTGAATGCAGAGATACCAATAACTCTAGAGCTACCAGCACTGAAGTTGGCGAAGGAAGTCGAGGATCAAACATTTTAAAATTCCATTGACAAGAGGATCATCTGCTTGGTTGAACTAGAAGAGCATCAAACTATGGTAGTGGACCGTATTGCTGCACATCAAAGTCTGGTCAAGAAACTCTTTGACCAAAAAGCAAGGATTCATAATTTTTAGATTAGAGATCAAGTCTTGTTATGGGACAAGAGGAGAGAACCAAAAGAAATGCATAAAAAATTGGATTCCTTATGGAAAGGTCCATTTGCCAATCACCGAGTCAATGGTGGGAATAGTTTTTTGCTAAAATATCAAGATGGCACGCCATTTTCATTGCCTCACAATGGACAGTATCTGAAGCACTTCAATTCTTGAAGTATCAGATAAGTCCAGTTGTACATATGTATTGTCTTTGTTTGTTTTGTGTTGTTCATTTCATTTTTTAGTGTCTTTCTCTTTTTGGGTGGCATGACTCCGTAGCCCAATGGCATAGATGAAGGCACTTAGAGTCTAGATTCTACTCCCTTCGATCATTTTTACAATCGATAGAAGTTCCCCAATTGGAGCCAGCTGTTGTTCCCAAAATTTGTCACTTATTTTTGTGGATAACATGTCAACCATTTTGGTCCTGTAGGCCAAAATAATCGCTTTCTTTCTCAAAAAATGTTCTGAGTAGTCAAGTTCTTCAATTACTCAAACCTTTTCAGCTAAGGAAATCATAGGTTCAACAGCTGGGCTTTCACAAAGAAAAGTTTAAAACACTTAAGGCATTTCCTAAAAGTTACAAAGATGGTTCAACTCCGAGGTTCAATCAAGAGGTTCATCGACGAGTTTCAAAGAGTTAGAATGAATCATTGAATCATTAAACTTCACTTCAAAGAGTTTAAAGGGTTCAACGAGTTCAACGAGTTCAAAAGTTTCAAAAGAGTTCAATAATATGGAACAAATCACCGAACTGATGAACTGTTAAACCATTGAACCGATGAACCATTGAACCCCGCTTCAATAGGTTTAAAGTGGTTCAAAGGTTCAAAAGAGTTCAACGCTTCAACAAGTTCAAATTTCAAAAGTTCAAGCAGAAGATTCCAGAAAAAAGGTTCAAACAGTTGGTTCAACGATATATTGAACTCATAAAAAAGACTAAGTGAACGCGGCTCTTTGCAAGAAATATTGAACCGCCGAACCATTTTGAACCACCCAAACTATTGAACCATTGAACTGATGCACTCTGAAAAGTTTAAAGGTTCAAGATTCAAAATGGTTCAAGCGACCAGTGACTAGTGACGTCCCTACAAACGTCAAATTCAGGGTAACAGAATAACCGTTGATTTTCAAAAAAGATGCAGACCCTAGAACAAACTCAACAATTCACTGACGAAGGAGCTAAAGGAGCTAGTAGAAAGCGAGAAGAGAGCTCGACAGGTCAGAACACCAAGAAAAGACAATATATAGAAATGAAAAAGGGAAAGTTACACATGATCTAGAAATATCTATAGAAGAGTTATTCCAGTAGGTGGAATAGTCCACCAGGTGGACATCAAAGAGCATAAGCATTCAAAGATGTGGCCTATTTTTTTCATCGAGTAAAGGCGAATGGACAGTTGTGTAAGCATCATAAAGAGGACCAGGCAACCCATACTTTGGAGGAGACATTTGAGATGATTAGAATGCCAAAGTCCAGGCTGGTAATCTGCTCCAGCATGGCCCCTTCACAGAATCTCCAATACATTGAATACAACATAGGCCTTTTCATGAAAACAAGCACTAAAGTCTATCTTTGGTTGCTATATATTGTAATCTCTCAGTTTGTCAAAGGGGGATCTCTTTGTTATTAGAAGTGAAACTCTGCCCAAATTGAAAGGCATTCCTGAGACTTTTAGCTCAGATTGTTAATCATATTTTATCAAGTGAATGAGAAAGCAAGTGACCTTTCAGACTTTGTGTTGAAATAGCTTGTGTTATCTAAGAAATTATTAAAATGTTTTTCCTAAATATAGTCTTGTCCATTTAATCAAATAAGCAAAACTAGTGGAAGTAACCTGGAAGGTGTCCTGAAGCCGACTGTGGGAGACTTTGTGCTACCATAATTGTATTTAGTTTGTTGTGTGTTTTGTGTTTTAATGTGAAGGATATTGGAGAGACTTTGAGCTTCATTTATCCTTTGTAATCTTTTACTCTATTATAGTTGAAGTGGAGACTTTGTGTTACACTTCATTCTAATGTGTTACTTCATCCTGAATCAGTGAGAGAAGCAACAAAAGACTTTGTGCTTTCATGGGTTTCTTGTGGTTATAGTTACTATCCAGGAAGTCTTCCTCTGGTTTTCTGAACATCATTTCTGAAAGAAGAGAAATGCCTTTAGCAATTACCCAGGAATTCTCTTTTTCTTTGTGAACATCATTTCTGAAAAAAGAGAGATGGATGGTGTTATCTCACCCTTGAGTCTATTTTTAGTTTATATTCGTATATAGTAGTTTAAAGGGAACCTCCCCTTGATGAGAGGAGAAATTTATCTCATTATGTTGTGGTAAACCTACACATTTTGCCGATTAAATCTCTTTATGCTGAGGTTGATATACCTATTTTGCCGTTAGTTAGCTGGTGACAAAATATTCACCCAACAATGTGAACATCCTTAGCAATAATGAGACACACTAGTCAAATGAACAAGGCTAGAAACTATCAACAACAAGGACATAAGACACTTTCACTAATGAACACAAATCTTGGGATGACAAGTGAAGTACATAGATTATCCCATGAGGGTTATATGAAAATTAAAATAGACCTACCTTCCCCTAACATGTTCCTCATTCCTCGAGACCTATTATAGAGCCATTGATCTATTGTGAAAATTAGGCATTTGTGTGTGAAAGTAGGTGGCATTAGAAGTATATGATATAATGAGACCTCCTACCCCAATCTACTGGCCTACCACACCCCAATGGACCTCAACTTTATCATGAGACCAACTATGGAGTTTGAGCTTCAACTAGAATGGGAGATATGCCAAATATGGATCATGTCTTTTGGTGTGATCTGAATTTTAGATTGTTTTTGCCTTTTTATCATTGCCTTTTGTTTCTTTTATAAGTTGGCTTTTAACTTTTTTATGGCTTTTGTGATTCGTCCTCCATGCGGACTTGGAATAATCAATATTACTGAAAAAGGTGACTAACACAAG
Organism: Torreya grandis; assembly: GCA_037957365.1. Taxonomy (NCBI): domain Eukaryota; kingdom Viridiplantae; phylum Streptophyta; class Pinopsida; order Cupressales; family Taxaceae; genus Torreya; species Torreya grandis. The sequence goes on from JARHVA010000977.1 coordinate 2,830,297, forward strand.
AGAGATTACACTTGGTCACTAGATAAAAGGACCTAAAGACTAAGGTGTCTAAATACTCATAGACTTGACCACAAGTAAGTGTGCAATCTCAAAAATGACCAATGTGTGCCTCAAATGAAAGTAAATAAGGGAAATATGGGGATCGAGAGAGATCTATCCATGTAATAAGTGATACAATGATGAATAATGCTCGTAACTGATCTTAAGGAGGTAAAATAGTGCTATGAAAGGGACATGGCTATGCTAGAAAAGTCATGTCACTGAGAAGCCATATTAACCTACAAGGGATATAACACAAACACCAATGAAAGTAGTAATCATCCTAAAACAGGGGGAAAGTAAATAAGAGATATTTTAATATGGTAATTTGTGAGGATATCCTAGTCTTATCCATGTTCTTACATTGTAACTCACAAGGTGAAAACCAATGAGGTAAATGTTAAATAAGGGGGGAAACAATCATAAAGCTACGAAGGCAAAGAATAACATAAAAAAGTAACAATAAAAGAGATATCTAAGAACCAAAATGAAAACAAATGCCAAATGTAATGTGTAATAAGACCAAATAACCTAAAGGAAATAATTAGGCTAGTAAAATGTGTTTGTGAGGAAGACCTTGTCCTATCTAAGGTATTACAATGCAAATCATAAACTATAAAGTGAAATAAAACCAAAGAACCCAAAGGAAATAATGGTGCTAGTAAAATTATACTAAATTAAATAAAGTGCACTAAAATAAAGAAACATGAGACAAACATAACAAGAGAAATCTATGTTAACATCTATGTCAAAGATGAGCATGTGAAATACAAGCCTATGTGTCTCATAATGTTTCTTGAAGTTGAATTTGTTTGTTATTGTGCATTGTATAAGATGAGTGGGCATCATAGGATTCCTCAAAGGGTAATTGCATGGAGGTATGGGCATCACAAGATGCCCCAAAGTCTAAATTGACATGTGGATGGTCATCACAAGATGCTCCAACATGTGATATAGAGTGAGGTGAAATTGAACCATTAGAATGATTTGCATTGGGTTAGTAGTTACATTTGGAGATAGGTAAATGTGTTGTTTTGTTAGATTTTGAGGGTGTTGAAATTTAAATAGAATTTGTAGGAGAGGTATGAAGAGGTCTATAATGCAAAGGAGGACCATGTATGATGTACTTTGGAGTAAGCATTTGAACTAAGTACTCCTATGGTTCATATGACCTAAGAGATTGATGTTGGACAAATGCAACCACCCATTTGAAAATGTTCATGTAAGCCATCCTTTCCTTATTGGTGTAAGGAGAAAGATCAATTATGGTTTGGACAACATTAGTAGATGAGGTGGAGGAATGGGATAATTATTGTTGACCATTATATAGGTGATGTTGATGTGATTATTTAGATTGGATTTATGACGCTTGAAGACAATCTTGATAACGTTGTTTTGTTAGAGTATCAAGATTAAAATGTGGACCAAGCAATGAATCAAGAATAAATTGGTGAAAATCATGGAAATACTCATGAGAATGATCTATAGTAGCATGCCACTAGTGAAACTTATTAGGATTGTACCATTTTGGAGGAGGTTTGGAAGTATCAAAGCTAATGGGTTTAGAGGGTGGCAATTTCTTATGAAGTGCTTCTAATCTTAAGGGAGGGTGGGTTGGGATAAAATTGGTTGAATTGGATGCTCCATTTGGAGGTTAGGGAGACTTATATGATTCAATGTTATGATAAAATGATTGGAAAGGTTACATAGTAGTTGTTTAAGGTGATTCAAATTGCTTCATAAGAAAGTATTGGCTTTTTGTTTGGTCCAAATCTTATTCTAGAGTTTGAGGGGGAAAGATTTGAACTTTGTATTGAAGAGAATCTTTAAGAGTGGTAAAAAATAGTTTTAAAAGAGGATCATCATTCATGTTATGGTCAACTTTGTGAGATAGAGACTTCCATCGTTTGATTAAAGTGGGAGCATATTCATTAGGAAGTTGCTTGGCATTGATGAAATGACTAAGGTAATTTTTAGGAAGGTCATCATGTTGGAATTCCTTCACTAGAGCATTGATTAAATCCTCTAGTAGTGATTAAATCCTCTAGTTGTGATATGGAATGTCTAGGAAGTTGGTTGTACCATTAGATTGCATCATCAACAAAAGTTTTGGCTAAGATCTTAGTGGTAGCACAGGTGTTAGTTTGGACCTATTACTTATAGAAATTACTAAGATATTTTAAAAAGGTAGTGGGAGCTTTAGTTCCATCATATGTGATAGTTGGAGAGATGTTTCCAATGTTTATAAATGCAATTAATGGAGCTAAAGGTTTATTTTGAAGACGTTAAAATATTTTGTTATGACTGATTGGTTGAGGGATGATATTCCCATTGGCATCTCTAACAAGAAGAGGGACAAATTTTTTATTTGATTGATTCATGATGACTCAAGGTGGTTGATTAGCCATTTATAACATTTGAGATTGAATTTACATCATGGGAATGGTTAGTTGTTTGCATAACTTTCATTTGTTGAATTATTTGAGAAAAAATTTGAGTTATATCAATGAGAGGATTTTGATTACTAGTGGTATGAGGTGTGAGGTTGGTGTTGGTAGGAGGAGCACTCCCTATATTGGTAGTAGGGGATGAATTATTGAATGGATGATTCCCAACATTGGTAGTAAGAGGAGGATTAGGATGAATAACCTCAATTATATTACATTGTGTAGTAATTGGTTTTGGATTAGGAAGACACAAAGGAAGAAATTGAATAGTTTCATCTGAAGTAATAAAAGAAGTGAGGTTTTGATCTAAATCCTTAATTATGCAGTGTTCTTGACTAATTGGAGGTGTTGTGCAGATTAATTACCTAGTTATTACTAGATTCACTAGTCTGATTAAACATTAATTGTCAACCCTGGGTGCATAAGCTTTTCAAGAGTGTCAACACTATATATGCATTATTGATTCAAAAATCAACTTGCTTTTCTAGTTATAGTACATTGAATTTATGTTGAATTTACCAAACATATATATATATATATATATATATATATATATATATATTATGAAACTATTGTGACATAATTACAAAACTATTCCACGCTTTATGTATCATACATGCATCACACTTATATAATCAAACTTAATAGTAAAATCAACTTACACAACACACTAATAATTAAGAAGGTCAGGATCTTCACAGTAGCTCATTCCGAGGGAGCCCTTCTTCATTTAGAACTAAGTTCCAATCCCTCTCTGAGAGAATTCACAATCTTCTTACAAATTCAACTTTCTCATTACTCAATTCTGAATACAAAGGCTATAGTTCAAAAACTTATGCTATTATTTCTTATAAATTATCTAACTCCTAGTTTGATCTAGGTTCTGCCTTTAAATACAAAAGGTAGTTTATTGAATCTTAACCAAAAACACCAAACTAGTAAAAAACACAAATACTTAGAAACTACCCCAATCAACCTTCAAGTAGTTAGTAACCAAAGTTACTTGTTTTAGGTTTGATTGGGTTAGAGACAAGGCATATTATTTTGTTGTTTTATTTCCTTTTGTCTTTTCTCATTATCCTTATCTTTACCATCTTTGGCAACACATTTAACATCTCTTTACATGTAGGGAATCCATACTATAACTATTATTCTTCCCAATCGTTCATTTGGTTTCTCAAGATAGCTAGATGTATCTATCTACAATATCTCCTCAATAATGACTCTACTTTGCATAGTGGCTGCAGGCACTCTATTGTAGTTACATGCAACCTTTAGGTGAAACCTTCAGTTGTTATGGAAATTCTATAGTGGCTATAGGCAACCTGTAGGTGAAGCCTATAGTTTTTGTGGGTATTCTATAGTGGCTACAAATAACCTATAGGTGAAACCTATAGTTGTTGTGGGCACTCTATAGTGGCTATAGGCAACCTGTAGGTGGAGCCTATAGTTGTTACAGGCAACCTATAGGTGGAGTCTATAGTTGCTACAAGCACTTTGTAGTGGTTACAAAAAACTTGTAGGTGAAGCCTATGGTTGCTATGGGTTGCTTGTAGTAGCTTTACATGACCCTTCAAATGCTTGTTAGATAAAACCACACCAATTTAATTCAATCAAGGAAAAGCATCAATAATTCATAACATAACACACACACACACACACATATATATTAATGAACATACAAAATCATAATTTCATTCATTCATTTGCATTAGTGACAAATAGTTATGGAATTTACATAGAAAAGACATAAATTAAGCATGGATGAGGCTATAAAAATAATAAATTAGTGGCCTCATCACTCCACCCTACTTAGCCTCTTACTTGACCTCGAGCAAGCCTTGGTTGCATTCTAAAACCACAAAATTTTATAAAGTCTAGGGGTTCAGTACAGTCTAACCCTTCCAACATATAAAAACCTTTAACATTCTCTGTGTTTCCATTTTTTCTTCTCTACCTCTCTATCAGTTGGAACATTTCCTTCCCAGTCAAGGATTGGGAACCAAAATATAGGGGGTTGAAACATCAATCCAACCATTGCACTCTCCATTTCTTGACAAGTTCAATATACAAGTATAATCTATGGATAGCCTCCCCAAGGTTTTGAGGGAAGTATTGTTCCTTATTTTTCAAGGCATCTAAGAGTTCTTCCCATTTGTGAGAGCATGCAACAAAAATTTGTCTTCCATCTCCTTCCATGAGACACAAATAGTGGTTCTGGACTTCCACCTATTTTTCGACAACCCATTCTTGTGGAGCATTTCTATTCATAAATGAGATCCATTCTTATACTACAGCATATGAATCTTTGGATTCACTCCTGATCATCAAGGTGGCTTCTTTCTCCTTTCCTTGATATCCTTCCATTTATTTTCTTCTTTCAATTTCATTCAGAACATATGAATAAAATGCATTGAACAAGACATCTCCCAAATAGATGTTGGAATTCTATTCTGTATCACTGGGAACAACATATTGGTGAATGTAGAATTCACTTAGCTAGGCTTGAATATTAGGATGAACATGTCGATACTCATTAAAGAAAGATCTTGGATCACAGACCATATAAGATTGATCATTATAAATCCTATCATATCTAAATTTCAAACATGTTTATTCCAAGTATACAACATATAATCTAGAAGGGGGTTTGTACTCCATTAATAGCTCAGTAGTTTCATGCAATTTGTCAATCTTTTCCTTCAGATATCTGATCCTATTTTTAGCAAATTCCATTTTTTTTTGCAATTCATCATGTTGTTATTTTGATTCAACATATCCCTTAAATCTCTACACCAATTCCTCGTGGTAGGCTTCATTATTACTGAATTTTTCCTTCAAGAAAATCAAAAGATCACTAGTCTCTACTGGAGTGGTGGTTGAGAAATCCACATCAATAACTTCTTTTGTAGTGGGTGTTGGTGTAGTGGGCAATGGAGGAGGAAATCCTTGACAGAAGGGTACCAAAGCTAGAGCATATTTTGCTGTAGGGGCTTTTGTGGCCAAAGTGGATGAGGATGCTGAAGGTTCCTCCACTTCTTTCTCTTTATCCCTAGAGGGTTCTACAAACTCTACTACTCCCAAAAGCATTTCAATTCCTCATTTTCTTTTTAGTTCTATTATCTCATTTCTGAGTCTATATATTTCTTTCATAGCTTGTTATAATGTTTGGAACTCCTGATCACGAGAAAGTTTTTCTTATTTTCTTCCTTTTTCCATAACCTCTTTTTCAACTAATTATTCTTCTCCTTCATGCTGCTATGCCTCTCTCAATTCTTCCACTATGTATCCAATGTTTCTAAGGAGATCAATGTTCTCCTTAGTAAATCTAGATGGGAGAGGTGATCATTCTTCTTCTACTACCTTAGCAGATCCTTCATCAGTAGACCATTCTTCTATTTAAAATCCATCAAGAGTTTTCTTAAGCCTAGGCTCTTTCCTTGGTTCTTCATCATCACCGATGGCTACGATTGAGGAGGCTGTAGTGTTCTTTTGTTTCTTCATCATTTGATATCTCCTAAGAGGAGGTCGCCTTATTTTTGACACTATGGGTTTCTTCCCCTTGGTTTTCATTTTCCTTGCAGGAGGGGTGACTGATGGAGTTTGTGTTTCTTATGCATCAGTTGATAGGGGAACCTCTTTTTGTCTAGTAGGAGATAGTGTGGAGAAATCAACCTGAGGTGAGGACATAATGGGAGAAGGGACATGCTATTGTGGGCTCTCCTCCTCTATATCAGAAGGAGATAAGACCAATCTTCTCCTCTTCTTCTTTCCCATAGTAGTCTCACATGGACCTTCATTGGATACGGGTTGACCAACAACACTAGTGCCCTCAACATCTTCTTGAATAGTTTGTTGGGGTTGCTCCTTAGGGGATTCCCTCTCATCAGTGCCTTCTTCTTGCTAGGGTGAAATATTTTTTAGGGCCAAAAATTGCTCCCAAGTGAGGTCAGATCTAACAAAAGCTATTCCTTGTTTAATTATGAGCCATATGAGGCAGTGGTGAGATAGGTTTGTTTTAGTGCCCTTATGTTATTCTTTAGACATTCTTTTCAAGATATTCCATAAAAATTTGGAAACATTAATGACTTTATTATGTCTTGAATGATTTAAAAATTTGAACTATAGAGTGTAAATGAAGGAATATCTTCCCTCACAAGTCATGTACCTGATAATATATGATGCCATGTCTTTCCATTCTATAGGTAGACTAAGTCTTTGCACACCTCCTTTCTTTAATACCAATCTTTCATTTTCTTGACAAAACTATTACCTGACATCCTATCCATTGAGTCTATCTTGCCAATTTTCCCCCATGCTTGGTAGCCCAATTGTTTAGCTCATTAAGGTCTTAGTAACAGGAAATATGATGCCACATATAGTGGTTTGGTTTCCATCAAAAGAACTTGCAAATGCCCTAGCAAGAGGTTATAAAAATTGTTGTAAACATTTAAAATAGGTTGTCCAACCAGATCTATGGAAGACATCCCAACTAGCTTGGCCTCCTCGTAAGTGCCTATGGTTAGAGGGTTCTCTCTTCATGATTGACCCTCCCATTTTAACTTCTCTATCAATCCCTTCAACCAATAGTCAACTACACACTCTTTAGACTTATGAAAATCTACCTGCAATAGGTTTGGTCTAAAATGGCAAATATAGGGTTTACAGGTTGCAGGGTTTGGTTCACAAATGGTGAATTTGAGGTTACAAGTTATAGGGTATGGATCAATAATGGTAGATGTGAGGTTACAAGTTATAAATTATGACATCTCAAGGGTACCCATAACATTCTCCCCCAACTTGAGCTACCACGTACCCTTAGGTGATGTGGATTGAGTAGGAAGTATGGGATAAGATGAGTCATTATTATTGATATAAGTGCGGGTTTAGTGGTGATGTGATAAAATTTTGAATGAATGATGAAATCATAATTATATATGCTTTATTGATACAATATGTGCTATATTAGAATAATGAATGACATTTTCAATAATGAAAGATATAACGTACCTTTTAATAATGGTGTTTTAGATGTGACACTTGGGAAGCTGCACATGTGTTGGCATGTAATATTTGCATGTGAATGATTAACGTGCAAAATGATTGGTTTGGCAGTTAGAATTGGAGTTAAGTGGACCCTTTGTGAAGTGATTAGGAGATAACTGGTGGTTAGGTGTTGATGATGCCTATAACTCATGTGCATGTGATGTAGGATAGTCTACATGGAATAAAGGTCTTAAGTCTTATAGGATACATGATTGTTGTCATCCCCTAAGGTGGAAATTACAAAGCTGAGTGATCCAAGTGATGGACTAGAAGATCTAGATCTGGTAACTGAAGGCATTACTGCATAGTGACCTTCATCTAGATGAACCAACTGATAAGAGTCTAGATGTTGCTTATGCCCTGGAGGTTTTGTGCTTGGGGCTTAGATGTAGTAATCAACAGGGTCTTCAACATGGAACCTATGTGCCAAAGAAAGTTGAGATTTCACTAGTCAACACAATGAGATGATCTTCATAAAATGACTAGAATTGAAAATGAATCATTAGTGTCCTTGTCGATAAAAATTTTGGTCTACAACATTTCCACATGAAAAGAAACGCTGTATGATTTATTGTGGCTCTATAACTTGGTATTCAAGAGTAGTTTTAGGCAATAGATATGACATTTGCTACCCCAATCCTCCTTCATTCTTCCATGAGGTTATCTGACGACTTTCATGTAATACCCAAAAGCTAATAACCAAGACATCGATGAGAGCTATAGGAGGATCTATCGTGTATACCCTATAGAAAGGTGAGAATAGGCATGAAGGGTACCTACAACAACTACATAAGTGCCCATAGAAAGCTACAAAGTGATGGGCAATTATGTAGAGGGTGCCTATAGTAGCTTCAGAAATCCCTGTAGCAGCTTTAGAAAAGATGTGTGAATAGTTGGGATTTGAGGGATTGCCTTCTCTCTACTTCCTTCTTCACATTCCCTTGTTTATTTATTTATTTATTTTTGTTTTTACCCCTAATTAACAAGCAAGCTAGTTTTCTAATTAGGCCCTTTTTATAGATTTGGGTATCTAGCATGTTGGTTTTCTACCTAGAATCTACCAACAATGCCCAAAAATGGGTTTTCATTATTGGATTTTTTTTTACTATAATTTCTATTTGCAGTAGAATGTTTATTCAGGGTCCTAGCCAAGTCACTTAGAAATGTAACTTGTTAAGGACCAGTGGAAGGTCTCATTCATCAGGCTAGAGGAGGGCAAGGATGCCCTCCTCTCCTTCTTCAACTGAGTGTGGACCGGTGCTCTCATTGTCTGGTGGGGTAACATGCCTATCCAAGACATCATTGTGTCCATCTTGTAACTATTGGTGTATGTGACTGGTAAATTCTTCTTGAGTAAGTGGATTTTTGTATAACTTGAGTCTATGGCTGTTGACCAGCATACAAAATCTTAATAGATCAATGGTTTGGAATTAAACTACTCCATTGTCAAAAACATGCTTAATATCAAAAGGACCAAGCCACATGGCCTAGAGTTTACCCTTGTGGTCTTTGTATTTGGAGTCAAAAATAAGGGCCCAATCTCTAGTATAGAATTGCCTGGTCTTAATGTGCTTGTCATGCCATCCAATTCATTTTTGCTATACAAGTTTTATGTTCTTTAATGTCTATTGTCTATATTCATCTAAGGCATTCAACTACATAAGCCTTTCTTTTTGGGCTTCAGATATATCCATCCCAAGTTCTAGTGTTATCCATAAGGTCTTGTGCTCAAATTCGATGGGCAAGACAAGTATATTTCTATAGACCAACTCATATGGAGTGAAGCTTGTAGTGGTCTTCCATATGATTCTATAAGCTCACACAACTTCAAGAAGCCTATCTTCCCAATCCTTATGAGATAGACTAATAGTCTTTGTCAGAATATTTTCTAACTCCTTGTTGGTGGCTTCCACCTATCTATTGGATTGTGGATGATATGAAGTTGATTTCTTATGTCTAATCTCATATTACTGGACTAAGGAAGTAATTAAATTAGCAGTGAATTGGGGTCCCTAATCAATGACTATTTAACGTGGCACACTATATCGAGTAAATATTTCTTCATAGAGGAAAGCTACCACCTTCTCATCCCTAGCATGTGTAAGAGCCTTGACTTCCACCCATTTTGTGACATACTCAGTACAGATAAGGATGTACTCTTTATTGTTGGATTTTGGATCAAAAAGTCTGACAAAGTCTAGGCCCCACTTTTTAAATGGTTCAAACACCATCTAAGGCTACAAAAGCATTTCATTTGAACATGTGGGTCTCCCCATATGCTGAAATTTATCACAATGTGCAGTATATAATATTACATCTTTATGGAGTGATGGCCAATAGTATCATGTATTCAAAATTTTGACTATTGTATGCTTCGCTACAAAGTGTCCTCCACAGGGTTCATCATTACAGGATTTGAGGATATCTAGAACTTCATCTTCTCTAAGACATCTTTTGATGATAGAGTCAGGCCCAATATAGAAAAGGAATCTAATCAACCATGAATATCTGGTACTTTTGTGAATCAATGCTCTCCTTTGTTTGGGGAGGAAGTGTTGTGAAAGTAACCCTGTTACAAGGTAGCTAACAATATCAGCATACCAGGGTGTGGTAAGGGAGAGAGAGAATAGGTGCTCATTTGTAAATGAGTCATCCACTATGGTATCCTCTTCAGAGGTTTGTAGGTGTGATAAAAAGTCAACCATTACATTATCCTTGCCAAGCTTATCTACAATGGTGATATCAAATTCCTATAATAAGAGAAAGCATCTTATCACTCTAGCTAGAATAGCTGGTTTGTTCATAAGGTACTGAATGGATTCATGGTATATATGAATAAATACCTAATACCCTATGATGTAGTGAAAAACTTGTTGATAGCATAGACTACCACCAAGATCTCTTTTTCAGTAACTATGTAATTTAATTTTGCTACCTATAGGTTTTTGCTTATATAATAAATGGCATAATTGAGTGCTTCTTATTTTTAGCCAAGCGTAGCTTCAAGGGAAGCTTCCAATCAGGACCATGTAGAATAGGGGTGGTGATCAATAATTCCTTCAATTATTTGAAGGTTGAATCACAAGTAGGAGTCCATAAAAATTCACTATCTTTAGCTAAAAGGGTGAACAATGGTGCTGCTACTTTACTAAAATTATTGATGAATATCTTGTAGAAACCAGTATCACCTAAAAAACTCCTAACATCTCTTTATTTTTAAGGAACAAGTAGGTTTTTGATGATGCTCATTTTTGTAGCATCAACACTAATTCCTGTGGCAGATACGTGGTGGTCTAAGACTACCTTATATCATAAGCATGTAGTATTTCTTATGGATGACAGAAAGATGGTGCTCTTGAAAACATTGTGATAATTTTTTTAGGTTGTTGAGGCATTCATCAAATGTCTCTCCATAGATAGTGAAGTCATTCATATAGATTTCTACACATTCATTGGCCATATCTGAAAAGATATTTAGGATAACCCTCTGGAATGTGGTAGGAGCATTACATAGCCCAAAGGGTAATACATCATAAACATAAGTATCACAGGGAAAAGTAAAGGTGGTCTTTTCCTAATCTTCAAGAGCAATTCTAATCTAGTTTTAACCACTGAAGTCATCCAGAAAGGCAAAATATTTCTTCCCTGCTAGTGTGTCCAACACTTGGTCAATGGAGGGTAGAGGAAAGTGATCCTTCTTGGTTACTGTGTTGAATTTCTTGAAATCGATGCATACATGTCATTCTCCATTTTTCTTTGGTACAATTACCAAAGGTGACACCTATTCACTATCAGAGATAGGATATATAAATCCAACAGTCAAAAGTTTTTGTAATTCCCTTTTGACTATTTCTCGAAGAGCTAGATTCATCTTACATTGTGGCTATCTGATTTGTTGTCACTCTTCTTTGATGTAAATATGATGTGTGCATGTTTTTAGGCTGATTCCTTGCATGTCCTCATAATCCCATGCAAAAGTATGTTGGTTGGCATACAACATGCTCACTAGGTACTTTTCCTCATTTAACTCCAACTTGCTTTTAATAAACAATGTTTGCCATGGAGAGATTTCAATTTTATATGAGAGTGATTTCATTATTTATATATTTCTAATGTATTTGATTTAGCTACAGCTATGGGGTAGCAATTGGTGAAATATTTTCTATACAGATGTATCATAATTATCTGATTCCCAAAAGCTAGAAAAGGGGCACTCAACACATTGTAAGTGGTTGAGATTTGTAGGAGTTTGATAATTATGCTAAAGAACATTAGAGAGAATGGTATCTTCCTCTTGATCAGCCAATGTGCATGCAGGGTCTATGGTAAAGACAGGAATCAAGGAAGGTTGATCTGCCTCATCTTTTGCAGCCCATAATGTAAGCTCTAGTGTAAAAATTGGTTGTGCTGGGGGATAAAGAACCAATTTATTAGTGTGGTATCTATTGGATATCATCATGTTACATATTCTATAGTTGATAAAGGCATCAACTATGGCAAGCCAAGGTCATCTTAAGATAAGGGGGTATCCACCCAAATTAGACTTAGGCTGTAACATAATGAAATCTACATGTTACTCCCAAGAATCTACAGTGATGACAAGATCTTTAATGATTCCCTCTGGTCTGACTATAGACCTGTTAGCCATTTATAGTAGTGTAGATGTGGGGCGAATATTATTCAGCTATAGTTTATGCATAGTTTTGATTGTCATTACATTTATTATAGCCCCCAGGTTGATCAATGTGTTGGACAACTGCTGGTCATGGATTTAGACTATTACTATGAGGCATCCAAGATCTGAATACTTCTTTGGTAGGGTGTTCCCCAACATGATGTTTGCTAGTTGGTCAATCACATGTGTAGTATTAGGATCTTTTTTCTTCCTTCTTAATTTCCATAGATAGAGGTCTCTAATGGCTTTGGAATATATGGGTACATCTTTGATGGCTTAGAATAGAGGGATTTTAATGGAAAGGTTCTTAAGCTATCCCATGAAATCAAACTCAAGTTCAATTGTATGGAGTTGAAGGATGAGACATTCTGGAAATGGGGGGTTGTTTCATCAACAACTTTATTTACTGGTTCAAAGAGTTCTTTAGGTGATGGAGGTGGGTTAGCATGTTCTTTTGGGGTTTCATCATCTGATTCCTTTATTATGAGAGGTGTTGGGGGTAAGAGAACCTTCTCTGAATGGAGGTGAACTTTATTGATGTTCACTGTGTATGCTAGGTAATAAATAGACTCATTATTGAATGTGGATTATACCAACTTATTTGCAAGATTCAATATGGGTTAGGTAGGTAGCTAGTTTGGCTTGGGTGTAGCTTGTGTATTGGGCACAAGAGTAAGAGGTTATTGTTGTTGTTGTGGAGGACATCTTCTTGGAGAGATACCCCATGGCTGGTTAGGTCTCTAGGGCTATTGCCACTGGTTTATGAAGGGTGGGCCTTGGGGTAGTTGCCAAGCTTACATTTAAGATGGAGATACATTTTATGAAGGCTGTCAAGAGGTGGTGGGGTAGCTTACTTTAGGTATCTTCTAGCTAAAATTAGGAGGTGGGATGTTCATCCAAGGGCTAGTCCAATTGGGAGTAACATTTGCAAATTACGAATTAAAGGAGGTAGAATTTGAAAAAAGTGGATTTTGTCCCATACCTTTATAAGGTGGTCATGGAACGCATGGCTTTCTTTGTGAAACACAGAAAACTTGGTCACTATCTCCTCCTACAACATGTAGCTCTACTACTTATGGTTCCTCAGCTGTGATGTGATCTACTTTAGCTCGAACCTCATGACATCTACAATCAACCTTTTTCTTCTTACAGTTTGGACAGTAAATGGTCAAGGCTTGATCTAAAGCTGCTTGATTTTGTCTTGAGTGTAGGTTATCTAGTTGGATTTCCAAATGGCTAATGATATCCTATTTCATGTCTTCTAATAGGTTACCAACCTCAGTTTTTGATAGGCTATTTATAGCTACCAATGAAAGTTTGCTGTGCTTGACTTTGTTTATGGCAGATATAAAATAATTCTTGCTCAACTCTTTGATATTTGAGAATGGTAGGTGATAAATATCTCCTCCACTCATTAGGTCCAAGGCTTCCACACAATCTTCTCTGACTCATTTCAGGAAGATGAGTTTCAAAGGTTCTTCTCCAAGTGTACTCTGCTTGAATTTTTGTACACTAAACATGAATCATTCAACATAATCTTCCAAGGATTCATCCCCCTTCTAAGTCATTCTGAAGATGTCATTTATTCTATATCTTTTTCCTCTTTCATATTCCTTATATTTGGCCAAAAATTTCTTTTTCATGCCCTCCCAAGTGCGGATTGAATTACTACTCAGTCCCATAAACCAGTGGAGTGTTGAGTCTTTGAGAGTAGCTAGAAAAAGTTTCAATTTTTGTGCATCTTGTCTTTAGTCATATCTTCTACAGGGGATATCAAATTCGAATAGGAATGTGTCTGGGTCTTCTAATAATGTACCACTAAAATTGGGCAAGGCTAAGGGTGGGATGTTTTTTATTTGTGTTACGCCTGTTGCATCTGGAATAGGAAATTCAAAAGTAACTATGTCCAGAGTCCCATTATACTCCATAAAATATCTTTCTCTACTCATCATGGATCTTCTTGTGATATGGATACCAAAGGTACTCAGGATCTCGTCCTCAAACTCTATGTCAATTCCTTGGTCAACACAATAATAAACATTTATCTACTGATCCTCAGGCTTTTTACTAGTTGAAGGGTCTAAATATTCTCCTAAGCTTCTTTTTCATTGATAAAAAAAGTCTTGCTAAAATTTTATAAATATGTTACTCTCTAGAGTGTCTAGTTCGTGTAGTTCCTCTCTTTCATTTCTTCTTACCGACTCAGCTAATGCTTCTACTTTTGTTTCCTTTTTCAAAGCCAATAGTGCTTGTTCTACAAGCTGCCTCCTTCAGTTTGTAGTGTTCTCTTCTTCAAGAGCCATTTAGCTTATGGTATATTCTTCAATAGGATTTTTAGTTGCTACGGGGATTTTTGGTTGCTTCCCAGCAACAACTTGTAGCTTGTTTAGCAGGAATCTCCTGCGAGAATCTCTTTTTCTTTGCATAAACGTTATGCCACTCCTTTAGCTGTCTTGTCCCTTTATGCACAGAGTTAGTTTTTTTATTTTCATGTGTTTTAAAGGGGTTGTTTCAGACCATTTTTTTTTTAAAATTTCATAAATAAAGGAATGTTGAAATGAAAACAACATGAATTGATATTCTACTTCTAGAAAGTAATAAAAATTAACTACTGAAAGTAGGAAATTTTTTTCTAGAAAGTAATAAATGAAAGCTGGAGAATATTATTCTAGAAAGTAGGAAATGAAAGCAAAAAAAAATTATTCTAGAAATTAGGAAATGAAATCAAAAAAATTTTATTCTAGAAAGTAGGAAATGAAAGCAAAAACAAATTATTCTAAAAAGTGGGAAATGAAAGTAGAAAATTTAAGAGCACACTTTGCTGAAAATAAATCACTTTTCTAGGAAATAAATTCTAGAAACAAGAATTAACTTATGCACTATTTACTTCTAGAAACTTAGACATTTGGCATAAGACACCGTAGTGCCCTCACTTGACTTGCTCAGTTGGAACTATATGTCTAGGAACTTAGACATCTAGCATAAGAAACTGCAGTGTCCTCACTCGACTTGCTTGGCTAGATAAAATAGTGCATTAATAAAAAAAAAAATTTAATGATTGATTTCAAAAATAATAATTGACACCCTCCCCAACCATGGTGCCAAAATGCTATGTAAACTAATTACCTAATTATTACCAGATTCACTAGTATGATTAAACATTAATTGTCAACCCTGGGTGTGTAAACTTTTCAAGAGTGCTAGCACTATATATGTATTACTAATTCAAAAATCAACTTGCTTTTACATTTACAGTATAATGAATTTATGCTAAATTTACCAAACAAATATATATTATGAAACTATTGTGATAGAATTATAGAACTATTTTGCATTTTATGTATCATACATGCATCACACTTATATAATCAAACTTAATAGTAAAATCAACTTACATAACATACTAATAATTAACAAGGTCAGGATCTCCACAACAACTCATTCTGAGGGGATCCTTCCTCATTTAGAACTGAGTTCCAATCCCTCTATGAGAGAATTCACAATCTTCCTATAAATTCAACTTTCTCATTACTCAATTCTGAATACAAAGGCTTTAATTCAAAAATTTTTGCTATTATTTCCTCCAAATTATCTAACTCTCAGTTTGATCTAGGTTCTGCCTTTAAATATAAAAGGCAATTTATTGACTCTTAACCAAAAACACCAAACTAGAAAAAAATACAAATATTCAGAAACTACTTCAATCAACCTTCAAGTAGTTAGTACCCAAAGTCACTTGTTTTAGGTTTGAATGGGTTAGAGACAAGGCATACTATTTTTCTATTTTATTTTCTTTTGTCTTTTCTCATTATCCTTGTCTTTACCATCTTTGGCAACACATTCAATGCCTCCTTACATGTAGAGAATCTGTACAACAACTATGATTCTTTCTAATTATTCATTTAGTTTTCCAAGACATCTGGATGTGTCTACAAGATCTCAATAATGACTTTGCTTTGCATAAAGGCTACATGAAATATACAGTAGCTATAAGAAACTTATAGGTGAAACCTTCCATAACTGCAGGCATTCTGTAGTCGCTGCAGGCAACCTATAGGTGAAGCCTATAATTGCTATGGGTATTCTACAATGGTTGCAGGAAACCTATAGGTGAAGCCTATAGTTGATGTGGGCACTCTATAGTGGCTACATACAACCTTTAGGTGGAGCCTACAGTTGCTATGGGCACTCTACAGTGGCTACGATCAACCTGTAGGTGAAGCCTGTGGTTACTATAGGCAGCCTGTAGTAGCTATGGCTTAACAAGATTTTGCAACTTTACATGACCCTTCAAATGCTTGTTAGATAAAGTCACACCAATATAATTCAATCAAGGAAAAGCACCAATAATTCATAACATAACACATATATATTAATGAACATATAAAATCATAACTTCATTCATTCATTTGCATTAGTGACAGATAGTTATGGGATTTACATAGAAAAAGATATAGACTAACCATAGATGAGGCTATAAAAGTAAGTAATTGGTGGCCTCATTAGGAGGTTGAAAAGATGACATCATTATGAAATAAGACTAGATATCTAAAAATAATAAGAAAATTGTAAATAACTAAGTCGAACAAGTTGACTTAGTTCTCTGAGAGAGCTAAGAAGAAAAATGTGTAATAGACTGAGTCAAACCAATCAACCATGTTATGAAGACATGATTTTTTTTTAAATGTGATAAATTATAGACAACCAATAAAATTAAATTGAGCACACAAGCAACTAGATCAATGTATTTGATCTAATTGTAGTACAAAACATAAACCTTATATTAATGTTGACTAGTATAAGTTTTGCAATACAAACTACAATTTACAAAGAACAAACTACAAAATTAGAATGCAAATGTTAATCTAATAAGTGGATATTCTTGAATGTTTTAAGTCATAATAATTTGTGAGATAAATTTGATAGAGAGTTAGTTATAAGAGAAAACTAAGAAAACAATTTAAAGTTGGTTTCAGGTAGTTAAGGTTGAAAGGGATCTGTATTGGCAATGATACTAGCTTGGTATTGGGGTATACCTCTTCACTTCATAATCTCATTGTGATAAGGGTGTCAGGCGATTTTCCAATATATACCATCAACCACGTGTTTATACTTGACCAAAAACTAAGTCAGCTTCCCCCTTGGTGATGAAATCCAAGTAGGTAGACCTTGGGAAGAAAATGTTTAATGATTATTAGTGTTAAGTGATTTGAAAGTGTGTGCAAAAGAGAAAAATAGTGTCAATTCAAGCAAAAAAGTAAAATAACTTAATTTCTTTGAATATGAAGAATATAGAGTCAATTCAAGCAATATTGTATGCAAACAATACAAAACAAAGGTGACAATGTCACTACTATTATGTGGAAACAAGATTATAAAGAACATAGTCTAATAGGTTAACTATGTTTTCTAGAGAGAAGACAGGCTACAAAATTGTGTCGATCTAGTCGACCTAGTTTACTATCGGGTTGTAGTTTTATAAACTATAAATTGTGAAAGACAAGACTGTAAATGACAAACATAAATGTTAGAGAAGGTAATAATTAACCTTGGTAATTTTGAAGATGCTTAGTTTGCAAATTTTATGTTGTGTTGCTCAAATACTAACTTTAATATTCTGCGGATAGAGTCGATTAGGTTGATAAAGTCTACAAAACCTGTGTGTGGAAAATAATCTAGAAATAGATTCGACTAGCTTGACTTTGTCTATAAACCTATATACTAAAAAGGAGAACTATGAACATAGTCGATTGGGTTGATAAAGTCTGAAAAAAATGTTGTTGAAAATAATCTATGAATAGAGTTAGTTGACTTGACTGCGTCACAAACCTATATGCTGAAAATGAGAACTTCAAATAGATTTGACTAGGTCGATGAAGTCTACAATCCTATAAATGAAGAAGAAGATTGTGTTGAGCTAATTGATCTAGTCACCTATATTTGGAGAATACCTACATAGAGAAATAGAGTCATTTTGGAGTGATTTTGTGTTAAATATGTGCACAAAATGGAAGATTTTATCGACAAGGTCGATACAATACTCCAAAAAATATAAATATATAATATGATAATAAAATGAATGTGTGAAATAAAACCTACAAGGGTTAAATTCATGTTAGGTTCACCAGATTATATACAAGGGAAAATGCAACTAATCTAAAATTAATCCTAACTCAGAGAAGATAAACCATGTTTACTTTTCCACTTATTGGTACATTTAGACAAACAGGGTCATGGCCAAGATGAATCCACTAGACCTAACTAAAGGGTCTCTTATCACAATAATGTTACTAGGGAGAGTTTCAAAGCCTCTACTCAAGCACCACCATGTGATAACTCTAGCTAGTTCCTTAAATGTGAAGTAAAGTAAAATCTAATCTAGTGCTCATCAAATCTTGTGGCACAAAGTGAGGGTAATAAACATAAAAAATAAACATGCATAAAAGATCTATACTTAAGCTAATGTATAGAAAATCCTAATGCATGTGAGAGAAACACAAATGCAAATCTATATATTTTAACAAATGAGGAACAAATTTAGGAATATTTACATTTGAAGATGAACCCACTGAACCTCAATCTCTCCCTTGGCCAAGGTGTTTTGCAAGAGGTTGTTGTGGTATGTAAGGATAACAAGGATATGTCAGCTCTAGGATACATAACTTATCTATGCATCCAAAAGACTTCTCCACAAGACAAAATTCATATTTCCAAGTGTAGCATTAGAACCCTAAGCAATGCTCCTCAAGTAGAATGGTGGATAAGCATATGCACATTATTATTTTCTTCTTCTTCTCTCTCTTTCTAAAATAACAAAAAGGATGTGTATATATAGATGGATCTAACCCTAAACCCTTTTGAAAGTTTAGTTGACAAAGTCGACCCAATTGATAATGTTAAAAAGAAAAGTAGTTAGATCCAAACTAAATTGGCCTAGGCTGACTTAGTCTTATAACATGCTCAACTGTTAGACTAGAGTCGACCTAGGCCGACTTAGTTTGTAGATGGCAAAAGAAGGTTTTGGTTTAGGCAGGAGCTAAAAACAAGCAGTATAAATATAAAATAAATTTAATTATAAGAAACTATATGTCCATATAAACATGGACATATAATTTCTTATAATTTAAGTTATATTTTATATTTATACTTTCAAGATGTTTGAGAGTGGTTTTGGACCTCTAGGAGCTATAATGCAAATTCTAGATTTTGGAGGGTCCTATTGGATTTTAGACTTAGCCATATTTGAGGGTTGTAGGATTTTAGACTTAGCCATATTTCAGGGTTCTAGGATTTTAGGGAGGCATCATAGGATGTAAATGGATAGACACTCTAATTAAATGGGGTAAATGGTAGGAATGATAGAAAACCACAACAATCTCTTGAAGCACCAATGGTTTTCTCACCCCTTTCTTTGTGCACCCTTGAAGGTGTGTACTCAAAGAGATTAAAACTCGATAGGTTCTTGTAAGAGATAAAGTGTTAAGTGATAATTATAATAAAAATACTGTGTATACACATTGTATCTCATTTATAACTAAAGAATCTAATAAAACCCCACTAGGTTACATTAGAATTACACCAAATTTTTAGAAAAAATATGAAGTACACTTATAAAATCATCTTTAACTATATATAAGATTTATGTTTGACTATGAAATACATATAAAGTATTAATTTCAAAAATTTATTAATCCACTAGCTAACAATATGATCCATTTAGTGTCTAAACAGTCTAAATTAGATTACAAGATGAATATTACACAATAAATGTACAATGGAAAGAATAAAGGACAATAAAATATTGATATAAACTATATTTTAACCATAAAATATAAACTATATTTTAGCCATAAATAGATTTACAACCACAGATACCATAATATTCAAAGTTAATTACAATTCTCATAGCCATTATTGTGTTGAATACCCATCCAATATTAATATACACCTTATATTTGAGTACAAATTCAAATATTCAATATAATATGTACAAAAATACAAATGAGCTTCACAACAACTCAATGATCCACAAATATGTATCCTGAGTATGATCCCAAATGGTTGAAATAACTAACAGAGGGAGAGCATCATCTAAGTGTTTTACTGCCAACCACAGACCAATGATCTCTTCCACACCTCCCCACTAGAAGTGTTCCTACTCTTCATAGAGAGCCATCTAAGAATAGTGTGGATATCAAGAAATTAATCGAAACAGATGTGTGTACAATCACTAATACATGCAATAGTGAAATAGACAATGTAATCTAATCCTCTACCTAAAATGACATCAACATACATATGTAAATTAGAAAATATGGTGGAATGAAAATGTATCATATACAATATTACTTAAGTGAAATTTTTCATTATATAAATCAGATTTAAAGATCCTAGTCAATTCCACTCACATAAAACTCTCTGCTACTGAATCAAAACCAATTAGGTGATATCAAGGGGTAGATATATGAGTTGCATGCTAACATCCTCATATACCTATCACATGTTATCTATGAAACCAACCTAGTAATTTACACATATAAATTCAAAGCATAACAAATACAAATTACAACATACACCAAATCTAAATAATAATGCAAGGTATGAACATTCATAATTCAAAAATATCATTGCTATCATTCACTTAACCTTGTAGTGATATGCATAGATTCTTCAAATGAACTGTACTTAAACCAGTCACATACATAGGTCTATAAAGGAATCCAAGATCAAAACAACATATCTACTTATCATCATATCACTATCAAAACACCATACATACATACATACATACATACATACATACATACATACATACATACATACATATATACATACATACATACATACATACATATATACACACATACACACATACATACACATATACATACATACAAACATATGAGAGTATAAAACTCCATCAATAATATAACCAAATGAGTGTTTAGTTAACTCATTAAACACAAATAATATATTTAAGATTATCTTGTATTTTTTTGTCAATTTTGTCCTTCCTAGATTTATTTTCTTCATTACATGAAAATCTCATTGTTTCAAATCAAACAATCACAATAACAATCTCATCATTCACTCAACCACAAAAGTGATAGGTACTAGTTTTTCAAAATAAATTGTATTCAAAATCAGATATGTATAGGATACTACACCAAGAATCCAAGTACATCGTGTCTCTTCTCACATATTCTTCAAACACCATTCATATTTATAAATATATATAATTGATGATAACACTCAGTCATCATTATAACCCATAAAATCTCAAAATAACTCATAAATAAGATAAGATCTTTAAGTTTTATTTATGCATTTTCCCCTTCTCATTCCATCATATTCTATTATTTAGAAAAAACTCATTTTTATATAGGGATACAATCTAATCATATAAATAAGGATCATTACAAATATTACAATATCTGAACATGTATATAAAAAATACATAAGTATGATCTTCAAACTCATATAACCTTTGAGCAGTTAACCTCATTTACGCTCAATAAATCCAACTTAGAATTTTACTTGTTATAACCTACAACTCTTTCACATTTTGACAATGATCAAGTTAATTCTTAGTTTTTACACACAAACAAATATGTGTGTGTGTGTGTGTGTGTGTATCCTATTGTAACTACTACAAAGTCACAAACCCTTATAGAAAAATGCCATTCTAATAGTATAATATGTGTATATATCTATAACAACTTTGTAATAACTTCCTATTGATTTACTAATATAAATCCAAGTCAACTAAAAAATATCATGAGTTTATCAATCCATTCAAGTATAATTTAAGACCCGACAACTCCTAACAGAACTCACAATTTATCCTATAGTCAACCAAAATCATCAAGAAAGTGACAAATAAATTCTCAGGTTTATTGTCTATATGTTGGGTGACTATGACATGCATATATAGTTGGATATAATTAATCATCCTATGTATTTATAGTTATATATATTCTCTTGTTATTATGTAATCAACATGAAAGTTTCTAATACTCGACTAATGATATCAATATATCTAAATTCAAACACAAAAACTTTCATGCTATGATAATTCTACATCAAAAGCTATAACTGCTCATAATCATCCAAGAGATGACTACTTTATGCTCAAATTTACATCTTAGTAATAGTTTACTATATATTTACATGCATAGGCGAATGTAAACATTATTAAATATCTATATATTTTTTATTTGTACATATGGATAAAGCAAGTTTTTCAATAACTTTTATTATCACTAACATCTATAACTAGATTACATATTTAAAATGGTAATGTACAGTTTTATAATTCCCCATGTGCATATCTACTCACACACATGTGCGTATGTGCACACACACATGTACATATATATAACTGGTTATATATGTTTTTCATGTATTCACATATATACATAACAAGTTGTTCAATTATATATTGTATTTAAATTTAATCTTTCCCATCCGAGCTATTGAAACTAATAGGATGATGCTATAGGTTTGTGTTTCCTATTATAAATACACCTATAAAGGCAAGTCTACCATTCCCTAATTGAAATTGGGTATGCACCATACAAAATAAAGTTATCAACTCGATATTCTTCATGATAACTTGTGAAAAGCCCAGAATGAAGACAATGAGTTTTGACTAGTTATACAAATATGTATACAATATACCTAGTCTATGTATGCTTTTGACAAAAATACAAATGATATAATAATCTATGATAGAACATATATATGCTTAGATTTCAAATAATTTAGATCTTTATAAATGATAATAAAATCTACCCACTATTACCAGTTCGCTAGAATGGCACAAAACACATAGTGACTCCTCATTTCAACAAAAGAAGTCCTTGTTAATAATATAACACTATCATTATTATTAAAGTGTAGGCTCATTTATTCATTTAAATGTCCAACTTTCTTGAATTCTGGATCGATCCTATCCCTACAGCCTCAGCCCTAGAATTTTAGTCAAGATTTTACCCAAGAATTTAATTTTCTTTAAACATAAGGGTTTGGTATCACGAGTGTGGGCCTATGGATGGAACCAAGTTCCATCCCTAGGTCCATAGCCATGAAACCCAAATTTTATAAGTGCCTAAGAATTATCATTCCACACATTCAGACATAATAACACATAAATGATTCTTGTTTTTCTTTACTGTTTAAAACTACCAACAAATAAGGAGATGAATTGACATGGTTATAAGAAAATTATAGTCTCAATTTGTGGAGTAACAACTCTTCCCCTTTAGCCAAACTTAGTCCTCCTTTTTCTCTCTATCTTGTACCCATTATTTTTCCTTCTACTCCCTTATATTATTTTTCCATATCCCATGCATGTTTTTCAAGTCTAGGTTATTCTCCAACTATTCTATCATTTTTCTTGCAGTCTTTTCTTTTATCCCATTACATAGAGGCTGAATAAACCCTCATCATTCTAAATGGTGAGGTCAATTTACCAAATCATAACCATTGAAACAAACAAAAACCCTAATTTCTTTTCCTTTTCACTTCATGGCATATGCCCATGGTGAACACCACAATATTTAAGTCTTGAGATTTATTTTTTAAATTTTTTTGGGGGTGTTTTTACCTTCCTTTGCTTCCTATGCCATGTTACCAAAAGGCATAAGGTGGCCAATTAAAACAAGATAAATCAAGTAACTAAACAACATAAATAACAATCCTTTAGTGTTAAAATAATTAATTGAATTTCCTTACACACACTATACAACATGATCTAATTCATGACCGGATTTAATGAAATCAAGACAATTGATGAAATGGCCTTCTTCCCAAAGCTTTGATCCAAAATGCTGCAACAGCTCTACTAGCTTAGCTAGACATCTCTGATACAAAAATGATGACACAACTGTTCTGAAACAAAATGATAAAACAGAACTTCAGCACACAGCTATGGGAACTCAATTTATCAAACCTGTAGAGTTCGTAGATTTACGCCTATAGAGTTCATAGATTTTCCTTTGCCTGCAGAGTTCGTAGATTTATGCCTGTAGAGTCTGTAGATTTCTCCTATTTCATTTGAGCTTCAATAGCTACTCTCTCTAGACCCAAATACAGACTCAACATTTATTTGATCCAGAAAGGATATAAACACACCATAATCATTATCTCATCAAATCTGTTACAATCTATCATTACGCAGTCCTTTTCCTGGACTTGCAATCCACAGTCCTTTTCTTGGACTTGCAATACGCAGTCCTTTTCCTAGACTTGCTCTATGCAGTCCTTTTTCTGGACTTCTTGGACTCGCTTCTCAAGCTTGGTCGCTCATTATTGAAATAGTCCTAATTTACTCCTAAAACCACTCAACCAACTCCTAAAAGGCTCAACAATATGCTGTCAAACATAGTATTATTCAACTAACACCTAACCTATGCCACTTATGGCTTGATTCTCCTGATTTTACATGGTGACAAGGTTGTCGACCTCTTTTTAGTCTAAAATAACTAAATTTGACTCAAATAGGCTTATCCTTCTCCTCTTGACAAGTATACATCTAAGCGCTCCCAAGATGCTCCTGCATTAGATTCCTGGGCTTAAAAAGTTTCATGAGGTCTTGCTCATGAATTTCATTTGTTTGCCCATTTACAAAGGTGAAACTTTTACAAAACAAATGTCTTCTTCATTCAATTTTTCATACAAATGTGCATGTTCTTGACTACCACACTTATGTCTTTTTTTGGTTGTTGTCTTTTCCTTCTAAAGTATATCTTGCTGTCTCTTCATCTTCTTTATAGCCTTCTTCTTTACATATTCATCCTCTTGAATGAGGATATCAACTTCCATTCTCTCTTCTTGAGTTCTTAGAAGAGCTCTCTTCTCCAAGTACTTGACCTCTTTATCAAGCAAACCTATACAATCACCATTGAAAGCAAAATTAGAAGCAAAAATTTGAGACCCTTGGGTCTCTCCAAATTTTTGAACCCATACTTGCTGTTCACGTATGACTTCTTGGTCTTTTGTCTTCATTTATTCTTCACAACAATGTTCTACCTCCTCATATATTTTTATAAGACAAGTTTTGTTCTTCTCTTCATGGTTAATGACATATTCTAAGACTGCCAACTCTTCCAACAACTGCTCTTTACTTTGATAGACAAAAAGCTTGTTTGGTTGTTCAACTAGAAACTCTCCATCAAGGTTTTCTATCTCCTTCAGGATATCTTCTTCAATTGTCAAGTCTAAGCATTTAACCTTCTCTCCATCTTCTTCTTGCAGCTATTCTACCCCTTGGTATACAAATACCCATTCTTATTTCTTATTAAGAAACTCTCCTTCATCTGCAAATTCTTGATCAAACTGCC
Organism: Torreya grandis; assembly: GCA_037957365.1. Classification (NCBI taxonomy): domain Eukaryota; kingdom Viridiplantae; phylum Streptophyta; class Pinopsida; order Cupressales; family Taxaceae; genus Torreya; species Torreya grandis. The sequence goes on from JARHVA010000977.1 coordinate 2,855,847, forward strand.
ATATTTCTTTTAAGAGATCTTCCTCATTAGTGATTAGTACATTTTGATCAAAATCAACTATATCAACATTATGCATCTGAAAATTGTCATCTTCAATCTTTTCCAATTCTGAATTTTGATCATTATACCTTTGTTCTTCATCAACATGCAGCTTTTCATTTCTTTTGTCCTCTTGAGTAAGGACTTCTTCTTCCTGCTTGATCAATTCTTTATGTTGGACTTCCAATTGATCCTTCTTCATGTCTTCATCACTTGAGGCATTACAAAAAGCCTCTTCTTCTTGTCTAAGCACTCTCTCATGAGGTGCTTCACCTCCTTGATCCATGAGCATCTTCATTGGATCATATGTTTCTCCTTCCTCCTCAACTTGCTTTCCTGTAAACAAAACATCAAATGAAATGTCAGATACAAAAACATTTGGCCACTTGATCTTTTGAGTGATTACTTGCTGTTGGTCTATTTCTTCAATGATGAGATCCGTCTCATCTACCAAGTATTGATCCTCTTCATATTGAAATTCCTCTTCAAACTGACACTTTTCTCCAAGCTCTTCATTCTTGAGCTTATCCTTTTTTTTTATACTTCTTCATCTCTCTCCTTAAGGCAACTCTTAGCATTCTTCTTCTTCTTCTCTCCATCAATGATCTAACTGGCCATCTTACTCTTTTCTTCTTCATTACCCATACTTGCCAGGGGTTTTGCATATTTTCTACCATGATTTCTATCATGGCTATCCTTGCCTTTATCTCATTCACTTCTCTTTGGTACTCTTCCTCTCTTTGTCTCTTTTTTTTTCTCTTTCTTGTTTCTCTCTCTTTATTTGGTTCATGTTTCTTCTAGGCAGTCCCTCTATCACTCTTCTCAATTCTTCAAACTCCCTCCTTTACCTCACCTAAGTCTATTTCACCTTAGTCTTTTGGCAAACTATCCAAGCTTCTTCTTGGATATTCTTCTTCTTGAGCAATTCACTTTGCTCTTCTTCTAGAGCTTCTCTTGGCTCTTCACTAAGCCTTCCTTGGCTTCTTCTCCTCTTAAGCCTCAATGGCTTGACTGCCTTGAACCTGTAACTTCTTCACTGCAACAACAATTAGTCTTTAAAGAGTTTCAAAACAACATGTCAATAACTTTCTTATTACCTTCTTCACTTGCTTCAATCACTGCAAACTTTTTCCTTCTATTTGCAACTTCACAAAGTACATTATCTCTGCCAAAAATTGATTAAAAGAGTACAAAATTTTCCTTTTTTCAGGAGCTTACTAGCTCTGATACCAAATGATGCGCTGTCACACTGCACATGGCTCTGATACAAAATGATGAAATGACCTTCTTCCCAAAGCTCTGATCCAAAATACTGCAACAGCTCTACCAATTGAGCTAGATGGCTCTGATACAAAAATGATGACATGACTGTTCTGAAACAAAATGATAAAACAGAACTTCAGCACATAGCTCTGGGAACTCAATTTATTAAACCTGTAGAGTCCGTAGATTTACGCCTGCAGAGTTCATAGATTTTCCTTTGCCTACAGAGTCTATAGATTTATGCCTGTAGAGTCCGTAGATTTCTCCTATTTCATTTGAGCTTCAATAGCTGCTCTCTCCAGACCCAAATATAGACCCAACATTTATTCGATCCAGAAAGGATATAAACACACCATAATCATTATCTCATCAAATCTGTTACAATCTATCATTATGCAGTCCTTTTCCTGGACTTGCAATCCACCGTCCTTTTCTTGGACTTGCAATATGCAGTCCTTTTCCTTGCTATACGCAGTCCTTTTCCTAGACTTGCTATACACAGTCCTTTTTTTGGACTTCTTGGACCCGTTCTTAAGCTTGGTCGCTCATTATTGAAATAGTCCTAATTTACTCCTAAAACCACTCAACCAACTCCTAAAAAGGCTCAACAATATGCTGTCAAACATAGTATTATTCAACTAACACCTAACCTATGCCACTTATGGCTTGATTCTCCTGATTTTACATGGTGACAAGGTTGTCGACCTCTTTTTAGTCTAAAATAACTAAATTTGACTCAAATAGGCTTATCATTCTCCTCTTAACAAGTGTACATCTAAGCACTCCCAAGATGCTCCTGCATCAACAATCAACATAAATTTAGTGATAGTCAAAGAATAAATCAAATCATAGACATAACATAGATGCCAATCATGGTAATGATGTATTCAATTAATGCAAACAAGCCTTACTCACTAAAATGATAGAAAGTAAGCAACATTAATTTCACCCATGTAACTAGATGTGGTGTGTGCATGGGTTCATTGGAGTTATCCCAACCCCAAATGTTGGTATCTACATCCTCTCTCCAATGATATTGTCCCTCTCTACTACTTGTGAGGGTAGGACAATCCTGCAATAACCTTAATCAAATGATCGGGTAGTTACTTTGATATTATCACAATAACCATTATATAAATATAAAATGAATGTAAATAATTTTTAAAAGAAATCAGTTGGTAGGTGCATAAAGATGGGGGACAAAAGGGGGCCTACCCATGGACATGTTTTTCTTAAAAATTAAAAACTCTTAACTTATGTAGATAATTTGAGATGGCTACAGTTAAAATTCGAAGATGGTGTAAGAACATGAATTGTAGCATTTTGAGTCTAGTTTCTAAAACACTATTTAAAAAAAAAAAATGGTTAAGTATAACTAGGTCGAACATCTAAAATTTGAATAATAACTAATGTTTTTTAGGTAAATAGAATAGATAGCTGACAGTGCAGTCCCTTATTTTTTGAGCATCATTTAATTTTGTTTAAAACTGTTTGGTGAAACTTTAGATAATCACCTAGTTCATTACCCATATTTTATAATTTTTTGATGAATAATTTTATAATTAGTTTTACAAGTAAATAAATCTTGAAAACTGACAAAAAATGGATAATTGATCGTGTAACCCCCTAACTATCTAAAAAAAATGAAAACTAGTTTTTTTGAGTGCGTGTAGAATTAGGCCTAGTTTGTAAAAATATAATTTGTTTTTCATTTGGATAAACAAAAAATAAGATACACAAACGCATATAGGCACATATATTTGCATCATGTAGTGGCCTAAAAATGTTATAGTTAGAAATCAATATGGATTGAAACCTTAAATTAGTCCAAAAAATATAAAAAATCATATATTTGGAAAGAAGAGAGCATGTTCATCATTTTGGTAATAATTTTAAGAATTGGCTTATTGAAATTCATAGTGTATTTGGTGATAGAATTTGAATTTTATTAGTTTTTCTCAAAACTCTCAGATTTAGTTAAGGTTATAGGTCCAAGCCATTTTTGATCCAAAAGGCTTAGATTTGAATTCAAAATTAAAATAACACATACGCATCACTTAATGTGTACATGCTATGTAACACTTATGCACTATATAACATTGCATACATTATTTAAGGGTAAGTGCACCAAATTGGGGGATCAAAAAGGGCCTACCTGTGGACATGATTTTCATAAAATTTTAGAAATGTGAACTTCTGCAAATGGCTACACTCAAAATTTAAAGATGGTATAAAAACATGAATTGTAGCATTTTGAGTCTAGTTTCCAATTTTTTTTTTGTGAAAAATGGTTAAGTATAAATAGGTCAAACATCTAAAGTTTGAAGAGGACCTCCTATTTTTTTAAGAAAACATAGTAGATAGATGGCCGTGCGGCCCACCATTTTTTGAGCATCATTAAATATTGTTTGAAACCTTTTGGTGAATATTTAGATAAGATATTATAGTGTGTTACTCATTTTTTTTAATATTTTTTTGATGAATATATTTTTAATTAATTTTATAATTAAGTAGATCCTAAAAATTGACAAAAAAATAGATAGTCAGTCGTGCGACCCACCTTAACTACCTCAAAAAAAATGAAAATTGATTTTTTTGAATGTGTGTATAATTAAGCCTAGTTTGTTACCATATGATTTGTTTTGCAATTAGATCAACAAAAAAAAATTTAGATAAACATGAATAGGCATGTATAAGTATAGCATGTAGTTGCCTAAAAAAGGTGTAGTTATAAATAAATATAGTTTGAAACCTTATTTTGCCCCAAAATTATAAAAATCATATATTTAGAAAGAGAACAATGTGGTCATCATGATGTTAATAATTTTTAAAATTTTGATGTTGAAATCCATTGTGTATTTGGTGATTGAAGTTGAAATTTGTTTGTTTTTCTCTAAAGTCTCAGTCTCGACTGTAGATGCATAGTTAAAAGCCTTTGGCTTGGAAATCTAAGCCATTTTTGAGCCTAAAGGCTCACTTTTCAATTTATATTTAAATAATTTGCATGCATTATTGTAAATTCAAATAATTCATATGCATTGTATAACACATACATGTTATATAGTATATTAAACAATGTGTACACATTATATAATGCATACACATTACTTTGATATAAGACCAAAACCATCTCCATGAGCATGTGGGAGTTACACATGAAGCCAACTTTGGCCATAAGCTTATATATATTGCTCTAAACATTAAGTATATGAAAATAAATGTAACAATATAAATATAAACTTATATTATAAATTTATTTTAGTATATATAAGAAATTAAGGTCACTCAACATCTGATAGAGTTGGTCTCATAGTTGCATGCCTTATAATGTGGAAAATAGTTTTTCAAAATCTAATCAGGTCAATGATTAGGCATTTTTTAGGGTCTAAGTATTAAACCTAGGGATTTCAAGACATAATTTTTGCAATTGATATCCATTTTGGTAAACATATAGTCATTTTTTAGGTTTTTGTGCCTTCTAGATTGATTTTTAGCATTTATAGGCATCTTAGGTTTGTCCTTTTTGAAGTTTTCAAACCACACACTTTAAAATTGATGCAAAGTGGTGTTATTGGGGTATCATAGGTCACATTAATGACCTGCACACATCAAAAAACCATTTTACATGTTAATTTCACCTGATCAACATCCCTCCCTCATCCTTAATCACTTCCTAATCATCCCTCATTACCCATAATCACTCTCTCATCAATCCTCATTTTCCATAATCACTCCCTCACTAACCCTCACTATCCTTAGTCATCTCTAATCACTCCCTTATCATCCATAATCACTCCTCCATTGACCCTCACTATCTCACATCATCCTTAATCACACCCTTCCTATCCTTCATCATCCCTAATCACTCTTTCCTTATCCCTCATCATACCTAATCACTTTTTCTTCCTATTCACTCCTAACTCATCCCTCCACATCCCTAATCACTACGTCATTAACCTTAATTATCTCTCATCATTTTTAATCACTTGGGCTTATCATCCCTAATCACTCCATTGATTATCATCATCCCTAATCACTCACTTCTCATCCCTAATAATACATAATAAATATTTTTTCATCCTTCATCATAACTAATCACTCCCTAATTGACTCTCACCATCCCTCACTATCCTTCATCACTCCATCATTGACCCTCACCATCCCTTACCACCCTGAATCACTCCCTCATCATCTGGCATAAGTATATACTCTAAAGATATCTTTGATTCCAATCACATGTTGTTTAATTCATTATAATGGAAATTAACTCTTTTCTAGGACTTGTGTTGTCAATACCCATTTGTGATAGTCAATTTTATTACTGAATGAATTGGATGATCTTCTAAATTTATAGTCAAGTAACATAAGTATTAATACAAAATGGAGTCTAAATTCTAGTTCATCAAATTATCTTTATTGTGAAATTGACTAAATGAAACTTTAATTGGTTCCACCTTTGGTAGTTTGGTTTAAAAGATAAAAATTAAACACAAATATCTTGTATAATTTTCTAATTCTTAGAAGATTTGAATCAGATGACAAGTTATTCAATGTTTCCCATTATTTTATGACTTGAATGTTGGTTAGGTTCACACATGCACTCCTTGTGTGTGTAATGTGTACCAAATATTTTATATCTTGCATGAAAAATGGGCATTTATTCACGTTATCAAAAAAATATGTTTCTACAAAATGTGAAGCACTAGTTCAACATGGTGTAGATGTTCATCCCATGTTTTTTAAAGATTAAGGTGTCATCAAGATAGATTAAAAAAATGACATAGGTAAAGGGCCTGAGGATGTCATTCAACATTGTGAAATGAATTAATTCATTATATGAGTTAACCTTAAAGACATAACTAACTAGTCAATCAATCCTTCCTTTGTTTTTAAGACTATATTCCAAATGTCTAGAGGTTTAACATGACTATGATGATACCCAAACTTAAGATAAATTTTGGAAAAGATTTCTACACCATGGATATGGTATAAAAATGACTTAATATTTAGATGATGATAATAGTTATTCACTTTAATCTTGTTAAGATTTTTTAATTGATTCACAACTTTGGCAAAACACAATTGGGTTTCACAAGACAATAATTTGGCCATGAAGTGTCCATTATCCATGATTTTATGGATCTACCACTTGATATATTCATTATCTAGAAATGATATTTTGTATAAAGAGGTTTGAGGTAGAGGTAGTTAAGAGATCAAATCAATAGTATTATTTAGTGTATAGTATATAGGAACTTATTTAGGTGACTGAAAGATATCCTTGTATTCATCTAGTTTATGGTTCAATTATTTTGTCTTTGTTATTGTTGGATAAACCACACTATGATATGGTGACATAAGGATGTCAATTTAATTTTTACCATTAAGAGTATACTTCTTACTAGAACTGATAATATTCTTGCACTTTTTGTCACTAAAGATTGAAAGCTTATGAACTAACTACAATATATGGTATTTCATATCATGATAATCTATCACAAAATTTCAGGGATTTACTTCATAGACTACATGTCAATGGTAAATACATGGTTTACCATATTTAAAACATCACACACCTATAATGATGAGATGTCACAAAATTTTGAATATTTAAAAAGTTTGATTTTATACACCAAGTGACACTATTAGGTGAAACATTTCTCAAGGCCTACACTAGACCATAAACTAACACATGGTTATGGATGATGTATAAATTTCAATTTCAATTTAAAAAAATATGATTTAGGAGAAATTAAATTCTTTGAACTTTCATTAGAAATGATGAAGTGTATTGTCTTACCATTGATCTACATTTGTTAATGAAATAATATTTTTCATTCGTATAATTTCTTGTTGGGGGAAGTAGAGATATTTTTAGTATCGATCATATCATTGGGTTCATAATCTGTTATCCACTTAAATTTTTATAGTGATAGATAACTTGTACCCACTTCTTGATATGTTAAAGTAGAGAGCTCATAGTGTGACACTCTTCATTGGATTGAATATTGAAGTTATGAATTAAGCATCACTTTCTAATCTTGGACTACTTATTCTAATCATTTGAAAATTATTTTCCACTATCTGGTATGATGACTTAATCAATATACATACAAATAGAAGGCCATAAATATAATTATTTGGATCATAAAATGTTCTCATATGGAAAGCAATTGATTGGTTTCAGGAAATCACATAGCTTGGTGATCCTCATGTATTTACTACCCATTTTTTGTGCTATGGTGGTTTTACTTGCTTCTCTTTTTCTAGCAGACTTTCAATTATGAATTACATCATTTCTAATAGGCCCATATTTTTCATAGGTGACAAATATTTATGTTTCAAATTTGCCTCCACATCATTTTGATCACAATGTCTTATATTTTATGCTAGCACTCAACTCTTTGGTTGTAGATCCTAACATTGTTAAACCCCCAAAAAATACCACCATCAAGGTATTGGATGGAGTGATTAAGGATGAGGAGTGATGAGGATGAATTGAGTAGAGATGATGAGTGAGTCAATAGGGATGGTGAGGTTAAATGAGGAAGTGATTAGAAAGGATGGGGGAGTGATTATGAATGATGAGTGATGGTGAATATTAATGAGGGAGTGATTAGGGGAGATGAGGGATGAAGAATGAGTGATTAGAGATGATGAGGTATGATGAAGTAGTGATTAAGGATGATGAGGTGATGTAGGAGTATCACTAACCAATATAAATAGTGATCTAGTTTACATTTTTGAGTCTTTATAAGGTGGTAAAGGTCATAAAAAGTCTGTAGGAGTCTTTATAATTTTCTAGTTTTCTATCAATTTTTAATTAGAGTTGTATTGGACTTTTCTGCCAAACCTTTCATTTGAATTTTTGAACTTTCATAGAGACTTCAATCTTGTTTCAAGAAGTCCAATGTTGAATTTGGTGTGGTTAGAATTTAGCGAGGATTTTAGGATGTTACAAAACATACACCTAAACTCATATTTGATAAATATGTTAGCAGTTGAGTTAGTTGAGGACACTCTCAACATACAAAAGAAGTTAGAATTCTATTTATGGTTATTTGGTAATAAGAGTCTTGTTCATGTCTTATTTGGTATTCATAGTTAGATTTAAGAGAGTTGGAGGGGGTAGGATTTGAAAGGATGAATGTAAAGAACCCCAAAGAAGTGAATAAAGACAAGTTTTGATTGTTTGTAGATAAGAAAGCAAACAAACCCTACATCTTCTTGAATATGTGCAAATATAGTTGATAGTGTGCATGATCATGAAACATGATTAGTAACAAGCTATTTATGATCTTGGTGTGAGTGGTAAGTTGAAAATACATTTTTTTTGATGGTGATTATAAAATTTATCATTTGAGTTTCAAATCTTTTGAATGTTCAAATTACAAACTATATACCCTATTCTTTTACAAACTGTGGCTTGAAATTTTAGTGAAGGTCAGAGTCTTATGGAAGAGGAGATTCTATTTGGTGGAATTTTGGAATGTATGAGTAATAAGTAACTTGAAATAACAATTCCTTAATAGTATTTAAACATTGTATGTTGTTATTTTTATATGGACATTCTATGTTAAACAACACAACCCTATCTTTTATGAGCAAAAATTCTAAGTATACATTTTTATGAGAAGGTATATGCATGTATTAGAGTGAACATTCAAATGTATATGTTGGTGAGTTTATTATAATATGATCATGAAGTCTTATAATATTTCAAGTAGCTTTCATATACTTGGATGAGCAAAAATAAAACTAACATAGTCCTACAGTCATCAAGAAACTTAACACAGTCAAAGTGGTATCTCATGGAAATTAGCAAATCAAGTGTTATAGATGGAAGACATTGATTTTTTGAAGAGTTTAAACATTGTGTAGAGGAGTATCAAACTTAATGTATATTTATAACCCTTTTTGGAATGAATTAGAACAAATAACCTCTTCTCTAATTTGAGAGTAGAAAGAACCAAAATAAGTTATCAAATACTTGAACCAAAGCATGAAAAATTGTGAATAGATGGGATATGTTATAGGGTATCCATAAATGAGGTTTATTTAATGATTTGAGTTCATACAAGAAGAGTATATGATAGAGTAAGAGTTGGTATATTATATGAGGATTGTGTTGATAATTTAAGTAGGGTTGAGAATACGTTAGAGAGAATTCAAAGGAGTGGAAGGAAGTTTATCAGAGCCCTATTAAATCCTAAGGAACCAGAAACAAGATTTGATCCAAGTTGTTATAAAGCGTAAAGATTAGTAAGGGGGATAGTCTCAAAGTAAGTGAGATTGAATGCATTGAGTAAGGAAAATAGAATGAAGAGTTTAGTGAGACCATCCTAAGAATGGTGGAGAATAAATTAAATGAATAAAATGCAAATGTGAATTTGAAATATATGCAGGGTCCAAAGATAGAGATCAAGCAAGAAAAGATAAAGTGAAAGTTAAGTGGATATTAACAAAGATCTTGGACAAGTAAAGTATGTAATAGGGCTCTACATCATGAGGGATGTTAAGGGGTAATGAGGGAGTGATTATAAATGATGAGGAATGGTGAGGGTCAATAAGGTAGTGATTAGAGATGATGAGGGAGTGATTAGGCATGATGAAGTAGTTATTAGGGATGGTAAAGACCAATGAGGGAGTGATTAGAGATGATGAGGGAGTGGCTAAAGATGATGAGGGATGGTAAGGGTTAATGAGGGAGTGATGAGGGATGAGGAGAGATAAAGAGTGAGTTATTAGGGATGATGAGGCATAAAAAGGTTAATGAGGGAGTAATCAGGGATCATGAGGGAGTGAATAGATATGACTAGGGATAATGAAGTTCAATGAGGGAGTGATTAAGGACAATGAAAAATGATGAGAGAGTGATTAGGGTTGATGAGGCATGAGTAGGAAGTGATCAAGGATGAGGGAGAGATGATGATCAAGTGAAATTAACACAAAGTGGTTGTTTGATGTGTGTAGGTCATCAATGTAACCTATGTTACCTCGATCACACCACTTTGCATCAATTTCAAAGTGAGTGGTTTTCAAACTTCAATTTTGACAAACCTAAGACTGTTATAAATGCCAAAAATCAATTTGGAAGGCACATAAACTTAAAAATGACTATATGTTTACCAAATATGGATATCAATTGCAAAAGTTGTCTTAAAATCCCTAGGTTTAATACTTAGACCCTGAAAATGCCTAAGTACTAACCTGATTGGATGTGGAAAAACTATTTTCCATATCATAAGGCATGCAACTATGAGGCCAACTCTATCAGATGCTGAGTGAACCTAATCTCTTATATTTACTAACATAAATTTAAAGTATAAGAAAATACATGTAACAATATAAATGTAAACTTATACTTATTGTTTGATCAATAACACGTATGCATTATAACTTAGTAATTATCAAGCCATAATTTTAACAACGTGATAACATTAAGTAAATAACGTGATCATGTTATTTAATAAATTGACCGTGTTACCTAAAATGTCCATGGAATTACCCCCCAACTCTATGCACATACCCTTAAACTAAAAAGCAAAAAAATGTATTGGAAGGGAGTTTGGTATTTGTTTGTACATTGTACTAGGAACACATAAATGTTATGGTATAATGTGTATGCATTCCTTTCACATTGTACAAATGAATAAATAAAAGGTATAAGAAGGGTTAGGTGTTTTGGTTTACTAAAATAAATATTAATTATAAGTTTATATTTATATTGTAAAGTTTACAATATAAATGTAAACTTATACTTTAAATTTATTATAGTAAATATTATAAATTAGGGTCACTATGCATTTGATAGAGTTGATATCATAGTTGCATGATTTATGATGTGGAAGATAATTTTTAAAAATCTAATTTGGTCAATACTTAGGCATTTTTAGGCTCTCAATATTGAACTTAGGGATTTTAGGACACAAATTTTACAATTAATGTCCATTTTTGGTAAACATATAGTCATTTTAAAGGTTTTTATTCCTTATAGATTATTTATTGTCATTTACAAGAGTCTTAAGATTGTCAAAATTGAAGTTTACAAACCCCTCACTTTGAATTCAAACCAAAGTGGTGTGATTTGGATAACATAGGTCACATTCATGAATTATGCACATTAAACAACCACTTTATGTTAATTTCAATTGCTCATCATCCCTCTCTCATCCCTAATCACTTTCTCCTCATCCCTTATCATCCCTAATCAGTCCCTCTTTATCCCTCATCATCCTTCATCACTCCCTCATTAACCCTCACCATCCCTCACCATCCCTAATCATTGTTTCATCATCCCTCATCATCCCTAATCATTCCCTCTTTGTCCCTAATAATCCCTAATCACTCATTCATTGACCTTCATCATTCCTCATAATCCCTAATCACTCCCTCATAGAGCCTCACCATCTCTAATCACTCTTTCATCATTCCTTTTCATCCCTAATAACTCCTCATCATCCCTCATAATCCCTAATCACTCCCTCCTTATCCTCAATGACCTTCACCATCCCTCATAGATAAAAAGGTAACCATATAGTCACTTTTATATTTTTATACCTTCCAAACTACTTGTTGGCAATTTTAGGAGTCCTAGGTTTTTCAAAATTTAAGTTTATAAGCCACTCACTTTGAAATCAAGCCAAAACAGTGTGATTAGGGCAGCATAGGTCACATTAATGACCTACACACATAAAAATACCACTTTCTATTAATTCCACTTTTTCATTATCCTTCCATCATCCCTAATCACTTCCTCCTCATCCCTCATCACCCCTAATCACTCTCTCCTTATGATGTGGAGAAAGAAATCACTATTCATGCTGATGAGGTTGTAGGTCACTATTCATGTTGATGAGGTGATTCATACTAATGAAGTGGCATGTGGGGCATAGTTATTCGTCAAGGCACATGGGAAATCTACTTTTATTTGATGTGGATGTTTATAGGGAGAATTTTTAATGGGATTCTATAATTATGAAGTGATCTCTCGTCAAAAAGGAGATCCTTTACCTTTTTTGACTCTTGTTCAACTGGGGGACCAAGACCACTATTTCAGATTGATCACTCATATGAAGTGGGATTTCATATCTTGGTGGAATATGATGATGGAGAGTTAGTCAAAAGTATAATCCATGTTTTAGACCCATTAACACACATGGGAGACATCTTCCACTATTCCTCATTATTTTAGAATCTAGAGGGTGGCATATGTTTCTACCTCCTTGGTTTTTTCTATCTCTTATCTTATTCTTTTATTTCTCTAAATGTATTGTAATCCATGACATTGGTAGGCTAAACTAGATGTAGTAGTTAATTTTTGTGTGTAAGTTTTGTAGAGCCTCCTTGGTATGTCAATTACCAAGTTTTGTAGAAGTGGTGATTTATAGAAGAAAGCTTGATGAAGCTTTGTGTATGTGATTTGTCATTTGTTAAAGAGATTTATGTATTTGTAATAATTATGGATTTTTGAACTCATCATTTGGTATCGAAGTAAGTTCAAATCTTGTTTCCTTATTTTCCACATTGTTGTGAGTAGAAAATAAGAGGAGACATCTTCTAATAAAGATGAGAGTGTTGGGTAGAAGATGTCAAGAGAATCTTGTTGAGAGGAGAATTGTTGTTTTCAACCTTTTTGTGGGTAAAAAAATAATGGTTGTGTTGTTTTCCATATTATTGTGGGTAGAAAACAAGAGGAAGCATCTTACAACAATGAGAGTGTTGGGTAAAAGTTGTCAAAGTGTGTTTTGTTTTAAAGGTGTGAAAGAAACATTTCAAGTGTAGAGAGATGATGAGAGAGGTGTAGGGAGGATTACAAAGCAAGTTAGTCCAACATTAGTCCATAAAAAATGAAATGTGAATAAAGAACTAACTAACTAAGCCTATTTATTCCTATGGAAATTACAAAGGATAACAAGAAACAAATGAAAGAAAAAAACACCATATTACCTTCCCAAATGGATTAACCATACCCATGTGGCTCAAAAACATGTTTTTCCTTGATCAAGAATCCTTGTCTTTGTCAACAATGGTGGTAAGCTCCTCTAATGCCTCAAGAACACTCCATAAAACCTAGGCTATTGATTCTAATTCACTAAACTAGCCTATCAATGAAGCTTGCAAACAAAATCTATGATCAAATGTAAAGCCTTGTGGAAGCAATTCAACAATATAACTTTGTAATATTAAAGCTTAAAAATGATGTTCATGGCCTCTCTAGTTATAGATTTTTGAGATTGGTCAGGATCAACCATGACCATCCATCTCAAGATTGAGATGTGTGGCCATGGAAATCCTAATATTTAGAATTAAATCCATAATTATCTTCATCATGACCTTGGAAGAAGGGGAATTGAAGAGGTATGGGAGGCATTAACTAGGCATGGGTGACCCATAATCCTAATATTTGTGGCATTTATGGCCTATGGATGTCTTCCCAAGAAATGAGGTCATCTGATGATGTAGATAATAGGAATCAATTTTCAAAAATAAATATTCAACAAATCTCATGAAAAATTCACTTAAGCTCTTGATTTGGATTAATTAGCCTTAAACAATGTCAATTAACATTGTGCAATTATTTGAAAATTGGCCCTCAATTAATCAAAATGGTCAGAAAGTCATATTACTGTGTTGTAATTTGACTCAGAAAGAATTAGAAGGTGACGTTAGATGTGATGGAACTATATTACCATTTAGGATGTTTCCAACACAAAATAATAAATGTATGCGGTGTGTATGAATGAATTTAGGGGAAATGAGTGATCTAGAGCACAAAAGGTAAAATTAGCATTTTGACTCAAAATGATCTGATTAAAGTTAGCTGACCCATAAATTACATTACCCTATTTAGGGATACTTTGACCTATATTGACACTTTTAAATGACAAGTTCAAACCATTTAGCACATTTTATGGATTTTGACCTAAAATGTGCATTTGAGTGCAATTTCAGTAAGATTAACAATTTCAACACAAATGGTGTTAGGAATTGGATGTCTATATTTTGCCCCTATTTGAGAAGGTGTAGTGAGACATTTAGGCAAAGTAACATCTTTTCAAAGAAAAGAGTTTTCAAGAATAAATTGGAAATGACCCATGATGCCCCCTCAAGAGGACATACTAGGATGAAAGAGAAGGATGAACTCTTGAAAATAGAGAGAAAGTGAGAGGTTAACCCATGGAATAGATCACATCTAGATGAGTTAATGCTTACACATGTGATTACCATCAATGATAAAAATATAATGTGAGGTATAATAGGCCCCAGAGATGAGGGGAATGGGAAATATATAATCTATAAAAATGTAAGGGACACACTATAAACATACCCAATTTGAGAGTACAAGCTATGCGCTTACAACTTTGATCAATCTTGAGATAAGTTACACACTAAAATATTGCCATCATGGGCTTTAATATGGAGAGCTTGGAATTATAGGGAAAGGGAGAATGTTCTACTTCAAGAAGGGAAGCACCATTATAATAGGGTCTCCAAAGAGAAGATAATAAGTACTCTAGTAAAGTAGATTTGATCGTGATAAAATAGTTTTGCCCTAGAAGGCTGAATCTTGATAATTAATAAATAATAAATAATGATTTTACCCCTATAGATCTGATTTAATTCAAACGTGGTTTAGATGTTGGTCCCTATTATGGGCAATTGGCAAGCAAAATAGCTCAAGGATGTTACTAAAAAGATAGGTTAAAGCGAGTGGGCACAAATGTACATGCGATGGTGTAACGGCTTAGAAATCTATATAAAACCAAGTATATAAGAATACACAAAGTGATGAGAGAGATGAAAATAAGATTGGAGATAGCTAAACTACCTTTAATATAAATTGAGCACTGCCTACATAGTTTCATGCCCTCATGTTCCAATAGGAACTTTAGGCCAATGTAGTTCACCCAAGTTTGGGAGAGAATAGAATGAGGAATGATGAAAAAGGACCAAGAATTGATTAGGCTCACAATGTATGCAAAGGCATGCACATATAAGCTTAGATAAAGAAGCCTGGAATGCATGCTACCTAGAAGCCTAATACCATATCATGAGCCTAGGTTTTGCAAAGTGTTCTTGAGAATTATTCATTAGAGTTGATGTTGACGTTAAGACTTTGAGACCTGAGCACAAAGTGCTTGCTATAGTAAAAGAAATGAGGCATCATAAGTATGAATAATTTATATAGACATAAGATTCTAATTATGCTAAGCCAGTTCAAATGTGAAATCTATAACTAAGGATAATGGTAAAACAATGACCAAACCCAGAGTTATAGCGATTTAAATTTAAACAAAAAAGCAAAAACAAAGAAAAAGATAAACATAAATAAATCTAACTTGAAATCAAGATATGTTCTATCAAGACTTAAGTAGGAACAAAAATGTTTAAAAACAAAAGTCAAGAACATCTTAACGACATGAGACCAATATATGAATAATCAAGATCCATGTGGACCATTAAGGCATTCTTGAACACAAAAGAGAAACACAAAATCAATAAAAAAAAATAAGACACCAACAACAATCAAATAAATAAAATGGTCCAAGAACAATGTAATAACATAGGATCAAGATATAAACATCAAGATCCATGTGAATCATCAAGATGTTCTGAAACACAAAAGAGAAAATATAAAAAAAATCAAGGAAACACAAAACCAAGAATGGAGATAAGAAGTAATAAAAAGAGAAAAGGAGAAGAAATAAAAGGAGAGGTGTGAAAGCAAAACAAAACACCAAGAAAACTCAAATAAACACACAAAAAAAAAAAAACTAAGTTAGTGTGGTTTAAAGATAAATGTTCATGCATGTGCAATAGAGGCGTTACTTTCCACCACAACATAATAAAGAACAATGACAATTGTTCCCTAATTAAAGAGGAACAATAATAAAAGAAATGGGGGAAGAGAAGAAAAGGAAGGGGTTGGCTGAGCTAATTCTAGATGTATAAGACAAGTGGAGGTTGCCTACAAAATTCCATGGATGCATGTTCTAACATGAAATTCAAGCCAAATCTAGTTCTCCCAAGAAATGGGATAGAAGAAAAATGATGATTAGATCAACATGATTAAGAGAAGAAATGGAAGATACAACAAAAAAATGAGAATGGTCTGGTAAAAAAGAAGCTGATGAGACAATAAAGAATGATCTTGAAAAACAATAAGTGCATGGGATAAGATGAAATGAACTAGTTTTTCTATGCTTGCAAAATGGTAAGAGCGTCCAAACTTAACAATTGTTAACAAAATGGTGAGAGTGTAACATGGTGGAATGAGAATGTACAAATGTACATAAGAATGAGACAATGTTTTTATTCTTTTCTGGATCATGTTCTAATGTTTTTAGTATTTTAAAAGTATTTCTAATGTTTTTGGTGTTTTTAGGATAAAATATACACAAGGTGGGACCATCTAGTCGAAAAGATGCATGTCCTAAGAGTAGAGGCTCCAAAAAGATAGCTAAGTTGGTTGCAATGGTCCATGCTCACAAATCGGTGAGAGTGAGGTTATTGATAAAACAAAAAAGAGCAATAAATACTTGTACTAAGAAGATGTGGCTATTCACTCATCTAAAGCTACATAGGACTATCCTTGCTAAACTACTTTGTAGAACTACTGTTGAAGACGTTCATAATGTTCATGAGACATAATATCATTGATAATATTTTTTAAGATGGCTAAAATGGTTTTATTTAATGCCTCAACTTTTCCATTTCCTTGCAGGTTATATGGAGTGGATTTCTTGTGCTTGATTTTGAATTTTGTACAAAGAAATTTCACATCTTGGTTTACAAAGGATCCACCATTATTAGATATAATACAGACTAGGATGCCATATCGACAGATGATATGGTAATGATTGAATTTGGCTATTTGTTTTCTAGTAACATAAGTGAGAGGAATGGCCTCAATCCACTTGTTAAAGTACTTGGTTGCAGTCAAAATGTGTTTATGGCCATCTGAAGATGTTGGGTTAAATTTCCCAATGAGATCGAGACCCCATGTTGAGAATGACCATGGTGTTGTAATCAGTTGCAATGGTAAGGAAGGTGCATGTATTAGATTACCATGCTGCTAATAAGGAACACACTTCTTTACATAATTAAAAGCATCATTCTCCATTTTGGGCCAATAATAGCCTATTCTGAGAAGTTTCTTTGCTAGGACTACACCATTGGTATGGGCTCCACACATTCCTTCACGAACCTCCTTTAGTGCCAGCTTGGATTCTCTTAAAGATAAACAATTAAGAAGCGTTCCATCATAGCCTTTATGATAAATCATGTTCCCAAGGAGGATATAACATGTTAAGTGATGAAGAAATAGTTTTTTTTGGTTGTTGGAAAGATTGGTAAGAAATACATGACTAAGGAAATAGTTATAAAAATATTGGTACCATGGTAACTCAGGTGAGGGATTAGGATCATCAATGGTGCATGTCCTTTCTGAATCTGATAGAATATGTATCGAGTGAAGAATATTTTCAATCAACAACTGATACTCTTTAGCACTGTCATGCATTTGAATCATGGAACTAATTGTTACCATGGCATTGGAAGATCTATTGTTGACTCGTAGAACTTGCTCAAACTATAGAGATTTAAAATGTGTTTTAAGGTTATCAAAAATTTGTTTGTAAGGAACAAGCTTATCATCTCTTGTTTGATATTGATCAATTATTTAATTTATGATTAGTTGTAAATCTCCATAGAACTTTAAGCTTTGAATATCCCATTATATGGCAAGATGAAGCCCTGCAACCAATGCCTCATATTTGGCCATATTGTTTGTACACTAAAACTATATATGGAATGCTTTGGGGATCAAATCCCTCTATGGAGTGATCAATAATATGGTAGCTCCAGATCCTCAAGATGTGAAGGAGCCATCAAAATAGAGTGTCCACTATTCAGGTTCTTGTGATGCTTGTTTTATCATCATGATAAAATCATCTGGAAGGTCAAAGTTGAGGGGTTGAGTGGTTGTAAGAGGAGCTTCTGCAAGTTGGTTAGCAAGAACTTTTCCTTTGATTGCCTTCTATTTTTGGTACTCAATATCAAACTCACTAAGGAGCATAATCCATTTAGCCATACATCCTTGAAAAGTGGCTTTAGATAAGAGGATCTACCTTGGTGATAACAATAGTTTTGTTATTTAGCATATAATGTCACAATTTTTGAGTGGTGAACACCATAGATAAACATGCCTTCTCAATAGGCATATAATTATGTTCATTGGCTACCAATGTGTAGCTTAAATAATAAATTGTGTGTTCCTTACCATGATTGTCATGCTATACCAAAAGTGCCCCCAGTGCATGTTCCATGACTGATATATAAATAAGTAGTGGTTTTCCTTGTTAGAGGTCATAAAACTAGTGGATTGGCCAAGTATGTTTTAAGCTTTATAAATGCTATCTAAAAATCTTCATCCCATTAAAATGTTACCCCTTTCTTTAAGAAGTGGGTAAATGGGTGGAACTTATCTATCAATTAAGAAATGAACTTGCGTATAGATTGAATCTTGCCTTATATACCTCACAACTATTTAAGATTGTTTGGTGGAGGCATTTATAAAATAGAATTAACCTTTATAGGGTCTAATTCAATCCCTCATTGTGATACAATTAACCATAGTAATTTTCTTGATGTGACTCCAAAGACACATTTCTTAAGATTCAAGTGGACTTTATATGTACAAAGCCTCTCAAATATTCTTCATAGAATGTTAGGGTGTCCATCTCTTGTTCTTGACTTTGCTAGTATATCATCAACATAGTCCTCGATAATATCATGCATCATGTCATGGAAGATGACAGTCATTGCATGCTAATATGTGGCTCTAGCATTTTTCAAACCAAATGGCATGACTTGGTAACAGAATGTCCCCCACTGAGTGGTGAATGTGGTCTTATAATGATCTTTAGGGGCTATCTTGATCTGATTATAACCAAAAAATCCATTCATTAAGGATAACATCTCATACCTAGCAGTTGAGTTGATAATCATGTCAATGTTGGGTAGAGGAAAATCATCTTTGGGGCATACTTTGTGGATATCATGAAAATCACTACAAACACATATGCTTGGGGTCCTTTTACTTACTAGCACTATTTTATAAATCCATTCAGAGTAGTCCATTGGTCTGATAAAATTGGATCCTAAAAACTTTTCTAACTTAGCCTTAACCAAAAGGGCGGTCTGTGGATGCATTTTTCTCAACTTTTACTTAACTGGTTTAGAATCAAGGTGAAAAATAAGATGATGCATCGCCAAATCTAGGTCCAATCCTAGCATGTAAGAATATGCCCATGCAAATATGTCTATATAATCCTTAAGAATGGATATAATATGTTCACATTCTGCTTCGGTAAGGGAAGCTCCAAGATAAACAAGTTTGGGATCCTCATGGGTTCCCAAATTCACTTCTGTTGTGCTCTCCATAAGGAGTGTAGATCCATCCTATAGAATTATAGGCAATGTATGGTCATGATCATCTTTTTATACTATATCTTCTTGTTGTTCCTCCCAATGATCCAAAGAATATGAAGAATTAAAATTTGCCTTCTCAAGTAAAAGCCAATTAGCAAAAACCTCTAGAAACTCAAGAGCAAGATGCTCAAATATTTGATGTTATTCTGAAGAGATGCTTGTAATAGCTATGGAACTTGGGCTAGATGGAATTTCTACATCCTAAGGGGATGAGAAAACTTTCCCACCTGGGAGTGCCTGAAATAGGGTTTCACTCAAAGGCTTTTCTTTTTATTTACTTTTTCCTTGATCTATAAGTGCCTCAAAGAGGTTTTCACCTAAAGATCTCAATGTTTGTTCGTTATTATGACCAAGAAAATTTGCTTACTCTCTAACTTAGGTAGAATAATTTAATGAAAAATAAAAACCTTGCTTATGATCACCAATGGGGAATGCATATCATATGCCCATGTATTCTATAATTGATTCTTCATTTTAAAACTTATTGAGGCATATAATCAAATTTTGCTGATCCCAATCTATGAGTTCAGGGTGGCAAAGGCATAGGTTACAGTGAGGGTTTGCTTTAGGATGGGAAGATCCAATGGTAAAAATATACTATCTTGATTTAGGAAGGGAAGTATTACTAGGATGGGTTTTTGATTTAGGATGAGAAGCTCCAATGGGTGTTAGGGTCAATATGGCATTCGAATCAAACAAATCTGAGTCAGTAAGCTCATCAAAAAGGATATAATGGGATGTTGTGTCACTGTTAGGAGTCTCATTACTAGTCACTTCAGAAGAGTCACTATCAAATGTCATGAGGTCATCCTTTGGTGGTTTAAATCTGAGACCATGATTCTAATTGATAACTCCAGTTGATAAGGGCTCTAAAATTCCTTGCCCCTGTGGGCCAAGACCTTTCCCTGTATAGTCAAGATGATCCATTATCCTATTAGGGATAGGATATTTTGGATTCTAAAAATAATTCGTAAGGCCTTTAGAATATAACCAATTTCCCTTGGTAAAAGCCTCTCAATATTTCTTTGGTGTAATTGCAGGTACACAAACCATATGAGGTTTTGGTTGCTTCTTCTTTAGTTGCCAAATATGATCAGGTCTGTTAGGAGACTAGGAAGTTTTAGGTTTACCAAATGTTTTAGGGGATTTTGGTAATTTTTAATATGGATGATGTCCTTCAGATGGTACATGGAAATCCCTTCATCTTTAATAATAACCTTCTTGGCTAGAGCTGTGGGAAATGGATCAACTGAAGTAGAAGCTAGATCACTAGGGTCTATATAATTAGATGGAGATGGATGAGAAATAATGGATTTATTCTTCTTTGTAATGAATTCTAAACCTGGGTAATGGTTATAATTATGAAACTCTATTTCAAGATGTTTGCAGTACTAGTAGGGTTGTTGATTAGTGGGAATAGTAACCTCGATCCCATCATGGGGAAACTTAAGGTATTGGTGAAGAGTAGATGGAACTACCTGTACTACATGGATCCAAGGATGACCAAGAAGTATGCTATAAGGAAGCTTAATATCTATAATATGAAAGAATGTGTGATGAGAAATAGACCCAACTATGACTGGCAACCAAATTATACTAGATGACTCCCTCTCAACGTTGTTGTAAGCCTTGATTGTATTTATTTTTGGATGAATATCTTTATCCATGTAACCCAATCATCATACCAATTTAAGAGATATGATGTTCAACCCTAAACCATTATCAATAAGAACCTACTTGATCTTGTGATTTGTAATGATTATCTCAATGTATAGTGGGTTATTATGGTTTGGGCCAAGGGTGGACATGTCCTTTTGATCAAATGTAATTTACCAAAATGAAGAAAAATGTCTAACTAGGTTGTGGAACTGATCAAGGTTTATATCATTAGGCACAATAGACTCTTGTAAAAGTTTTTTGAAGATGGTTCTATGGACATCAGATATCCGCAAGAGTTCTAATATGGAAATTTGTGCAAGGGTTTTACCTAATTGATCAATTAGACTATAAGGCCTTTAAACTATGGATTGAACTAGTTTAGTCTTTGTTGAGATGGTATTCAGCTTTAGAACCATTGGCATAATGTTCTCATTGGGTTTATGGAAAGAAGTGGGCAAAGGGCCTTGTATGGTAACTCATGGGCATCTAGTTGTAATTGCATAACCTAGAGGTGGTAAAGAGTCATTATAATTATAAGATTGAGGTAGAGGGCCTTAGATGGTGACTCATGGGCAATTAATTGTATTGCTATAATTTTGGGTTAGTGAGGAGATTTTATAATTAGAAGAATGATATTGTTGTTTAGGATTAGTAACTCATGAAAATAGAGTAGCAACATGATGATGCAAGCTCAACATGGTATTACTAGGGAGAGAGGGTGTTGACCCTATAATGATGGGTCATGTATTGTGAGGAACATGAGATTAGCCACATATTTTTATAGTAATAGTGGCAATGTGGGTTTAAAAAATGCATCCCATAATATTATTATAGTCATAAGGTACATTGTTATAAGCCATATTATTAGTGTGGGTATTATGATCTTAATTATGCTCATTACGAATCTAACCTTGTTGTTGGTTCTGATTCTACCTTTGTCCTTGATTGTGACCATCTTGATTATTTCTTGGTGGTGGTGGATCATGTCGAGGAAAGGGGTCTTTGTAGATTCTTATATCCTAATTTGTGTCTTGATTAGGGGCCAACTTAATTTCTAGCTCACCATTTTCAATAAAGTCCTCGATAATGTGTCACAATTAAA
Organism: Torreya grandis; assembly: GCA_037957365.1. NCBI lineage: Eukaryota > Viridiplantae > Streptophyta > Pinopsida > Cupressales > Taxaceae > Torreya > Torreya grandis. The sequence continues at coordinate 2,878,405 of JARHVA010000977.1, forward strand.
TGCAATGATATGCACCATGACCAACAACACAATGAAAGTTACACCATTCATTTTCTTTGTACCAGTCTGGTTTGGGCTAATCTTGAGGAAATGGCCTTGATACTTGCCATATAATTAAATTAACTATAATGAGCTTTTGCAATACTATTTCAAATGATTTTCCTAACTTGTTAAAGGCTCTAAAATTGTTATGAAATGTCCTTCATGGATGTTGTCTCTACAAAGTAAGTAATGGATTTTGGGGAGTTAATTGTACATTTGAAGGAGACATAGCCTATACCATTTATACATGTCTTATTTTTATCACCCCATTTCCAACTTTGTTCTTATTTTTGCTAAATCCCTTAGGTTTGTCTTGCATAACTATTTAAGCTAGTGATTTAGTCGAATTTGATGCTTGAACTTGCACAAAAATATTAACAAGGCCTCTAGCAATAAGAGCCTTCTCAATTTGCACTCCTTTATCAATAATTTATTCAAATGAGTTAGCACAAGCTATCCATAGATTATATGCAAATTCAGGATGATAATTCTATGCAAAGATATCAACCAACTATCTATCTAGTAAATTGTGTTGAAATTGGCCTACCAATGCTCTCCACTTTTGTAGATATGCATCGAAACTTTCACCATCATGTTGCTTGGCTTTGCATAAGTCAACAATGGTCAATTCATGTTCTATGTTGTATGAGAAATGGTTAATGATTTTTTTTGATAAGTCATTCTAATATACAACTGATCCCTTGGGTAATTTAAGTAGCCAATCAAGAGCTTGTCATGCTAAACTTCAAAGAAATAGTCATAGTAAGTACTCACTACTATAAGCAACCTCTTGATATAAGATGAAGAATGATTATATGTGTTCACAAAAATCTCCTTTCCCTTTATATTTTTTAAACTTGGGTGCCTCAAAATGATGTGGAAAGGGGTTTTGAAGAGAATAGATAAATCAAATGGATATGGGCATATCTCATTGAATTTGTACTTTTTGACTCTATTATTCATCTCCAATCTTTGGATAATTTCCTTCATAGAATTCCATTCTTGTATGTTTAGTGCATTTATAGATTGGATAAGACGTTGTTGGGGTGGAATGTGCCCCTGGTTTTGTTTTTGTTGGGGTAGAATGTGCCCCTAGTTTTGTTGTTGTTAGGGTGGAATGTGCCCCTAGTTTTGTTACTATTGGGGTAGAATGTGCCCCTAGTTTTATTGCTATTGGGGTGGAATGTACCCCTAGTTTTATTGTTGTTGGGGTGGAATGTGCTCCTAGTTTTATGTGAATATATAAGGAGCGTATACCTTTTGATCTATGACTTGGTTTTGATTTACCCCTTGAGTTGAGAACATAGGCTGTTGATTCTTGTATTGTAAAACATTCCCTAAATTTGACTGTTTTACACTTTCTAATTCTAAAAAATTTCTATGTTTATTTACCAATATTTGGGTTGGTTGAAAAGAACTAGCCAAATTGTCTTGAAGGATTTCCTCAATTCGAACTGAATGGTTGCATTTCTATGTTTGTAAAGTAATAAGAGGTTCTTCATGATTGAAGAATGTATGTTTTGTGTCAAATGAAACATCTTATAAGGTCCCTTGTGATTTTAATTATTCATTTAGATTACCTTGATCCACTATGGTAATGTTCTCATCCAATACTTATTGCATACTTTCAACCATATCTCTATTTTGTTTCAAAGCATTATTATGAATTGAAGTGGAAACTAGGGAGTTAGTTAAGTTTGTGATAAGTTGATCTGCATATCGTTCACTTATTATCTTGATCTTAGCTAGAAGATCTAGATTTGTGGGTTTTGACTCTGTTTGTATTTCCTTTCCTTTATTAGAGGAAGAAGGTATGTCTATTTGTGCAAAATCTTTCTCTTGTCATCATTTTTCTCCTTCTCTAACTAAGGTATGCAATTGTTCTGTAGGAAAATCAGAAGGTAGTCTAGCACCTGATTCTATCAATCTAAGAAGGGCTTCATCTTGATCTTCTTGGGGTTGATATCCTTTGTAATCATCTTCAAATCCTACTACTATGGGGATGTCATAAAAAACAATGGGGTTATCTTGACCATCATAAAATTGCTCATCTTCATAACTAAGGCCATAAGAAGCCCCACTACAAGTGAACCTTTGAGTCATGTTTCAAAAGAGCTATTTTTTGTATTGACTAACTTTGGACCAATGTTTGGCAACTAATCAAATTATGCTTTGGATCTCTTTTTAAACAAATAACCAAGTTACCAATGAGACTATAAGGGAGGGTGGTTTGAAACCATGCACAATTTAGAATATTTATTTCATGAGTTTACTCACTTTGGTAAAGTTGGAATCGTATAGAATAGAAGAGAGTAAGGTAACTCAAAGACCCAAGGTGAAAAATAGTACACCAAAGCTTAGATCCTTGTGATACACCCACACTATAAAATCTAGATTCAACTTTGACAAGTTGACCCTAGAAGTTTAGAGGAAATCTCTCTGAATTATGAAGAAGACAAAATGAACTAAGTAACTCAAGATGTAAAAACATACGCGAATCACTAAGTATAAAGCTAGGACCAAATAGGCAACACGTCACCACATGATTCTAGTAGGATGAAATATGTTCTATGACTCAAAGCATGAGTGATATGCAAGATGACTTGAGTCCACCAAGATGATAATATGATTTTTAGTCTTAATAAATGACCTTCAATCCAAATGGAAAATTAAACCCAAGTTAAAACAAGCGTAGTATACAAATGATGAACCCACTTTGACACACTAAACTTTAGAACTTAGAAAGGTTAAATTTCAAATGTGAATTATAAATAAAGGATTTAAAAAAACTGGGTAAAGTTCTAGACTTAATTGGGCAACATGACTGTGCCAAAATGGATGACATGACACAAAGCTTTTAATAACAATTTGAACAAGGAAAAGATGAATTTTCCATTTGGACAGTGTGACACCTTCCTTGCTCAATAAAATTGAGGAAAATGTGTTTTGGTTAAGTTCATTGAGTTAATAAGTAGTGTTAGACACAAATCAAGACCAAGTAAGCTAATGATAAAAAATAAACATCTTAAGTCTAAACTAATAAGGTATGGCAAAGTGGGGTCTACTAAACTAGCAAGGTTTTGATCATTATAAGGGAATCAATTTCATAATGAATTTCATATCAAATGATGAAAAACAAAAGCATGGAAATTGGGTGAATGTAGCATTGGATAGTTGTAAAAATGTCTAGTCCTTTTTACAACCACTACATCCTACTATTCGCTCAGTGTAGTGCGATGTCCAAATGTAGATACGTCCCATATGCAACTCCAAAGGAGTCAAATAAAGTCAATGTTAGGAGGTGAAACCTTGGGTCAAAGATTCCCTAAATAACTCATGGGAGGTAATGACATCCCCCTCACAAGCCAAGTTTGCATAAAAATAAAGATATCATGAAAATATAAAGACTTTATGGTCATTTTCAAGGTCACCCAAACTTTGGCAAGTTTTTGGGGAGTGCTTTAGGTGACATTGTTTCTAAGCCTTAGACTAGGCTATTTATAATAGGAATGGCACTTTGATTCCAAGGGTTCCCTAAAGGGGACAAATGTAAGATCATACACACAACATTCCTCTTTTTTCCAAACAAAATTTAATTAAACAACTATTGAAAACAAAAATTGACAAGTGTGTTCAATTTTAAAACCCAAATGAAATGTTTGGTGGTGTTCATTTGACCCCTTGGTCTTAGTTTCAAACTTTGAAAACATTCACCAAAACATCTAAATTCTTTGTTAAACACCAAAACAAAGTTCCTCTACAACAAATATGTCAGCATGCCCTTTAGCTTTGAAGCTATTTTTAGCTTAAAATAATAAACTTTGAAAAATTAGCTCTTAAGTCTATGTTTTTGAAAAACACTGTGACTGACATCGGTTATTACAACTGATGATGGTTACTTTCACTAACAGGACCTAATCGATATCGGTATCATTTACCAATGTCAGTTACTATGTAAAACTGTGGTAAACAAACATGGCAAAATGAAGTTAGAAAATCAATTTTCATGAGTTTTAAGGGTCTAAATGGATATTTTAGATTTGTAAAGTGATCTCCTTTAGGTGTGAGATGTGTCTAGTCCCACCAGGTGTGCCAAGATGTAGAGAGGATTACAAAGCAAGTTAGTCAAGCATTAGTCCATAAACAATGAAACATGCATAAATAACTTACTAACCTAGCCTATCTATTCCTATGGGAATTAAAAAGGAAAAAAAGAAACAAATGAAAGAAAACAACACCATATTAGCTTCTCAAATTAATTCACCATACCCATGTGGCTCAAAAACATGTTCTCCCTTGATCAAGCATCCTTATCTTTGTCAACAATGGTAGTAAACTCCTCCAATGCCTCAAGAACACTCTATAAAACCTAGGCTCTTGATTCCAAATAACTATACTAGCCTATCAATGAAGCTTGCAAAAAAAATATATGATCAAATGCAAAGTCTTGTGGAAAAAATTTAGCATTATAACTTTGCAATATTCAAGCTTAAAAATGATGTTCATGGCCTCTCTATTTGTATATTTTTGAGATTGGTCAGGATCAACCATAACCATCCATCTCAAGATTGAGATGTGTGGCCATGGATAATCCTAATATTTAGAATTAAATCCATCTTTATCTTCATCATGACCTTGGAAGAAGGGGGATTGAAGAGGCATGGGAGGCATTAACTAGGCATGGGTGACCCATAATCTTGATATTTGTGGCATTTATGGCCTAGGGATGTCTTCCCAAAAAATGAGGTCATCTGATGATGCATATAATAAGAATCAATTTTGAAAAATAAATATTCAACAACTCTCATGGAAAATCCACTTAAGCTCTTGATTTTGATTAATTAGCCTTAAACAAGGTTAATCAACATTTGTGCAATTATTTGAAAATTGGCCCTCAATTAATAAAAATGGTTAGAAAGTCGTATTATTGAGTTGTAATTTGACTTAGGAAGAATTAGAAGGTGATGCTAGATTCACTAGAACCATATTTCCATTTAGGATGTTTCCAACATAAAATAACAAAAGTACGTGGTGTGTACTAATGAATTTAGGAGAAAGGAGTGATCCAAAGCATAAAAGGTAAAATTGGCATTTTGACTCAAAATGATCTGATCAAATTTAACTAGTCCATAAATTACATTACCCTATTTAAGGATATTTTGACCTAAATTAGCACTTCTAAATGACAAGTTTGAACCATCTATCATGTTTTATGGGTTTTGACCTAAAATGTGCATTTGAGTACAATTCGAGTAAGATTGAAAATTTTAACACAAATGGTGTTAGGAATTGGATATCTACAAGAGGTTCTATTTTGAGTCTATTATAAGTTATGAATAAATGGAAAAAAAATGGAGGACAAAACTTGGAAATGATGTTGAAGAAAATCCAAACACAATTAAAGATGATGGTGGATGCACAAATTGAAGAGTTTGAAACTAAAGAAGAAAAATAAGAGATGTGGGAGATATTAGATTCACTACAAGAAAATGTGGATTTATTGAAGAGAGAAATAAATACATAGGAGAAGAAGGTTATCATGGAGGAAAACAAGGGAGTGAGGTTCTCATTTGAAGAACCCAATGATTTTTAAATTAGTAGGGAGGAAGAAGTTTGTGAGTAGCCCATTGGGGAAGGAGTCCTCATGAAGGAGGATGTGATGTGATTTTTGCTGAAGTGGATGAAGGAGACCCATTATTTGATGATTGGAAAGAGTTTATACAACCCTATGAGTGTGAAAATTCTAATTTTTCCTTGGTTCATGATGGCAATGAGCTTACAAATTTTTAGTTGGATGATGGTGGAGTTGAAAACAACCAAGGCTTGATAAATTTTTCCATGAGTGAAACAATTTATGATAGTTAAGATGGAAACCATGTGGAGTTTCATGTAAAGGAGGATTGTATCCTTGAAGAGTTTAAGGGGGTTGAAATTTGTAACCATTTAAAGTTGTAGATAGAAGAAGAGAGAAACCAAGAAGAGTTCAATGTTTTTTGGGGAGAAACATTAGATGAAGAGGTTGTGAAAGCAAGTGCATATGAGGAGAGTTTGGAGTATGATGTTGAAACCATGAGGGAGAAGCTGAAAATTATGGTGTGTGATGTTTTAAGTGATCTAAAAAATAGTTGGACAAGTTGTGAAGAAATCCAAGTGAGTTTTAGGTGGATATGGATGGATAGTGGCAAGTTTGACCCAACATGGGAGAGACATATGCATGGTAGAGCATCTTGGTGGAGGAGGATGGATTATGGGAGGTTTAATCACAAAAAAAGAGAGAAGAGTATAAGTGTGAAGAGGAGAGGAGGAAAACCAACAAGTAGGAGCTAGAAATGGAGAAAGAAGGAGAATAAACAACTATGCTACTTTGTGTGTTGGAAGGAGATGTCATGGTTATTAAGATGAATGACCAAAAGAGTGGTCATAAAACTTACCCCATCTATGTGATAAATAGATAACATTATAAAACCTTGGGTGTCTAATGCATGAGTATCCAAAGGTTTGTGCAATTTTACATCAACCAAAAATAGAGTGGTGTGTGTGTTTGTGTGAGCTTACAATGTTTGGAGTATAATCATATCAAATCACAAGAGATGAGTTTTTTTCAACCAAAGGAGAATGATGTGAAGAAATAAACCACTATCCATGTTGATCACTATTCATACTGATGAGGTGGCAAGTCACTATATATGCTAATGAAGTACCAATCTCTATTCATAATAATGAGGTAGTATATGGGGCATAGTTATCCATCAAGGAACATGGGACATATACTTATATTTGATGTGGATGTTTGTGAGGCAAATTTGTAATGGGTATCCATAATTATGAAGTGAGCTCTTGTCAAAAAGGAGATCCTTTACATTTTTTAACTCTTGTTCAAGTGGGAGACCAAGACCACTATTTTAGATTGATCACCCATGTGAAGTGGGATGCCATATCTTGGTGGAACATGATGATGGAGAGTTATTAAAAATTATAATCCATGCTTGGGACCCATTATCACATGAAAGAGACATCTTCCACTATTCCTCACTATTCTAAAATGTGGAGGTTGGTGCATTTTTCTACCTCCTTGGTGTTTTCTATCTCTTATCTTGTTCTTGTATTTATATTAATGGATTATGATTCATGGAATTGGTAAGCGAGGCTAGAGTTAGTAGTTAAGTTTCATGTGTAAGCTTTGTAGAGTCTCCTTGGTATGTGAATTGCCAAGTTTTATAGAAGTGGTGATTTGTAAAAGAAATCTTGATGAAGCTTTATCTATGTGATTTGTGATATTTTTAAGAGAGCTATGTGTTTGTAAGATATATGGATTTTTTAAATCATCACCTCGTTCCTAATTATCCCTAATCACTCCCTCATTGACCCTCACTATTCCTCATAATCTCTAATCACTCCCTCATTGTCCCTAACCACTCCCTCATTGTCCCTAACCACTCCTTCATTAACCCTCATCTTTGACTTCTCATTTTCTCTATATGTCATTGAGAGTATGTTCATATTAGACCAGATTTCGAAATAGATAGATAGGTGGTCACCAATCCAATAGAGTGTGTTGCAATCTAGTAGCTAGTGGAGGGTGTTTCCCAACCCAACTAGATTTTTACCCAACTTGATCTATGAAGGCAATAAATGGAATGTGACTCAATCAAATGTATTAGGGAGGGGATACCTAGAGCTTGGGCATGGATTGGTAGGCCCTAAATGCCAAAATGGGGCCCTATCATATTTTAAGTATGTCCTAGTTATATAAAACTACATCGAATAGGGTGAGTCATTATCTATTTCATCCTATAAGGTGAGTCATAATCTCGTATCAATAATCATGTATTATAATATTTATATAACTTGTGATTTCTAGTCACTTCTCTTTTTATTAACATTTATCTAAGCCATTTTTTCACATCTTTTATTCTTTATCCATATATACGTGATGGGGGAAAATCATCTTTTCTCTCACAATAAGACTGCCTTACGTTTAATGTTCCATCTACACATTATTCTAAGAAATTATCCTCATTACCAACATGTTATTATATTCAAGTTTTCCTTTTATCATATTTGTAACCAAATTTGATACCAAACGATGTAGACATGAATAAGGGGGTCAGGCTAATGGTCACCATGTTCCCCAACATAGACTCAACACTGTTCCATAAACACATTCTTAGTCACAACACATTCAAACTTGAATCCAAATATCAGGATTGATTGAATTCAAATGACAATGTTACAAAGATTAAACACACACACACACTTCAATCATTCCTCTTGCACTAAAACATAGTGCATAAAATTATAATGGCTATCTTTTAATGGAATATACTAAGCTTTCCTCTCCTCTTAGCTCTTTATGAAAAAAACACTCTACTTATTTTTTGCTATTATTACTACATGAAGAAGAACACATATAAAAATACCATAATATAACTGACACAATGCTCTCCACTCTCAATTCATGAGAGTAGTCACTATGTTATTCTTTCATATGGACTCTTTCCCAACCACATTCTTTTCTTTCTGCTTTCTCTTCTTATAGAACTAAATCTTATAATTTTATCTCTATTATCCCTTGAAGTTATTACAAATTAGCCAACTCAAATATTTTATAACTTTGTCTAAACTCTTGGAGTGCCTCTTCAAACTCCCAAGAATATTAAAAATGCTTAGCATCAACAAAAAAATAATTTTAGGTCATTAATTGTTTTTACATTCACTAGTGGTAGAATTACTATTTAATACATAGTGGTAGTTGTAAACCACCTTGGTATTTGAAAAAAATACCCCTTAGTGCACATTAATTATCTATGAAACCACCTCAATGGTTTTAAAACCACCACTTAAGCTTGTAAAACTACCCTAACAGTTTTGTTACTATGCAACCCTAAAATTTTGAAGGCCATATCTTTTGCATATGAACTCAAAATGAGATGACCTTTTTTGAAAGTGCATAAAGTTTTGAGAATCTAAATGTTCAATAAAATTATGATATTTTTTTCATTTTTATGTTATATTATGTTTTTAATTCTAAACCAAAAGCTATCACTTTTAGGTCTTGAAAGGGAATAACCACTTCTTGAATGTCACTGAAAATCAAATAACTAAACAAAATCAATGTGAACCTTATTTCTTATTGAAAATTATCCTCCATGATGTTATTGATTCTATTAAAATTCTAGAGTAAAACATTCTTTACATGTTTCATTACAAGTTTTACATGGATAAAGTACAACATTCATCATACCTAAAAAAATTAGAGTTTGTGGTTGATTTTTCAGAGAGTGTGTGCTTTGGGAGAAAGATCTTCAGAATCTAGAACAACATGGACAAGAAATTTTTTTATGGCATAATTGATTATGAAGGTTTCTCTTTTTTCCACTTAAGGATGTATAAGAAACTCTATTTATGATATTATTTTCTAGTAACATATTCTACAACCCATATACATTACTTATATCAATCAAAAGCCTTGAATACCTCTGATCTTGACTTGACCTTGAAAGGGCTTCTTATGAATGTAATTTCACATTATTAAGATAATAATATAATATTTTTATTCTTAAGTGATCTATATGTTTGGTATTTAGGTCCTAACTATGCTAAAACATTGCTAGACCGAGTTCACATTGCAAAAAAAATAGAATTTTTTATTTACCAATATAAAATTATTGTCAAAATCTTTCCCCTAGTTTTGTTGACTCAAAGTTTATCATGATTTCAATATGAATTGTAGTTGATTGGATCTCTATTGAACTTTTTGGCCTATGTTTAGTCTCTATTGAATGTACTGTGATATTAACCATATAACAATTATTATGATGTTTTATATGTACTAAATAGTTCCAAGTGGTAACAATCCCTAGCTCAATTATAGGTCCTGATTGTTTTGTCTTTAATTTAAAAAAAATGAAAAAAGTAACATCCCTCTTTATTTTCTCAATAAAATGTGCATAATGATATAGTTTATGGGAAAAACATCATTCTCGATAGAACCCATTTTTTTAGACCATATATGGGGGAAGTATAAGGAATATATTTAGAAAAATGATTTGGTGTTTATATTGATAATGATTGTCATATTATTTAAATCCCACTATCCCTAATCATCTCTAATCACTCCCTCATCATCCCTAATCAATCCCTCATTAACCCTCACCATCCCTCATCATCCTTGATCACTCCATAGTCCATCATCCACAATCACTCCCTCCTCATCCCTAATAATCTATAATCACTCCCTTCTCATCCTTTATTATCCTTAATCACTTCCTCATTGATGCTCACCATCCCTCACCATCCCTAATCACTCCCTCATTGACTCTCATCATACCCCATCAACTATAATCACTCATACATCATACCTCATCATCCCTAATCACCCCCCTCATCCCTCATAATCCCTAATCATTCCCTCCTCATCCTCACTAACATTCACCATCCCTCATCATACCTAATCACTCCCTCATTGACCCTCACTATCTCTCATCATCCCTAATGACTCCCTCCTCATCCCTCATCATCCCTACTCACTTCCTCCTCATCTCTCCTTATCCCTAATTATTAACTCAAATAAATTAATGGTGGTTGTATTAGATTCCTTATTGTGACCAATTGTAATATGTGCCAATTTCAAATTTGGATCACTCAAATAAGGCTCAGGAAACTCTTTCTTCACTCATCTTATTTCACTCAAATAATGAACTCAGAGATATCATCTGATTGTCTAGGGTGCAATATATTTTTGCTTATGACAAATCGGGTTGTGTATAGATCAAGTTGGGTTGGGAAACACACTCTACCAGATTGGTGACCTCCTATCTATCTATAAATATGATCTACTATGGACATACTCTCAATGACATATAGAGAAAATGAGAAATTAACTATGGGGCAAGGATTAAAATTCTCAACTAGTCTCTAGTTGCCCCTATCTATATAGATATAAATTTGATTTCTTAACTCTAGGATTATGTGTTAAATTAAATTTGAACCACCTATAGATGTAATGGGTTTGGTCTTTCCAATGTGTCATGTGGTTTTAGAAAATGGATGTGATGATCTTAAAGCATTGGGAAAAGACAAAGGGATGGGAGGATAATATAATTGGATGACCACTATCATATTTATAAGTAAATAGGCATTTCATTAGAGGGGTCATATGGAAAAATAGAGGAGAAGACTAGAATATCATGACATTTTGATTATTTTCATCTAGGAGGTCTGTTAGACTACCATTACAAAGGCAAAGGTCAGTACATGAATTGTAGATGTTTGTCTATTATTTTCCTCCATGTTGTGTATGTAATAATCCCAATAGTGGCATTAATTAAATGTAAATTCTATTGTATTAATGCTAGTATTTTGGTATCTTTTATGTAAACTTCAACTATTTGATGAAATGCCTATGTGTCTATTTATGTTTTTGAACCCCTACAACATGGGAGTTAATGTTAGGGTTTAAATGGTCTCACCCTCATTGTGTGTGCACTAGGAGGGATGAAGAAGGAGTGAGTAGGGATGATAAATAATGATAAAGGATTTATTAGGGATGATGAGGGATAATGAGGGTCAATGAGGGAGTGATTAGGGATGATGAGGGATAATGAGGGTCAATGAGGGAGTGATTAGGGATGATGAGGGAGTGATTACATATGATGAGGCATGGTGATGGTTTATGAGGGAGTGATTAAGGATGATGAAGGATGAGGAGGGAGTGGTGAAGGATGATTAATGATGATGAAGTAATGATTAAGGATGATGAGGGATGGTGAGGGTCAATGAGGGAATGATTAAGGAGTATAAGGGAGTGATTAGAGATGGTAAGGGTTAATGAAGGAGTGATTATAGATGAGGATGGATGAGGAGGGAGTGATTAGGTATGATGAATCAATGATTAAAGATGATGAGGATGGTGAGGGTCAATGAGGGAGTGATTAGGGATGATGAGGGAGTGATTAGAGATGATGTGGGATGTTGAGGGTCAATAAGGGAATGATTATGGATAATGGGGAATGAGAAGAGAGTAATGAGGGGTGATAAGGGATGAAGAGGAAGTGATTAGGGATGATGAGAAAGTGAAATATACAAAAATTGGTCATTTTATGTACACAAGTCATCAATGTGACCTATGCTATCCCAATCACAATACTTTGACTTGAATTCAAAGTGAGTGGTTTGTAAAATTCAATCTTGACTGTAACATCCCCACATGGATTTACAAGACTAATGCAATAATTGTTTTTAAAAAATTTACATAACACTTATTTTTTCATTAGATTACAACATGATAATATGATTAGTGATCTTAACATATGACTAAGGATAATAATTATTGATCACTAACATCATATGTAATATAACATAGCTGCATAAGGAAAGTAATTACATTAAAATCCAGCAATGGATGGTATAATAATATAGACACTGCTATCAATGTATAGTAAGTAATCAATTATATTTCTTATAGGCATTAAGCCTCAACATAAATACAGTAATAGATACAATGCTCCATAGATCATGAGTCACTCTAACTCTAGTATCTCTAATAATCTCAAGTGTAGTCTCCAAGTAAGTACTATAGTGGGGAGGGAGAATATCATCCAAGCACTTTTACACACCAAGTATAGACCATCGATCCCTTGCACAATCTCCCAAATAAAAAATGGCCCTCTATTAAAAAATGGGTAGATAATGATGATGCAAGAATCTAGAGAGACATATTAGTACTCATGTGTTGTAATATTCTACTACATGATGTGTACCATAAAGAAAATACATTCTAACATGATATTGCACAAACATGTAAATCATACATATGAAATGACAATGTCTATATAAACATTACTTTGGTAAAAGTTTTTAAATATCTATTGATCTCTAAGATGAATCAAATTAATACACACCACTTAATCATATTAGCTTCATCTGGCATTGATGGTGCTAAGTAAGCTAGTAAAGTCCATCTCACTGCTTAGTACCAACAATGCAAGATTTGGTTAAAGTCTATATAACCAATAGATTCATATTGATTAATTACTACTTACAAGTATAACTTAAGCTAATTATAGGAATAATTACTTTACATACAAATGTATGAATGCATATTATTCTTATTATTCATCACATAACCAATAATCATAACAAATAAGTTTATTTATGAAATGGGTAAAATAAAAACTCATAATACAAAATCTAATTTCTGTAAGTAAATGTAAATGTAATAAAATCAACATTCTCAAAATATATTACACATACTACTCTATTATAGAAATAGTCATAAGAAATTAAATTATAAAGCCAAAGTATAATTTTTCATTTCATTATACCTATTGGAGGATTTATGCATATAATTAAATCACTTTATCCTTTAGGTTTTTATGACTTATAACATGATCAAAACTATAAATTTATGTACACATCCAATATATTCACACCATATATAAGGATAAAAGGGAAAGGAATAGTATAAAGATGTCATGTTTTAGCCAAATAACAATGAAAGGGAAAAGTAGACAACAAAATGATGCCGAAAGACTTTAGCTAATCCTATAGAAGGAACAAATTAGACCAAATAAAATAGGGAGTAGAAACTAGTTAAAAAATTCCAACCAAGGTTGCCAACCCTGCTCTTGAGGACTTATCCACAGACCAAAGCCATTCATCTCCCTCTCTTAGAAAGGATATCTTACAACATCCATTGAGATCCATTTTTTATCAAAGAATCTACTTTAGCCCTCAACATTTCTACCTCTGATTTGAGCCTTCTCTTCTTTGAAGAGACTCCTACATCAACTGACTTTTTAGAAGGCCTAGGATGGGAAGACCAAGGATCAGTTGCTGATCATTTGTTATTTTATTTAGTGGATTTAAAATTTTAAAATTATAATATATGTAATATTCCTATAGTTTGGTCTTATTTTAGGCTTCACCATTTAAATTTTTCTCAACTCCTTAAGGACACACAATATCTTTCAGGCATAGTGACCCATAAGGTTACCCCTCTAATTTTTTAGGCCCTTTTATGTCATAATTTTTGAAGCAAGATTCTAAAAATAAAAATTTACTTTTTGTTTAGACCTCAATATTAACTCTTGGCCTTGTTGCATTTGTTATAAGAACATAGTGGCTCAAGATCAGGGTGGCCTTTAAAGGACACCCCTAATTTTTTGTCCTCTTTCATATGGAAGAAAAATATTTCCCTGAACTCTAAAATTATACACCTAGTTTTGATATACTTTGGATGACTGTTAATGGTCATCAGGAGCTTGAAGCTCCTCTCACCTTTGTGCTTTTGGTAAGAGTTCATAACCTCTTGAAGGATTTATATGAAATATCAATATCATAAATATAGACTTACGAAGAGAAATAAAAATATGAAACTAAGTTCTTACCTTTTTGTATTTTGAGCTTCAAATGACCATTAATCATTATCAGAGGTCTCGAGGACCCATAAATAGTTTTTTCAAGACAAATTGGGAAGCTTAAGGGAGGTCCTAAGTGGAAATTTCACTTACCTGAACACTTAAATGTATCGATACTATCACCCCAACTCAGATTTTGGAGTGGAGGGCCTTAGGATAGCCACTAGCTTTGCACCTAAACACTTTTTTTGTCCATACAGGAGCCTAGAATGGCAAAGAGACATGTCATAAGCATTATTGGATATGATTTTACCAAATTATGCTTCTTACTATCAAATTTTTATTTGGATATCCTCTTGGTATGCATGTTTTTCCATGTGGACCCACTAAGGGTGGTCAACTAGGGTACCAAGATATGAATAGGAAGGACTAGAAGTTTGGCCTTCCATTTGAGACCTCATTTCTCTTTCCATTGATATTTTCCTCATCCCTAGTTTAAGGAGAGAGTATTTATAGACATTTATTAGGATAATTAGGGATTTAGTGATCTGGGATGATTTGACAATGAGGATGAACCAGATCCAACTTGTGAAGATCGAGATCTCCATCATTTAAAGGCTAACCTATGATATTTTAGGCTCATTTTAAGGTCAAATGAGACCTTGTTGACTTTATAATTATCCATTTTGAAAAAGTATCACGACTTATAATTATAATTCCATTTATAAATTAAGGTACAGCATAGAAATGAGTCATTTGAACCTAGACCATATAATAACCTCTTTGTATTACATGTGAGCTCAAACCAAGATTGTGGGGATCATGGGGATTTCTAGGCTCATAGAGGCCATGTAGGCCATCCATGTCATAATGGGTCAGCTAGTGTAAGAAAGGTCGACATGGGCTTTATGATAACTATACAACCCCTTGTACATTGGTAACTACATTTGATGTTCTATTTAACCTGATTTAGTGGACTCTTGGAGCATTATAGGTCACCTTGTGAGCATAATCTAAAAAATATTTTTACTTATATTTATGTGGATTTCTTCATGTGAAATTTTGGGCATGATAATCTCTACAGAATGTTTGTAATTACTCAATAAATTCACATGAATAATGAATGGATTCTCTTTAATTCTGTCACATCAAGTTATACTCTATAAAAATATTTAAGCATTAATAATACAGTATGAGACTAATGATTTGTGGTTCTAATTTTTATGTCTAAGCTGGATATATATATGTTGTATGATTGATAATTATATATATTTTTTTGTGATCAATATTATGATTGGATATAATTTGCATATGTTATATTATGCCTTATGATCATGATGATTGGTTAAGAACACAAATTTAGGGGACAATTCCTTGGATATTTACCCTAATGCATACACATTATTTAAATTTAGGCTCAAATTTCCTAGCCATAACACATACACATTATGAATACATAATTCGTATGTGTTATGAGTACATCATGCATATGTGTTATGATTAGATAATGTGTACATGTTATGAGTACATAATCCCTATAAATTATGTTGACATAGCCAAAAATGTTGAAGGGGTATGTGGGTATTTAATGTTATGTGATAGGAACACGTACATGCTATGCTATAATGCATACACATTCCTTTCACATTACATAAATGAAGCAAAAAGGATGTATAAGAAGGGGTAGGTAGTTTGGTTTACTAAAATAAATGTTAAGTATAAGGAATATGAAAGTAATGATATAAATTTATTTTAGTAAATATAAGAAATTTAGGTCACTTTGCATTTGATACAATTGCTCTCACAATTACATGCCTTACGATGTTTGAGATAGTTTTTCAAAATCCAATCTAGTTAGTACTTAGGCATTTTCCACTCTTAATATTGAACCTATGAATTTTAAGGCATAAATTTTGTAATTGATGTCCATTTTAGGTAAACATGTAATCATTTTTTAGATTTTTATACTTTATAAATTGTTTGTTGGCATTTCTAAGAGTCCTAGGTTTATCAATGTTACATCTCAATTTCTCACTAAGATAATTTACCTAATTATCTATGGATTATTATGGTTGTTAAATTGATTTTTTATTTTTTAATTAAATTATAAGTCATATACTGGTATGGATCATTTGTATGTTTCTTGGATTTCATGGTTTCATTATTATGAGTTGGCTAATTGTGAAGTCTATACATAATGATTATGTTACATTTATTGTTACAACATTGTTTTATAATATATATCATGATGTATTGGACTAACTACCTTCTTGCCATGAGTTAGATGTAGGAGAATTCATCTCTTAGAGCATGACAGAGGGAAAGCATCATCAGAGAAGGTGATGTAAATAGAGATGGTGAAGGATGATAGAGAAATTACTAAAACCCATGTACACACCACCTTAGATTTTCTATGTAGATACATTGTGTGTTTGCATTATTAGAGTTAGTACATTTTTTAAGTTACTTACAAGTTAAATATTAGAGTTTGTGTGATATAAATGTTAGTACATAGATTTGGAATAAATCTTGTATGTTATTGCATTGTGCATATTTTACATAGACTTAGTGCTTAATGTTGCAATATGATTTTATAAAGTTACTTATGTTTGTTTATGATTATAGAAATGTAAACCCATGTAAATGATATCTTGTTACTATCATATATAGATTCATAAAGTGTCTTTACAACATTTTAATGTTAAGCTTGATATTATTGATATTAGAGAATATCAATATACATCAAGCTATTAAAATCATGAAAGACATAGATAGCTTATATACACTAGTAATGACACAAACAATTATCTTGTTATGATTGAAATAAATAATGGACTGGTCTATCATTTTGATATAAGAAGATAATTGGCATTGTGTTAGTCATATTACCATAAAAGGAAAGGAGATAATAACCTTTATTTGTTATTGAAGGAGTTTAAATTATCCTAAATATTATCCTTAAGATTAACTCTAAGTTTTCTAAATATGCATGGACTATGTGAAGATTTGAAAGTATAGTTATCATTTTGTAAAATGATTAAAGGTGGACTTTGGAGTGGTATACTCGATCAAGAAATGTAGGTTGACATGCATAAATTTGAAATGAATATAATAATAATTAGAGAATTGGGGAAAGTTTGAGTAAAGTAGAATTAGAGATTTTTTTAAGTCTTGTTAATGGTAGTTAATTGGTTTTAAGTCACTGCTAAAATGGAAAAACACAGTTATTGCATGATGAGTGCAAATTGGGAGAGATTTCATGCAAGGCTCGATGGGCAAGTAGAATAGAATAAGAGGTGAGTTGAGAGGAGAATGGAGTACGGTGGAGAAGAGAAGGAAAATATAGAGTGAGGAGGAAAAAAAATACAAGTTCATCTTATCTCAGATTTGAAACTGACTTACTAGGTTAGTGAAGTAATTACTTTCTTTTGCTAGTAGTTTTACTGTTATGGTTTGAATTAATAGGGTTAGAAATGTATGAAAATTTATAATAGAACACATGATTAACCCTATTCATGGCTCAAACATCCACATAATTAATCCAAAATAATTTCTTAATCCCTAAGACTATGAACTAGTTTATTTTTGGGTGCTGAATCATTAGGATATAATGGATTAAATTTCATAAATATACTATGCCATATCTTAAATCAAAACCCTGGGTGGATGATATTTCTTTACATATATTTATAATTGAGTTTTTGAATCCTTAGAGATATATACATAGGTTCACTATGTTCAAAAGATATATATATTTATAAACTCAAAAATACAGTAACAACCTATTATGTATATACCTATATACATATATATGGATATATATTTGTGTATAGGGATATACATAGGTTTAAAATATTATATACTAATTAGTTCCGAGTTAAAATGGTCTTCAAATGTGTTATAAAGGAATTTTGCATACTATCATTACATTTTATATATAAATAATGAAGTTGATGTATGAACTATCGACTTGATAACAATTGTGTAAAATTTGACAGATAGATCTATGAATAGAAAATAGTATATTTATATATACATATGGTTTTAGGTAATCAGAAAAAAGTTAAAGTCATAGGGTGTGTGTGTATATATATATATATTCATATATGACCTATGTGTATACACAAACATGACATATATCAATATATATGTATATAGAAACACACACACACACACACACACACACATGTATGTATGTATCTACATACATACATATAGATACACACACACACACACACACACACACACACACACACACACACACACACACACACACACACACACACACACACACACACACACACACACACACACACACACATATACATATATATATATATACATATATATATATATATATATATATATATATATATATATATATATATATATATATATATATATATATATATATATATATATATATATATATATATATATACATACATATACATATACATATACATATACATATACATATTACATAAAATATAAAGCATATAAATTTATGTGAAGACATAATAATAAGTTTTTAACATTGCAAATGGACATACAATTGAATTGTGTAATATGTGATAGAATTAGTATACATTTATACTTATGTCAATTATTTTTTAAGGTTATCATTAAATAATGAATACATATATACATCAACTGTGTGTGTGTTTGATTTAATTATGAACAACATATATATACATATGTTATATATGTATCAACTATGTATTGTCTTTTGAAACATTCATTTATGACCTAAGTGTACACACAAACATGACATATATCAATATATATGTATATAGAAACACACACACACACACACATGTATGTATGTATGTAAGTACATACATATATACATACATACATATATATACATATACATATACATATACATACACACACACACACACACACAAAACACACACACACACACACACACACACACACACACACACACACACACACACACACACACACACACACACACACACACACACACACACACACACACACACACACACACACACACACACTACATGAAATATAAAGCATATAAATTTATGTGAAGCCACAATAATAAGTTTTTAACATTGCAAATGGACATATGATTGAATTGTGTAATAAGTGATAGAATGAGTATACATTTATACTTATGTCAATTATTTTTTAAGGTTATCATTAAAAAATGAATACATATATACATCAACTGTGTGTGTGTTTAATTTAATTATGAACAACATATAAATACATATGTTAGTTATGTATCAACTATGTCTTGTCTTTTGAAACATAGTATGTTATGATGATTGTGTATATATACATACATGAGACTGCGATGTAAACTTGAATAAGTTAAATAAATATACTCTGATTGAACAAGGTGTATACATAAATACCTATGATTGTGTATTTTTACTCAAATGAGATTGATTTAAATATATATAGTTTATATATAACAAATACAAAAATTTCAAGAGTTTATGAGTATATGTTTTTAGTTATATGACTGGAAACATTATGAGTATATACCTTAATAGACTATGCAAAAATTGTTATATATGTGAGTATGAATAGAGATGTATGGATTTAAGTATTCAATAAAAACAAAGTATTAGATTTGGAATGGTTTTGGGGATAAAATCGTACCACATCTAATATGAAGTTTATTGGGAATATAGTTAGGGGATAAAGGAAATACATAGACCCTTTTTAGATTTATATGCTTGTTCATAAAAAGGTTATTGCATCATATAGTCTTGAAATAATTGAAAAATGCCATAGAATGGCAGAACTATGTGTGTGTGGACCCAAGTTCACATATAAATATATAACATCTATATTTATACAATGTTCATAATATATATTATGAACAATGTATAAATATAGATGTTATATATTTATATGTGAACTTGGGTCCACACCCACACACACACATATTGTTCTTCCATGTTATGACATTTTTCATTTATTTCAAGACTATATGATTTGATAACCTTTTTATGAATGAGCATATAAATCTAAAAAGGGTCTCTGTATTTCCTTTAGCCCCTAACTAGATTCATAATAAACTTCATATTAGATGTGGTATGATTTTATCCCCAAAACCATTCCAAATCTAATACTCTATTTTTCCTGAATACTTAAATCCATACATCTTTGTTCATACTCACATATATAATTTTTTTTGCACAGTATATTAAGGTATATACTCATAATGTTTCTAGTCATATATCTAAAAACATATACTCATAAAACTATTGAAATTTTTGTATTTTTTATATACAAACTACATATATTTAAATCTATCTCATTTGAGTAAAAATACAATCATAGGTATTTATGTATACACCCTGTTCAATCATAGTCTCTTTATTTAACTTATTAAAGTTTACATCACAGTCTCATGTATGTATATATACACAGTCATTATAGCATACTATGTTTCAAAAGACAAGACATAGTTGATACATGTATAACATATGTATATATATGTTGTTCATAATTAAATTAAACACATACACACAATAGATGTATATATGTATTTTTTGTAAAATAATCAACATAATTATAAATGTATACTCATTCTATCAAGTTTACATCATAGTCATGTGTATGTATATATACACAGTCATCATAGCATGCTATGTTTCAAAAGACAAGACATAGTCGATACATATATAACATATGTATATATATGTTGTTCATAATTAAATTAAACACACATAAAATTGATGTATATATGTATTCTTTATTTAATGATAACCTTAAAAAATAATTGACATAAGTATAAATTTATACTCATTCTATCACATATTACACAGTTCAATTATATGTCCATTTGCAATGTTAAAAACTTACTATTATGGCTTCACATTAACTTATATGCTTTATATTTCATGTAATATATATATATATATATATATATATATATATATATATATATGGGTATGTGCATGGAGTTGGGGGATAATTCTATGGACATTTTAGGTAACACAATCGCGTTATTAAAATTATAGATTGGTAATTACCAAGCCAAAACACATATGTGTTATTAAGAAAATAATAACACGTATGCATTATTGTAAATTTGAATAACATGTATGCATTATATAGTGTATTAAAAAAATATAGTTTAATACACATGTTGCTTTGATATAAGACCAAAACCATCTCCATAATCATATGGGAGTTTTACATGAAGCCAACTTTGGACATAAGCTTATATTTACTACTCTAAATGTTACATATAAGTTTACATTTATATTGTTACATTTATTTTCTTATACTTTAAATTTATTTTAGTAAATATAATCAATTAGGGTCACTCAACATTTGATAGAGTTGGTCTCATAGTTGCATGCCTTATGATGTGGAGAATAATTTTTCAAAATCCAATTAGGTTAGTACTTAGGCATTTTCAGGGTCTAAGTATTAAACTTACAGATTTTAGGACATAAATTTTGTAATTGATATCCATTTTTGGTAAATATATAGTCATTTTTTAGGTTTTTGCACCTTAAAAATTGATTTTTGGCATTATTTAGAGTCTTAGGTTTATCAAAATTGAAGTTTGTAAACCACTCACTTTGAAATTTATGCAAAGTGATGTGATTGGGGTAGCATAAATCACATTGATGACTTGTACACATCAAACAACCACTTTTGTTACTTTCAATTGATCATCATCCCTCCCTCATCCTTGATCACTTATTACTCATGCCTCATCACCCCTAATCACTCTCTCATCATTCTTTATTATCCTTAATTGCTCTTTCATTGACCCTCACTATCTCTAGTAATCTTTAATCACTCCCTCATGATCCCTGATTGCTCCCTCATTGACCATAATTATTACTCATCATCCCTAATAACTCACTTCTTATCCCTCCTCATCCCTCTTCACTCCCTCATTAACCCTCACCATCCATCATCATCTTTAATCACTCCCTCATTATCTCTAACGACTCCTTCATCATCCCTAATCACTCCATTGGCCTTTACCATTCCTAATCACTAATTCATCATCCCTAATCATCCCTCCTCATCCCTAATCATCTATAATCACTACCTTATTGACCCTCACCATTACTCATCATTTATAATCACTCCCTCATTGCCCTTCACCATCCTTCATGATGTAGAGCCTTATTGCATACTCTACTTGTCCAAGCTCTTTGCCAATATCCACCTAAATTTCACTTTGTCTATTTGATCTATATCTTTTAACCCTACATACATTTCAAATTCACATATATATTTTATTCAATTCATTTATTCTCCACCATTCTTTGGATGGTTTCACTAAACTCTTCATTTTATTCTCGTTACTCAATGCATTCAATCTAATTACTTTAATACTATCCCCCCTACTGGTCTTTATGCTTTATAACAACTTAGACAAAATATTGTATTTGGTTCCTTAGGATTTAATATCTCTTTGACAAATTTAGTTCCACACCTTTGAGTTCTCTCTAACTTCTTCTCAACCCTACTTAACTTCTCAACATAATCCTCATATCATACACTACCTCTTACTCTATCATCGACTCTTCTTGTATGAAATCAAATCATAAAATAAAACTAATTTATGGTTAAAATATAACATATAAAATCTATTAACAAAGTTCCAAGCATTAATTCAACTATTTGACAACTTCTTTTGGCTATTTCTACTCTTAGATTAGGTCTTTAGGTTTCCTTCTACCCTGTCTACCACATAGTCCTCCCCCATCCATACTTATCCATAATTACACAAATTAAAAACACTATATTATATTTATGAATGTTGAAATAAAAATTCCGAAAAAATTTCATGAATTATTGATAGTTACAACTCCTAAAAACTCACTTTGAAATTAAAAACCCTAATACAGGGTTTGGACTGGTTTTACAGACCTGAGAAGGGTCAAAATGAGATTTCAATATTTCAAAGGAATTTATAATGACTTTGACTATTATATTAGGTATTATTTGACACTATTCATTTTTTACAAGTGTTATATTTCATTTTTAAAGCTACAGTAGATTGACTTAACCAAATTTGAATAGACTGTGTACTTAGTCACAGGTTTGTAGTAATTTGAGAAGAGGTTATTTATTCTAATTCATTCCAAAAAGGGTTATAAATCAACATGAAGGTTTAAAATATTTTTCAAAATGTTTAAACACTTTAAAAAAATAATTCCTTCCATCTATAACACTCAATTTACCAATTCCCATGAGATACCATTTTGATTGTGTTAAGTTTCTTGATGACTGTAGGACTATGTTAGTTTTCTTTTTGCTCATCCAAGTATATGAAAGCTACTTGAAAGAATATAAGACTTCATGATCATATGAGAATAAAATCACCAACCTATACATTTGAATTTTCACTCTAATACATGCATATACCTTCTCACATAGATGTATACTTAGAACTTTTACTCATTGACGATAGGGTTGTGTTGTTTAACATAGAATGTCTTTAGCAGAATAATAACATACACTATTTAAAGAATATTAATGAATTATTGTGTTAATTTAATAATTACTCATACATTCAAGAATCCCACTAGATAAAATATCCTCTTCCATAAGACATTAACCTTCATTCATATTTCAAGGCACAATTTGTAAAAGTGCAAGGTATACAGTTTGTAATTTGAACATTCAAAAGATTTGAAAATAAAATGATAAATTATATAATCACCATAAAATAAAAGGTATTTTGAACTTACGACTCACACCAACATCATAAATAAATTGTTACTAATCATGTTTCATTATCATGCACACTGTTAACTATGTTTGCACATATTCAAGAAGATCCAGGGTCTATTTGCTTTCTTGTCTGTAAATAATCAAAACTTGTCTTTATTCACTTGTTTGGGGTTATTTACATTCATAATTTCAAATCCTATGTTGAATATGGAATCCATTTCAACCCTAAGATAAAAATAAAGTTACAAGGGCATTTTTAACATGAAATATTTACCTTTTACAATGGTGGGATGATTTTTTGAGTATATTAACCACTTATCCATTTGTGGCACATTTTTGGGAAGTGGGTATGATTTAAAGGTGTTGAGAAAATTAGGGGATTATGTGGTTGAAACCTCCCTTATATTGTGGGGATAGGGTTATCTCTATAATTATGGTGCATTTTTCAAGGGATTTTGAAAATTATAAATAGGGGTGAGGGGTAACACATTACTCATTACATTTTGCATCTAATTTTTGAGTTTTGTATTTTCTCTTCAATCAGTGTGATCTAGTTTGAGGTGTAGATTAGCATCCCAGGAATTCTGGTGTGAATTTAGGTTGGATAAAGTTATCTTTGTAAGAGGTTTTTGTTGAGAGTTATCTTGTTCTATTTTTTATAATATTATTGAGAGATTCTTGGTGGATTTATCCAACATTGGGTAAACCATGTTATATCAGTGTTATGTGTGTATTTGATTAAATCTAAATTTTCTTTTATATGTCTCTATTATTGTGATTATGAGGATTGAATTATGTGTTATATATTTTATTTCATAATTAATCACTTATTCCTAACAACTGGTATCATATCTAGCTTTAGTAGTTTTTCTAAAGTGGTGAATCATAGGGAAAGATATTAGCTTGAGTGGGAGCTATGGCAGATAATGGTACATCTAGAGTTGAAAAATTCAATGGGCAAAATTTTAGATTGTGGAAGATGTAAATGGAGGATTACTTGTTTTAGAAGGATCTTCATCACCCTTTGATGGGGAAAGTATGCAAACCCTTAGGTATGGATTAGGTAAATTAGAATTTGATCAATAGGAAAGCATTGGGACCTATATGGTTGTGCCTTGCATCTTTAGTTGTATTCAATATTTCAGAGGAGACAACCACATTTGGTCTAATGAATAAATTAGGGGAGTTATATAAAAAACCCTCTGTCTCTAATAAAATATTTTTGATGAAAAGGTTATTTAATATAAAAATGTCTAAATATGGTTTTGTAGCTGATCCTTTGAATGACTTTAATATGGTTGTGAGTATGCTAAATTTTATTGGTTTTAAATTTAAAGATGAAGTTAAGGATTTATTGATTTTTTGCTCCTTAGCTGATAGTTGGGATAGCCTAGTTATGGATATGTTAGTAATGCCATCCCTACTAAGGGAAGTTTAAAGTTTGAGGATGTTATAAGTGTGATTCTTAGTGAGGAAATATAAAGGAAGAGCACCAAGGAATCATCTTGAGTGAATGATTTGATGGTGGAGACTAGAGGGAGACAAAAGGATAAAAGCAAAGGAAACCATGGAAAGATCAAAATGTTAGAGGAAGATATAAATCTAGAGACTAAGATGGTGTGCTGGCATTATGGGAAAAGTGGAGATATAAAGAAGGAATGTTGGCAACTTTAGGATACAAGAAGACCAAACATGAGGAGACCAAGGAGGTAAATATGACAATAGGTGTTATTAATTAGGATGATTTAATTCTTTACTTTGGATAATACTTATGAATCTTGGGTATTATATTAAGGGGCTTCTTTTCATGACACCCCACATAGGCATCATTTTAATGATTATGTTCAAGAAGATTTTGGACATGTTTATCTTGGTGATGATGAACCATGTAGTATAGTAGGGAAAGGTTGTGTTCAGGTGAATATGTAGAATGGGAACACATGGATACTAAAGGATGTTAGACATGTCCCATGGTTAAGGTGGAATTTAATATCAGTGAGGTAGTTAGACAATGAAGGCTACTCGACTATTGTTTACAACAAACTCTTAGAAAGTTACTAAGGGTATTCTTGTGGTTGTGAGAGGTAATAAAATTGGTACTTTTTATTTTACTAGTAGTGTTTATCATTGTAATTTAGTTGCTATAGATAGTATATGCAACTTTGTGGTAATACAGGCTTAGTCATATGAGTTGGAAGGGTATGGAAATCTTTAAAAACAAGTTACCCATATTGAAATAGGTTGATTTAGACTTCTGTGATGATTATGTGTATATGAAGTAGAAGTCATGTTAATTTATTGAAGGGTTAGACCTATGAAGAAGGAAAATAAGTTGGATTTGGTTCACTCAGATGTATGGGGTTAGCTCATGTATCTTCTATTGGTGGTTTAAATTATTATGTTATATTTATTGATTATAAAACTAGGAAAGTTTGGGTTTATTACATCAATAATAAATTTGATGTATTTGAAACATTCAAAAGATGGAAAGCTTTGGTTGAGAATGAAATAGGTCTCAAGTTGAAATGTCTAAGGTTAGATAATGGAGGTGAGTATTGTAGCAAGGCATTTGATGATTATTGTTCACAAAATGGAATTCATAGGTAAAGGATGGTTCTAGGGATGACATAGGAGAATGGAGTGTTAGAGAAGATGAATAGGACAACCATGGAGAATGCTAGGAACATGAGGTTATATGTAGGGTTACCCTTAATGTTTTGGGTAAAAGTAGTTAGCACAGTAGTATATTTTATTAATAGAGGACCTTTAATACCTTTGGATGGAGGCATACCTGAGGAAGCTTAGTCTGGTAAGAAAGTTAATTATTATTTTCATAGGGTCATTAGATGTGAGGCATTTGTTTATGTTGCCAAGAAAGAGAGGACCAAGTGAGAGGCTAAGTTTGAGAGATGCACCTTTATTGGTTATTGTGAGGATGACTTTGGTTTTTGAGTTTGGAGTCTTAGAGACAAGAAAATATTCCAGTCTAGGGATGTTGTATTTAAAGAAAAGTCATGTATAAGGATTAGTTGCAGGAACAAGAACAAAAAGAGTACACAATGTTGGATGATATTATGAATGGTAAGGTGTCTAAGGAGTTAGTTCAGGAACTTCCTACATAGGAACCCAAAAATACTATAGTAAGAAGGTCTTATAAGGTCAGAAAAGATCCTAAATGTTTTTCCCCATCTTTAAGTTATTTTTTACTTACTGATAGTGGGGAACCAAAATGTTTTGATGAAGCAACACAGGGGAATTTTAGGAAGAAGTAGGAGCAAGCCATGGAAGAGGAACATAGTTATCTCATGGAGAACCAGACGTGGGATTTGGTGAAGCTACCCAATGGCAAGAGAGAATTATAGAACAAGTGGGTATACAAAATCAAATAAGAGGATGGAGGAAGGAAAAAGTACAAGGGCTGATTAGTGGTAAAGGGGTTTGAATAGAAAAAAGGTATTAATTTTGATGAGATTTTTTCTCTTGTTGTTAAGATGACTTCTATTAGAACTATGCTTGGTATAGTTATAATAGAGGATTTGCACTTAGAATAGTTAGATGTGAAGTCTACATTCCCTCATTGTGATTTTGAGGATAAATTATATATGGAGTATCCACAGGGTTATGAGGTTGAAGGAAAGGAGAAATTGGTGTGCAGACTAAAGAAGAGCTTGTATGGCTTGAAATAAGCTCTAGGACAATGGTAAAAGAAGTTTAATAGTTTTATGTTAAAACATGATAACTTCAAGTGTCATTTTAACCATTGTATGTATGTCAAGAGATTTGAGGATGGTAATTATATTATCCTATGCTTGTATGTATACGACATGTTAGTTGCAGGAAAGAACATGAAATAGATTTAAGTACTCAAGAAGTAGCTTGGTGATTCCTTTTGAATGAAGGATTTGGGTATAGTGAAGCAAATTCTTAGTATGAGGATAACTCAGGATAGGAAATAAAAGAAGCTAATCTTATCCCTAGAAGAGCATGATTTTTTTTGGAGGTTTAGTATGTAGGATGCTAAGCCAGTTGGGACTCCTTTGTTAGGCTATTTCAGATTATCAAAGGAGTAGTGTCCCAAGATATAAGAAGAAAAGCTAAAGATGTCCAAGGTACCTTACTCATCAGTAGTTGGTTTATTGATGTATGCTATGGTTTGTACTAGGCCAAATATTGCCCATGTAGTGGGAGTAGTAAGTACATGATTAATCCAAGTTATGAGAACTAGAAAATAGTGAAGTGGATTCTTTGAGATTTGAGAGGAACTATGGGTACAACAATGAGATTTGGTGGATTAGACACCACTTTTCATGGTTGTGTGGACTAAGATATGGCTAGGGATGTTGATAGCAAGAGGGGTATGATAAGTTATGTATTTACTATTGAGGATACAATGGTTAATTATATTTTTTGGATACATAAGTTTGTGGCTTTATCAATCATTGAGGCTGAGTATGTTACTGCTATAGAGGCTAACAAGGAGATGATTTGGTTACAATAGTTACTTAATGAGTTAGGGCATAAGCATAGAGTTAGGGGACTACATAGTGATAGTCAGAGTGCTATACATTTAGGCAAGAACTCTACTTTCCACTTGAGGATGAAACACATATAGTTGGGGTATCATTTCATTAGGACAACATTGGAGGGAAACATGGTGAAGCTAGAAAATATACATATGAGCTAGAATATTAAAAATATGATGACCAAAGTAGTCACATTAGAGAAGTTGAGGTTATGTTTAGCTTTGGTTGTTCTTCATGAAGATCATGGAAGAGTGTTAAATTTTATTTAAGGGGATATAAACTCCAAGTGGGAGATTGTTGATTATGGAGTCCATTTGAACCCTAAGGTAAAAATAAAGTTACTAAGACATTTTTAACATGAAATATTTACCTTTTACAATGGTGGGATGAAGTTTAACCACTTCCCTTATTTGTGGCATGTTTTTGGGAAGTGGGTATGATTTAAAAGTGTTAAGAGAATCAGGGGATTATGTGGTTGAAACCTCCCTTATTTTGTGGGGATATGGTTATCTCTATGGTTATGGCATATTTTTCAGGGGATTTTGAAAAGTATAAATAGGTGTGAGGGGTAACAAATTATTCATTATATTTTGCATCTCTTTTTTGAGCTTTGTAATTCTCTCTTCGATTGGTGTGATTGGGTTTTAGGTATGGCTTAGCATCTTGAGAATTTTGGTGTGAATTCAAGTTGGAGAAATTTATCTTTGTAAGAGGTTCTTATTGAGATTTGTCTTTTAATCTTATTTATAATATTATTCAGAGATTATTAGTGGATGTATCCCACATTGGGTGAACCATGTTATATCAGTGTTATGTGTGTATTTGCTTAGATCTAAATTTTCTTTCATATGTCTCTACTACTATGATTCTGAGGAATGAATTCCATGTTATATATTTTATTTCATAATTAATCACTTATTCCTAAAATTATACCCCCTCTAACTATCTTGAATCTGACTCTGAATACAAAATAAGACATAGACAAGACTCTTATTACCAAATAACCATCAACTAAATTCTAACTTCTTTTGTATGTTGAGAGTGTCCTCAACTAACTCAACTCCTAACATATTTCTCAAATATGAGTTTAGGTGTATGTGTTTTAACATCTTAAAATCCTCACTAAAGTCTAACCACACCAAATTCAATGTTGGACTTATTGAAATAGATTGAAGTCTCTATGAAATTTTAAAAATTCAAATGAAAGATTTGGTAGGAAAGTCCAATACAATTCTAATTAAAAATTAACACAAAACTAGCAAATTATAAAGACTCCTATAGACTTTTTATGAACTTGACCACCTTATAAAGACTCAATACATGTAAATGAGATCACTATTTATATTGGGTAGTGATGCTCCTACATCACCTCATCATTTCTAATCATTTTTTGATCATACCTCATCATCTCTAATCACTAATTCCTCATCCCTCATCTTCCCTAATCACTCCCTCATTAATATTCACCATCACTCATCATGCCTAACTAGTCCCTCCTCTTTCCTAATCACTTCCTCATTGACCCTACCATCCCTCATCATCTCTACTAAATTCATCCTCATCCCTCCTCATCCATAATCACTACATCTAATACCTTAATGGTGGTATTTTGTTGGGGTTTAACAATGTTAGGAGCTATAAGTGGAGAGTTGAGTGCTAGCATTAAATATAAGACATAGTGATCAAAATGATGTGTAGGAAAATTTGAAACATAAATGTGTAACACCGATGAAAAAATATGGGTCTATTATAAATGATGTAATTCAAAATTGAAAATCCGCCAGAAAAAGAGAAGCAAGTAAAACCACCATAGCACCAAAAATGGGTAGTAAATACATGAGGATCACCAAGCTATTCGATTTCCTGAAACCAATCAATTGCTTTCCATATGAGGACATTTTATGATCTAAATAATTATATTTAAGACCTTCTATTTGTATGTATATTTATTGAGTCATCATACTAAAGAGTGGAAAATAATTTTCAAATGATTAGAATAAGTAGTCCAAGATTGGAAAGTGGTTCTTAATTTATAACTTCAATATTCAATCCAATGAAGAGTGTCACACTATGAGCTCTCTACTTGCACATATCAAGAAGTGGGTACAAGTTATATATCACTATAAAAAGTTAAGTATATAATATATTATAAACCCAATGATATGGTTAGTACTAAAAATATCTCTACTTCCCCAAACAAGAAATTATATGAATCAAAAATATTGTTTCATTAATAAATGTAGATCAATGGTGAGATAATACACTTAATCATTTCTAATGGAACAAAATAATTTAACTTCTCCTAAATAATATTTTCAAAAATTAA
The DNA here is from genome assembly GCA_037957365.1 of Torreya grandis. NCBI lineage: Eukaryota > Viridiplantae > Streptophyta > Pinopsida > Cupressales > Taxaceae > Torreya > Torreya grandis. The sequence goes on from JARHVA010000977.1 coordinate 2,909,352, forward strand.
ACTTGAAATTTATACATCATCCATAACCATACGTTAGTGTATGGTCTAGTGTAGGCCTTGAGAAATGGATCACCTAGTAGTGTCACTTGGTGTACAAAATCAAACTTTTAAAAGATGCAATCCTTTGTGACATCTCACCATTATAGGTGTGTGATGTTTTACATATGGTCAACCATGTCTTTACCATTGAAATGTAGTGTATGAAGTAAATCCTTCAAATTTTGTCATAGATTATCATGATCTGAAATATCATATATCATAGTTAGTTCATAAGCTTTCAATCATTAGTGCCAGGAAGTGCAAGAGTATTGTCAGTTCTAGTAAGAAGTAGACTCTTAATGGTAAGAAGTAAATTTACATCCTTATGTCACCATATAATAGTGTGGTTTATCCAAAAATAACAAAGACAAAATAATTGAACCATAAACTAGATGAATACAAGGATATCTTTTAGTCACCTAAATAAGTTCCTACATACTATACACTAAACAATACTATTGATTTGATCCCTTAACTACCTCTACCTCAAACCCCTTTATACAAGATATAATTTTTAGAGAATGAATATATCAAGTGGTAGATCCATGAAATCATGGATAATGGACACATCATGCCCAAACCATTGCCTTGCAGAAACCCAATTATGTTTGTTGCAAAGTTGTGAATCAATTAAAAAGATATTAACAAGATTAAAGTGAAGAACTATTATCCTCATTAAAATATTAAGGAATTTTTATACCATATCCATGGTCTATAAGTCTTTTCAAAAATTTATCTTAAGTTTTGGTATAATCATATTCATGTTAAACCCCTAGACATTTGGCATATAGTCTTAAAAACAAAGGAAGGATTGATTGATTAGTTTGTTATGCCTTTTAGGTTAACTCATATAAAAAATTCATTCATTTAAAGATGTTGAATGACATCCTTATGACCTTTACCTATGTAATTTTTTTAATTTACCTTGATGACATTTTAATCTTTAGAAAACATGGGATGAACATCTACACCATCCTGAACTAGCGTTTCACATTTTACAGAAACATATTTTTGTAATAACATGAATAAATGTTCATTTTTCATGCAAGAGATAAAATATTTAGGACACATTACACACAAAGAGTGAATGTGTGAACCTCACCAAGATTCAAGTCATACAGCAATGGGAAAAACTAAATAACTTTGCATCTGATTCAAATCTTCTCAGAATTAGAAAATTATACAAGATATTTGTGTTTAATTTTTATATTTTGAACCAAACTACCAAAGGTAGAACTGAATAAAGTTTCATTTAGTCAAATGTACAATAAAAATAATTTGATGAACTAAAATTTATACTATATTTTTTATTAATACTTATGTTACTTGACTATAAATTTGGAAGATCATCCAATTCATTCAGTAATAAATTTGACTATCAAAAATGAGTATTGTCAACATAAGTCCTAAAAAAGAGTTAATTTATATTATAATGTATTAAGAAACATATGATTAGAATCAAATATATCTTTAGATTATATATTATTCCAAATGATGAGGGAGTAATTAGGGGTGGTAAGGGATGGTGAGGGTCAATCATTGAGTGATGAAGGATGACGAGGGATAGTGAGGGTCAATGAAGGAGTGATTAGTGATGATGAGGGATGAAGAAAGATTGATTAGGTATTATGAGGTATGAAAAGTGAGTGATTAAGGATGATAAGGGATGATGATAATCAATGGAGTGATTAGGGATGATAAGCCTGAGTGATTAGAGATGATGAGAGATAATTAAGGTTAATGAAGGAGTGATTAGGGATGAGGAGGGATGAAGGAGTGAATAGGGATGAGGAAAGAGTGATTAGGGATGATTAAGGATGGGGAGTAATTAGGGATGATGAGGGTCAATGAAGGAGTGATTATGGATGATAAGGGAGTGATTAGAGATGACTAGGGATAGTGAGGGTCAATGAGGGAGTGATTAGGGATAATGAGGATTTATGAGAGAGTTATTAGGGGTAATGAGGGATGAGTAAGAATTTATCAATGATGAGGGAGGGATGATGATAAAGTGAAATTAACATGTAAAGTGGTTATTTGATGTGTGTAGGTCATCAATGTGACCTATTCTACCCTAATAACACAACTTTGTATCAATTTCAAAGTGAGTGGTTTGAAAAATTCTATTTTTATAAACTTAAGACACTTAAAAATGTTAGGAATAAATATAGAAAGGAAAAAAACCTAAAAAATGACTATATTTTTACCAAAAATAGATATCAATTACAAAATTTATGTCCTAAAATACCTAGTCCTAAAAATGCTTAATTAATACTGACCTGATTAGATTTTGAAAAACTATTTTTCACATTGTAAGGCATGCAACTATGAGACCAATTATATTAAATGTTGAGTGACCCTAATTTATTATATTTACTAAAATAAATTTAAAGTATTGTTGACCATTTTTTGCCCAACAGGCCAAAAATTTAGTCCCCTTTCTTCCTCTGCTATTCTAGGCCATTTCATTTTTTGATTTTGCATATTTCTATGGACTCTGCAAAATTTTGATGGACTCTGCAGGTCCATTTCTATGGACTCTGTAGGTTTTCTACGGACTTCATAGAGACTTCTATGAACTCTGCAGGTGTAGTCTTTGGGCAGATGAAGAACCAATCAAAGGGTGCAAGGTTTTACAAAGTTTTTTTAGACTCTTGTCCAAAGAAATTCATAAGGAAAGAGAGCTAAAGTGGTTCAATGACATGATATTTTAAAGAGTTAGCAGCTTTGAACCATTGAACCATTAAACTGGTTCAACACCTTGGTTCATCACTTTGGTTTAAAGCCTTGGTTCAATTGGCAAAGTTCATCGCTTGGTTTAATCAGCTCAATTCAAATGGTTCAACCACTTTGGTTCAACACAGAGTTCAATCAGCAAAGCTCATCATTTTGGTTCAATCCATCAATTTAATATCTTTTGGTTCAATTAAAGGATTCATCAGATGGTTCAATGCCTTGGTTAAATGGTCAGTTTAATTAGCTTGGTTTAACACTTGGTTCAACAACCATTTGAACCATTGAACCAGTTCAATCAATTAGTTCAATGGTTGGTTCAAAGGAGAGGTTCAATCAAAATTTCAAGCCTCCTGAAGGACAAGTGCCCTTGTGAAGGGCAGTTCTGGGATAAGAGCCCTTGCGGAGGGTAGGGAACACTTCAAAGAAAGCCCCAAAGGTAAGATCTTTCAAAATATTGTTAAGGAAAAGAAATGAATTCTTTCAAACTTTTTGTCTAAAGGAATTCCTTTAGATAAAAAGTCTGAAGAAATTCAGGAAAAGCCCATGGGAAAAGCTTGAAGAAAAAAGCCTGATGGAAAATAAGCCCACAGAAAAGGCCCACGGGGAAAAAGGCTGAAGCAAAAAGCTGAAGGAAAGTCTAAGGGTGATGGGCTCGAGGATGTCAAAGTTAAACATGGCTAACTAGCCATTGGGTATTCAAACATGATTATGGGTGCACAAACATCAATTTTAAGATGGTGAAATAGCCATTTGATTTTGAAAATGCTTGAGCGCTAACCAAAAAAGAGCCCAAGGAATGCAACAGCCTGCCAGAAGATAGCCCTTAAGGGTTGAAGGAGCAGAAGGAGACAAACAAAGGAAGAAGACAAGGTGTAGAAAGAGACAAAGTAGTCCAAATGGAAAAGAAGAGGCAAGTTATTGCTAGATGATCACCAAATGGTGAAAATATTAAATAACACAGCTTGTCTTCTCCCATTTGTATTTATAAGGGGACAAACTGTGTGAATATCTAGAAAGAGCAGTCTATTTGCAAAAAAGAGGCACAACCCATGATTTAACATTAATGCTTGAATTCCAAATTCAAATTTGGTGATTATACAACATGGTTCTAACATGCCTCTTCTAGAAGAATGACATCAACAATAGTGACTTCCTCTTCCTAATGCTTTCAGCGCACATGGGCCAGCTTGTCAAAGAGCACCAAAGTCTTTTCAAAAGAAGTGCCAAGTTTCTCTTCTCTTTCTATATATTGTAAAAATTCTCATTTGAGAAGGAATCCAACCTCTCAACCTTAAGAAAAAACTCTGCCCGAAAATCTCTCAGGCTTGTAAAGTAGAGCTCTACCAGATTTTACCTTGGATTAGGACTTAGCATTTTTACCTCTATCTAGACTTGCACTTTAAATTATATGTCTATGTTCTTCTTTTGTGTTAAGTCATTGTCTTTAATGCTTTTCACAGATCGATTACAACATGTCTAGTGCATTATGAAGTCTCTTTTCTATAGGTCTGCCAAAAGTGTCTACAATAGGAATATAGTTGCATGTGAATAGGCTGCCATAAGTGTGTCTAAGGATGCCTTTGATAGTTACTTCCTCCCTGTATCTCTATGGACCCCTGACTCACTGAAGTAGAAGAGTTTCCCACATCACATGAAGTGTATGGGTGCTTCTTCTTGGTGAAAAGTGTATGTTCAGGCTGAGTGGGTCAACATTTTTTGGTGTATCACCCTTTTTATTTTTAGGTTTAGGTTCCATTTTTAACATCTCTCTCTCTCTTTTCAACCCCACCTTTTTACATTTATTTGTTAGTAATAGGAGAAACCAGGGCCTAAAGGATATATTAGAGGGAGCTAGCCCTTATCTAGAGACTCTTTCCTCTAGCTTCACCGATCCCACAGGTGAGAGGGGAGTTTCCATTGTTGCGTGTGGAAGGTAGGAGCTAGGCCTCCTACCCAGGGTGCAATCCACTACGTCTATAATTTTTGGCACGCCTAGTGGGACCAACTAGGACAAGTTGTGTCTAAAGAGTTAAAGAATTTTTGGTGTGTTCTTCAACCAACCAGCCTTTGGAGGCTTTTGCATCCACACCAATGGTAACTTTGAGTTGAATCAACTGGTTAAGTAGTCTAGGTGCCATCAAGAAATCACATTTTTGTATGTATAATTCCTTTGCATAGAATAATGGGCCTTGTATTCCTTCATTTAACTATGATCAAGCTCAAGATTTTCAAGGAATCCCCCCAAGTAGTCCTCCTAGTTGCCCTTAAATGATAAGGGAGGTGGCACTAGAGTTTGAGAAGTAGGTAATAGAAATCGACATACTAGATGAGTAGTACGGATATCAACAGGAGCTGATGTATAAAGAGGAGTGCTTGTTTAGGCAAGCTCAGGCCTTGCAATCAATAGAGGAGGTACCAAAATGGAAGAATCCATTCATTCAAGGTCAACCTTGCACACCCCCTCCTATCCTAAAGAAAGCCCCCTCTTATGTACCAAATCCTTTCTATCAGATGGCATTTTCTCATTCCAGCTCATCTGATGCATCAATCAACCCTGCTCTTGACCCTGTGTGCCTAGCCTTCAAGCATCAAAGGGAACTAGAACAACCTCCCATGGAGATGAACCTTCTAAATTCCTTAGATCGTGAATCTTCCTTTGGAGGAAACATTATGAACCAACATATCTCTCTTGAAATTGCTCCTATTCATCATGATGATGCTGGTGACCTCCAAGAAAGGTGCTTCTAAGAGGATATAGCCAGAAGAATTGCAGAGTTGGAATCCTGAGAGAGATTCCTCAGCCAATGTGTGATGGATGGTTTAGACCCAATGACACATTCCATGTCTAAACACACCCCACCTACACACCCCCAAGAGAGCTATCAGGCCACACCTGATATTGATGAAGTACTAGCTAGATGGAAGGAAGAGAATCTTTTGATTCTAGCTCAAGGAATACCTCCTCTTCCACATGGTTTTTTCACTTCAACCCTTCTCAAGGAGGAACCTATTTTACAAGAGGTGAGTGAGGAATAAAAGATCCAATTTTTATCTCTTCAAGAGGATATCATGAGTGATAATGAAGAATAAATCATCATCGATGATTCTTATGAAGACATCATCAACAATGGAGAAGACTTAGGTCACACGTACATGTAGATGTTCCAGCAATACGAGGAGGAATTTAAGCATGGTGAGCTCTCTCCCCCTTTGTTTGATGAATTTTCTTGTTGTTTCGATGAGGAGGACAACTACGTCAAGGATCCTGAGTTGGAGGAGGATCAGGAGAATATCTTTAAACATCTAGAGACCCTAATCTTTGAGGAGGAAAAGGAGAGGTCTGTCTACCTTGAGGAAAGCCTTGAAGAAGAAAGCTTTGAATAAAGAGGTGATGTTATGTGGGATGAATATTTAGTTTGTGACTCCATTTCAGACATCACAATAGTCACCCTTCTTTAAGAAGGCCAAGAGGAAGCAAAGGATGAGTTTGACAGGGTCTTTAACGAAGCAGAAGGGAACAAGTCAAACCATGATGCACTGTAAAGGGACCATGCACTACAAAGGGCGTATGGTGATGAGCCAGTAGCCAAAAATTTCTTGGTGAAATGAACCAACATGAAATACCATCATTCAATAAGCTTCCAAGAACAAACATAGTACATATATGTTGGAAGCATGTTTGAATCTGATCCACTCAGACGCAAGCCAACCCAGGTGACAGGCAAGAGGAGTAGGTCACCAACTCTCCATTTCATTTAGCCACTTGTCTAGCACCATAAGTCTTCTTGCTAGGAAGGGGACTTAAGAAGTTTTCCCTCTGATCCAAGAGGGAGGAAAATATTCTTTGTTAGTTGTATATAGTAGTTTGCTTTCAGTTTCTTTTCCTGCTTTCCCTAAGTGTAGTTTGTACAAGTAGTGTTTTTTAGCCTTGTGTGTGTTTTCCTTTGTGTGTGGGGTAAAAAGCTTCATGTTTGATTCTTGGATCTTTTGGGGCTATTGATAACCTTTCTTCAAAGCTGCATCTGACTCCGTGCCCAATGGAATTCAAGGCTACTAGTCTCTAAGCATAGTAGGCATGCTTCCCGTAGGAGTCACCAATTTGTTGACCATTTTTTGCCCAATAGGCCTAAAATTTGGTCCCCTTTCTTCCCTTGCTATTCTGGACCATTTCATTTTTTGATTTTTCATATTTTTAGACTCTACAAAATTTCTATGAACTCTACAGGTCCATTTCTATGGACTCTATAGGTTTTCTATGGACTTCACAGAGACTTCTACGAACTCTACAGGTGTAGTCTTTGGGCAGATGAAGAACCAGTCAAAGAGTGCAAGGTTTTACAAAGTTTTTTCAGACTCTTATTCAAAGAAATTCATAAGGAAAGAGAGCTAAAGTAGTTCAATGACATGATCTTTCAAAGAGTTAGTAGCTTTGAACCATTGAACCGGTTCAACACCTTGGTTCATCGCTTTGGTTCAAAGCCTTGGTTCAATCGGTAAAGTTCATCGCTTGGTTCAATCAGCTCAATTCAAATGGTTCAACCGCTTTGGTTCAATGTAGATTTCAATTGGAAAAGTTCATCATTTTGGTTCAATCCATCAGTTTAATGGCTTTTGGTTCAATCAAAGGATCCATCAGATGGTTTAATGCCTTTATTCAATGGTCAGTTCAATTAGCTTGGTTCAATGCTTGGTTCAATAATTATTTGAACCATTAAACTGGTTCAATCAATTGGTTCAATAGTTGGTTCAAAGGAGTGGTTCAATCGAAAGTTCAAGCCTCTCAAAGGACAAGTGCCCTTATAGAGGGCAGTTCTAGGATCAAGAGCCCTTGCAGAGGGTAGGGAACACTTCAAAGAAAGCCACAAAGGTAAGATCTTTTAGAATCTTGTTAAGGCAAAGAAACGAATTCTTTCAGACTTTTTGTTCGAAGGAATTCCTTTGAATAAAAAGTCTGAAGAAATTTAGGAAAAGTCTGCAGGAAAATTGTTCATGGAAAAAATCCCACAAGAAAAGCCTGAAGTAAAAAAGCTCGATGGAAAATAAGCCCGCAAAAAAGGCCTGTGGGGAAAAAGGCCGAAGTAAAAAGCTGAAGGAAAGTCCAAGGGTGACGGGCTTGAGGACGTCAAAGTTAAACATGGCTAACTAGCCGTTGGGTATTCAAACATGATGATGAGTGTGTAGATGTCAATTTTAAGATGGTGAAATAGCCATTTTATCTTGAAAATGCTTGAGTGCCAACCATAAAAGAGCCTGAGGAATGCAACTGCCTGCTAGAAGATAGCCCCTGAGGGCTGAAGGAGCAGTAGGAGACAAAGAAAGGAAGAAGACAAGGTGCAGAAAGAGACAAAGTAGTCCAAATGGAAAAGAGAAGGTGAGTTATTGCCAGATGATCACCAAATGGAATAAATAGTAAACGACACGACCTGTCTTCTCCCATTTGCATTTATAAGGGGACAAACTACATGAATATCTGGAAAGATTAGTCTATTTTTAGAAAAGAGGCATAGCCTGTGCTTTCACATTAATGCTTGATTGCCAAAGTCAAATTTGGTGATTATATAGCATGGTTATAGCAGGCCTCTTCTAGAAGAATGACATCAACAACAGTGACTTCCTCTTCCCAATGCTTTCAGCGCACATGGGCCTGCTTGTCAAAGAGTGCCAAAGTCTTTTCAAAAGAAGTGCCAAGTTTCTCTTCTCTTTCTATATATTGTAAAAATTGTCATTTGAGAAGGAATTTGACCTCTCAACCTTAAGGCAAAACTCTGCCTGAAAATCTCTCGGGCTTGTAAGGTAGAGCTCTGCTAGATTTTACTTTGAATCAGGACTTAGCATTTTTACCTCTATCTGGACTTGCACTTTAAAGAATATGTATGTGTTCTTATTTTATGTTAAGTCATTGTATTTAATGCTTTTCATAGATTGATTACATGTCTAGTGCATTGTGAAGTCTCTTTTCTATAGGTCTGCTAGAAGTGTCTACAACAGGAATATAGGCGCATGTGAATAGGCTGCCATAAGTGTGTCTGAGGACACCTTTGATAGTTCCTTCCTCCTTATATCTCTACAGACCCCTGACTCACTGAAACAAAAGAGTTTTCCATGTTACATGAAGTGTATGGGAACTTCTTCCTAGTGAAAAGTGTATGTTCAGGCTGAGTGGGTCAACATTTTTTGGTGTATCACCCTTTTTATTTTTAGGTTTAGGTTTTATTTTCAGCATCTCTCTCTCTTTTCAACCCCCCTTTTTACATTTATTTATTAGCAGTAGGAGAAACCGAGGCCTAAAGGATACATTAGAAGGAGCTAGCCCTTATCTAGAGACTCTCCCCTCCAACTTCACTAGTCCCACAGGCAAGAGGGGAGTTTCCATTGTTGCGTGTGGAAGGCAGGAGCTAGGCCTCCTACCCAGGGTGCAATCCACTACGTCAACAAGTATAAAAAAATAAATGTAAAAACACATTTATATTGTTACATTTATTTTCTTATAATTAACATTTAAAGTAGTAAATATAAGCTTATGGCCAAAGTTGGCTTCACATGCAACTCCCACATGCTCATAGAGAAAGTTTTGGTCTTATATCAAAGTAATGTGTGAGTTATTTAATACACTATATAACACATACATGTTATACAACACATATGTATTGTTTGAATTTATAATAGTGTTTATACGTTATTTGAATTTAAATTAAAAACTAAGCTTTTGAGCTTAGAAATGGCTTAGATTTTTAAGCCAAAGGCTTGTGACTATGCATTTATAACTAAGATCAAGAGTTTTGAGAAAAACAAAAAAAATTCAATTTCAATCATTAAATATACTATGGATTCAACATCAAAATTTGAAAAATTATTACCATCATGACGAGCAAATTTTCTTCTTTCTAAATATATATTTTTTATAATTTTTAGGAAATTTTAAGGGTTCAAACTATGTTTATTTCTAACTACACATTTATTAGGCCACTACATGCCACACCTATACATGCCTATTCATGTTTATCTATTTTTTTTTTCCTTGATCCAATTGTAAAATAAATCATATGGTAACAAACTAGGCCTAATTATATTCACATTTTAATAAAAAATCAATTTTTATTTTTTAAAGTTAGTTAGGGTGGGCCGCACGACCATCTATCTATTTTTTTGTTAGCTTTCAATATCTACTTATTTAAAAAATTAATTAAAAAATTCATCAAAAAAATATAAAAAAAATTTCATTACACACTAGGAGATCTTATCTAAATATTCACCAAAGGGTTTCAAACAATATTTAACGATGCTCAAAAAATGGTGGGCCACATGACATCTATCTACAATGTTTTCTTAAAAAATAAGGAGGTCCTCTTAAAATTCTAAATGTTTGACCTATTTATGCTTAACCATTAAAAATAAAAAAGTTTTTTGAAAACTAGACTCGAAATGCTACAATTCATGTTTTTATATCATCTTCAAATTTTGAGTGTAGCCATCTCAAATTATCTGCAAAGTTCATATTTATGAATTTCAAAAAAATCATGTCCACAGGCAGATCCTTTTTTGTCCCCCAAATTGGTGCACTTACCCATATATATATATTAATTTCTATATATACACCCTATGACTGTAACATTTTCCCGAATACCCAAAACCATGTGTATATATAAATATACTAATTTCTATTCATAGATCTATCTATCAAATTTTACACAGTTGTTATCAAGTTGACAATCCATACATCAACTTCATTATATATATATATATATAAAATGTAATGACAATATGCAAACTTCATTTATAACCCATTTGAAGACCATTTTAACTCAGACCTAATTAGTATATAATATTCTAGACTTGTGTATATCCGTATACACAAATATATATCCATATATATGTATATAGGTATATACATAATAGGTTGTTACTATATTTTTAAGTTTTTATATATATATATATATATATCTTTTGAACATATTGCACCTATGTATATATCTCTAAGGATTAAAAAATCTAGTTATAAATATATACACAACAATATCATCCACTTAGGGTTTTGATTTAAGATAGGGCATAGTATATTTATGAAATTTAATCCATTATACCGTAACAACTCAACACCCAAAAACAAACCAGTTCATAGTGTTAAGAATTTAGAAAGTATTTTGGATTAGTTTTGTGGATGTCAAGCCATACAAAGGGCTAATCCTGTCTTCTATCACAAATTTTCATACATTTATAACGCTAGGAATTCAAACCATAATAGTAAAACTACTAGCAAATAAAAGTAATTACTTCACCAACCTGGTAAGTCAATTTCAAATCTAAGACAAGATGAAATTATATTTTTTTTCCTCCTTACTCTATATTTTTTGTCTCTTCTCCACCATACTCCATTCTCCTCTCAGCTTACCTCTTATTTTATTCTACTTGCCCATCGAGCTTTGCATGAAATCTCTCCCAACTTGCACTCACCATGCACTAACTATGTTTTTCCATTTTAATAGTGACTTAAAACCAATGAACTACCATTAACAAAACTTAAGAAAATCCCTAATTCCACTTTACTCTAACTTTCCCTAATTCTCTAATTATTATTATATTCATTTCAAATTTATGCATGTCAACCTACGTTTCATGACTAAGTATACCACTCCAAAGTCCACTTTTAACCATTTTACAAAATGATAACTATAGTTTCAAATCTTAATGTAGTCCATACATTGTTACAAAACTTAGACTTAGATCTTAGGATGGTATTTAGGATAATTCAACCCCATTCAATAATAAATAAAAGTAATTATCTCCTTTCTTTTTATGGTAATACGACTAATACAACACCAATTATCTTCTTATATCAAAATGATAGACTAGTCAATTATTTATTTCAATCATAACAAGATAATCATTTGTGTCATTACTAATGTATATAGGTTATCTGTCTTTCATGATTTTAGTAGCTTAGCGTATATTAATATTCTCTAATATCAATAATAACAAGATTAACATTCTAAAATGTTGTAAAGATATTTTATGAATCTATATATAATAGTAACTAGATATCATTTACATGCATTTACGTTCTTATAATCATAAACAAACATAAATAAATTAACTTTATAAAATCATATTGCAACATTAAGCACTAAGTCTATGTAAAATATGTACAATTCAATAACATACAAGATTTATTCCATATCTATGTACTAACGTTTATATCACACAAACTATAATGTTTAACTTGTAAGTAACTTAAAAAATGTACTATCTCTAATAATCCAAACACACAATGCATATACATATAAAATATAATGTGGTGTGTACATGGGTTTTAGTAATTTCTTTGTCATCCTTCACCATCTCCATCTACGGCACCCTCTCTAATGATACTCTCCCTCTGTCATGCTTTGAGAAATGAATTCTCTTGCATCTAACTCACAAAAAGAATGTAGTTAGTCCAATACATGATGATATATATTATAAAATAATACTATAACAATAAATGTAACATAATCATAATGTATAGAATTCACAAATAGCCAACTCATAATAATGAAATCATGAAATACAAGTAACATACAAATGAGCCATATCAGCGTATGACATATAATATAGTTAAAAAGTAACAAGTTATATCTGACCCATCCTTATTTTCAAATCATCCCAAATCACTAAAGCCCTAATTATCCTTATAAATGTCCATAAAGACTCTCTCATTCAACTAGGGATGAGGAAAATCTCAATGGAAAGAGAAATGAGGTCTCAGAGGGAAGGTCAAACTTCTAGTCCTTCTGATTCATATCTCGATACCTTAGTTGACCACCCTTAGTGGGTCCACATGGAAAAACATGCATTCCAAGAAGATCTCCAAATAAAAAATTGATAGTGACAAAGCATAATTTGGTAAAAACAAATCCAACAGTGCTCATGACACATCTCTTTGCCATTCCAAGCTCTTGCATGGACAATTTTTTTTTAGGTGCAAAGCTAGTGTCTGTCTTGAGGCCCTCCACTTTAAAAGTTGAGTTGGGAAAATATTATGGATATGTTTAAGTGTTCAGGGAAGTGGGGTTTCCACCTAGGTCCTCCTTCTAGCTTCCTAATTTATCTTGAAAAAATTATTTCTATGTCCTCGAGACCTTCGACAATGATTAATGGTCATTTGAAGCTCAAAATCCAAAAAGGTAAAAACTTAGTTTCATATTTTTATTTATCTTCATAAGTCTATATTTATGATATCGAGCTTTCACAGAAAGCCTTCAAGAAGTTATGAACTCTTACTAAAAGCACAAACATGAGAAGAGCTTCAAGCTCTTGATGACCATTAATGGTCATCCAAAGTATATCAAAACTAGGTGTTTGATTTTAGAGTTCAACAAAATATTTTTCTTCCATATGAAATAGGACAAAAAAATTAGGGGTGTCCCTTAAAGGCCATCATGATCCTAAGCCACTACATTCCTGTAACATACCCAACAAGGTCAATATTTAATATTGAGGTCTAAACAAAAATTAAATTTTTATTTTCAGAATCTTGCTTAAAAAATTATGACACTTAAGGGCCTAAAAAATTAGAGGGGTAACCTTAAGGTTCAATATGCCCTAAGGCTACTATGTGTCCTTAAAGGGGCTGAACAAAATTTAAATGGTGAATCCTAAAATAAGACTAAACTATATGAATATTACACATATTATAATTTTAAAATTATAAATCCACTTAATAAAATAACAAATAATCAGAAATTGATCCTTGGTCTTCCCATCCTAGGCCTTCTAAAAAGTTAGCCGATGTGGGAGTCTCTTCAAAGAAGAAAAGGCTTAGATCGAAGGTAGAAATTTTGAGGGCTGAAGTAGATTATTTGATAAAAAATTTCTCCCAATGGATGTTTGAAGATCTCCTTTCTAAGAGAGGGAGACAAATGGCTTTGGTCTGTGGATAAGTATTTATAGGTAGGGTTGGTGACCTTAGTTGGCATTTTTAGCTAGTTTCTACTCCTTATTTTATTCGGTCTAAGTTGTTCCTTCCGTAGTATTGGCTAAAGTCTTTTAACATAACTTTGTTCTTTGCTTTGTCCTTTTCATTATTTTTTTGGCTAAAACATGATATACTTATACTATTCCTTTCGCTTTTCTCCTTATTTGGTGCCCCTTGTCGGTGTGGTTTGGTAGGATTGGTACTTGTTGTTTGCCTTATTATCTTTTTTTTTTCTATTTATTATGAAATTTGGGTCCCAATATATCCAAAATTGGTTAATATCTCTAATAAAAAATATTTTACCCAATCAAATAAAAAATAAAATAATAAATAAATCATAGTCATAAATTTTTATTAAAAAAACCCCGGAATAAAATTTAATAAAATCTGTATTTTTTAAAAGAAAAACTATGGAATAAAATTTTATAAAATTTGTCACCTTAACAATATTATTGATCCTTACTAATAAACTAAACCAAAGATAAGGCATAAGCCATGGATAAAGCATAAATGCTCCAATGCATAAACTACCAATGAAACTTTAGTAGTCTACGTTCACAAGGGAAATCTCAAATGGTCAATAGATCATCAATGTTTTTACATTAGCATCGTAGTCATATAACACTCTATTCACTATTCCCATTGAGCCTACCCTAAAAAAAAGGGCACATGTTGCATATATTGGAGACCTTGAATGTTACAAAGAAGTGTGTTGCTAAAAATTATAATTGGCACCACATTACTCCAAAAATTCTTGAACAAAACCCTACATGCTAATAAAATTTTTAATTTTATTTTAAAATTATTTTGAGGACCTTTCTACCTCAAAAATTGTGCAAATAAATTGTTTGAAATGATGCTGATTTCCTCAAGAAATTATTTCCTTAAGTAACTAGGACCATACTGTAAGTTTAACTTTGAAAAATCATATCTTTTTGTTTACTAGCTCCTAAAAACATTCTACAACTTATGCTCGATTCATAGTAGAGTCTAGATTTTGAATAAAATATTTAGGAGAATTTTGATAGCATTTTCCACACATAAAATTTACAAAACCCAAACAACCTCTTTAAATCCTTTAGCTCTATAAAGAATTTAATTTGAAAGTAAGCAAACTACATACGAGTCTTTTATTCCACATAATAGGACATATATAATGAGAGGTTAGGAATATAAACACCCTTTCATTTTCATAAACTAGGCATTTTTTATTTCATAATTCATTTCATCTTATCATCAAGAGGGCACAAGAGAGGGAAATTCTCATACTTAAAACCAAATACTTATTACACCTTTCCTTTAATTATTCACAATATACAATAATTATAAAGCTTATAATTAATGTAAGAAGCGTTTATAAGGCTTAAAAAATAGTCTAAGATAAAATATTATAAAATTATTCCAATCTAGTGCAAAAATGAACATAAACAACTAGTTCTACAAGTGCATCAATAAGGCCAAGACAAGGAGGGACTCACCTTCCATCTTGTTTCTTTCATTAGGGGAAATACACCCTTGAGCCAAAGACTTACCATTCAAATTTTTATAAGTATGAAAGAGGGATTATTTTACACAAAAAAAGAAAGGGAAACTAGGGACCACATTTAGTTTAGTACCTCTTCTTATGAGGTACAACACACTTCATACACTTTTGATAAAATACAAACAACTTAAAACATAAGGAAATAAGCATTCACAATGAAATAAACTTCAATAAATCTCAGTAAGAAAAAATATCCTCTTGGATGATATTTCACTACTAATTTCCAAGGAATGAGAGGATAATGGCTTGGAAAAAATCAATCATCCTTTGTCCATCCTACCACAACAATTCAAGCCCATGTGGGCAACATAACTTTGTATTTTAAACATTAAAAAATGATAGTCAAAACAACAAATTAAAGTGGGATAATATCCTTCCTAAAAACCTTTAAGAGGGTCTATAGAAATAAATGGCCTTAGGTCCAAAACATGTACAAGCAAGTAGAATATTGCAAGCCTAAGGCCTTACAAATCCATAAGAGGTTTGTAATATTTCAAGGAGGGTAATAAGAGATCATTAATATATATATTAACAAATAAGGTGTCCATGTGCTTTTTACCTCAAGTTATCCATTGATTAGTAAAGACCCTTCCTCTAAGGCTTAACTCCCAACTAGCATCCATCTCCCAAGATCTCATCCTAGTCTCTCTAAGGTTAAGCTGCAACTCCATTTTCAAATAGGAAAAAATTAAGTACAAGGATGGCTTCTTATTTACTTATAGGGAAATCCCTCAATCTTAGGCCAATGGGAATGTGAAAATTGTCCCTTCCCATGCCTTTGACTCCCTAAAAAAAGTCTTTTATAGATTTAATTCTTCTTACAAGGTCCATGCCCTTTATTACATAACATGAGGGTAAGTATGGCTCTCAACCACTCAATAAATGTTTCCCCTCTTCCGAGATCATTAATGATCACTTGGATATCTTAAAAATATATTTGAACTCCTAAAATTAATAATATACATACCTTTTAGCCAAAAGACTTTAACACAAAATATCTAAAATTCACTTTATATGACCCTCCAAAGTTGGCTTTCCAATTCCATTCAATTTTTTACAAGTGGTAGCATCATGTTGACTCCTTTGTCATCTTTTTGTTTAACTATAAATTGGATATGGATCTTAATAGGATAGATAGGGTTAAAAATATAGAAGTGAATAAGCACAATGGTGATAAACATATATATAGTAGGCCAATTAATTACAAAATTTAGATAGAACATATACTAAATATATTATGTTGAGATATATTATAATTAGGAAAACACAACTATGTTAGATATTATAATGATAATAAAAATAAGATACTTAACCAGTTTTGATGCTAATATAAATTTAGACCACAAAGGCATTTAATCCAAAACTTGATGACTAAAATAATATATTGGAATAGTCATCAAGTTTTGGATTAAATGCCTTTGTGGTCTCATACACATGCGTTAGCCTAGAATAGTTTCATCAACACTAATATCTAGAATGGATGCATGTGTCTAGTAAAAAATACGTAATGAAACTAGATGTGACCACTAGATACTTTTGGGTTCTATATTTCCTTCACTTTGGTTCATTTAGATCTTGGTCATGGATTGTCGCTCATTATCAAATGATAAAACCCTAGCTCTTCATCTTCACAGTAACCTTGAGAAAAATGGGTTAATGGGATCATGGTGTCAAGTTACTCCAAAGACCCCTATATCAATAAGCATTACCCACATAGCCAATACTCTAAAGAAGGCCTCAAACTTATGTAGTTTTCTCCCATGTGTTGGCTTGTGTGAATCATGGAGTGTGTGATAAGCAAGTAAAACAATGACTTAGCTTGTAATTAGCAAATATGGTTCTTGGACTACACCTTTATTACTTTAGACCTATAAATATGCTATCCCTATGACTGATATGGAAATAGGATAAAGTAGGAAAGTTTTTCTCACTTGAGTGCTTTTGATAAGTTTCCTTGGTCTATTTAAGTCTTTTATAGGTGTTTCAAGGTGAGGAATGAATGAGTATTGATATTATATTTATACTAATCCTTTTGAAGAATATCCCACATTAAAGCACTTAGGCTTAAATTTTAGGATATGTTTCATTTATAAATTGGATGATTTTAGGGCACTAGACACTTGTTTTAGGATATGACACTTACATTGACATATGTATTTAACTGGGACACAAGTGTATGTATATAATATTTTTAAACTTTTATCAATTATTGATGTTCTCTATCTTACAAGAACCCATCAAGTCTCAATCTCTTTGAGTTCACTCCTTAAGGGGTGAACCGAGAAAGGGGTGGGTAGAACATTGGTGCTTCATAGGATTGTTGTCCCTTTTACCACTTGTTATCTACACACTTATCTCCTGAAAACCATTCTCCTAGTCTTGTTATTCTCTATTACACACTCCTTCAGCCATTTACCACCTTTTATCCCCTTCTTCTAACCTAAAACCCCTTTTGACTATTTATATTACTAGGTCAACTGGGTCGACCTTGTATTCTTATAGGTAAAATTCATTTAGGAACTAGGTTGGTTCTTGGCTGAGCTAGCCCATGACCTAGTGAATTTTTGTCAATATCAGTACTAGGTCGACCCTGTCGACCAATTTTTTTTTAAAAGGGTTTAGGGTTAAATTTGCTTATATATACAAGATCATTTCACCATTTTTTAGAGAAGAGAAGAAAAATTAAAATATATTATGCATCTATTTATCCACCATTCTACTTGAGGAACAAGATTAGGGTTTCATACTTCCTTTGGAGATACAAATCTTGTCTTGTGGAGAAGTCTTTTGGATACATTGATAGGTTGTGTAGTCTTGAGATGATTTATCCTTGTCATCCTTACATACCATAACAACCTCTTGTGAAAATCCTTGACCAAGGGAGATATTGATGCTCATTGGGTTCATCTTAAAAGGTAAATATTCCTAACTTTGTTCTTCCTTTGTAAGAGTAGATAAATATGAATTTATACTTATCTTCCATGCATTAGGATTCCATATACATAGATGTGAGTATATGTCTCTTATACATGTTTAATTTTATTATTTCTTAACCCTAGTTTATGACACAAGCTTTGGTGAGCACTAGATTAGAATTTACTTTACTTTCATAAATTAAATTTTTTTTATTTCATAATTCATCTCAATTTATCTTCAAGAGGGTGTAAGAGAGGGATATTCTCACACTTAAACCAAATACTTATTACACCTTTATTTCAATTATTCACATTATACAATAATTATAAATCTTCTAATTAATTTAAGAAGCATTTATAAGGCTTAAAAAATAGTCTAAGATAAAATATTATAAAATTATTCCAATCTAGTGTAAGCTTGAACATAAACAACTAGTTATACTAGTGTATCAGTAAGGCCAAGATAAAGAAGGGCTCACCTGCCATCCTATTTCTTCCATCAAGAGAAAGACACCCTTACACCAAAGACTTACCATTCAAATTTTTATAAGTATGAAGGAGGGCTTGGTTCATACAAAAAAGGAAAGGTAAACTAGGGAACACATTTAGTTTAATACCTCTTCTTATGAGCTAGAATGCACTTCGTACACTTTTGATAAAATACAAATAATTTAATACACAAGGAAATAAGCATTTACAATGAAATAAACTTCAATAAATCTTGGTAAGATAAAATTCCTCTTGGATGATATTTCACTACTAATTTCCAAGGAATGAGAGGATAATGGCTTTGGAAAAACCACTCATCCTTTATCCATCCTACCTCAAAATTTCAAGATCATGTGGGCAACATAACTTTGCATTTTAAACACTAAAAAATGATAGTCAAAACAACAAATTAAAGTGGGATAAAAATATTCCTAAACACCTTTCAGAGGGTCTATAGAAATAAATGGCCTTAGGTCCAAAACATGTACAAGCAAGTAGAAGATTGAAAGCTAAAGGCCTTGCAAATCCATAAGAGGTTTGTAATATTTAAAGGAAGGTAATAAGAGATCTTAAAAAAAAAATTTAAAAATAAGGCATCCATGTGTTTCTTACCTTAAGTTATCTATTGATTATTAAAGACCCTTCCTCTAAGACTTCACTTCCAACTAGCATCCATCTCTCAAGATCTCATCCTAGTCTCTCTAAGTTTAAGCTCCAACTCCATTTTAAAAAAGGAAAAAATGAAGTACAAGGATGGCTTCTCATTTACTTATAGGGAGAGCCCTCAATCTGAGGCCAATGAGAATGTGAAAATTGTCCCTTTCCATCCCTTTGACTCTCTAAAAAAATTATTTTGTAGATTTAACTCTTCTTACAAGGCCCATGCCCTTTATTACATAACATGAGGGTAAGTATGGCTCTCAATCACTCAATAAATGTTTCCCCTCTTCTAAGACCATTAATGATCACTTGGCTATCTTAAAAATATATTTGCACTCCCAAAATTACTAATATACATCCCTTTTAGCCAAAAGACTTCAATTTCAACACAAAATATCTAAAATTCACTTTATATGACCCTCCAAAGTTGGCTTTCCAATTCCATTCGAATTTTTACAAGTGGTAGCATCATGTTGACTCCTTTTTCATCTTTTTTTAACCATATATTGGATATGGATCTTAATAGGATATATATGTTTAAAAATATAGAAAGGAATAAGCACAAGGGTGATAAACATATCTATAATAGGCCAATTAAATTATAAAATTTAGATAGAACATATACTAAATATATTATGTTGATATATGTTAAGATTATGGAAACAAAACTATGTTAGATATTGTAATGATAATGAAAATAAGATACTTAACTGGTTTTGATGCTAATATAAATTTAGATCTAGAACAAGAAAAATATAGATTAGAATAATATACTAGAATAGTCACCAAGTTATGGATTAAATGCCTTTGTGGTCTCAGACACATGTGTTAGCCTAAGATAGTTATATCAACACTACTATCTAGAATGGATGCATGTGTCTACTATAGAATACCTACCAAAACTAGATGCGACCACTAGATACTTTTGGGTTTTGTGTTTCCTTCAATTTGGTGAATTCATGTCTTGGTCATGGATTTCCACTCATTATAAAATGATAAAACCCTAGCTCTTTATCTTCATAGTAACCTTGAGAAAAATGGGTTAATGGGATCATGGTGTCAAGTTACTCCAAGAACCCCTCTATCAATGAGCGTTACCCACATAGGCAATACTCTAAAGAAGAACTCAGACTTATGTAGTTTTTCCCCATGTGTTGGCTTATGTGAATCATGCAATGTGTGATAAGCAAGTAAAATAATGACTTAGCTTGTAATTTGGAAAATATGGTTCTTGGACTACACCTTCAATAATTTAGACCTATAAATATCCTATCCCTATGACTAATATGTAAATAAGATAAAGTAGGGAAGTTTTTCTCACTTGATTGCTTTTGATAAGTTTCCTTGGTCTCTTTAGGTCTTTTCTAGGCATTTCTAGGTGAGGAATGAATGAGTGTTGATATTATATTTATACCAATCCTCTTGGAGAATATCTCACATTAAAGCAGTTAGACTTGAATTTTAGGTTATGTTTCATTTATAAATTGGATGACTTTAGGGAACTAGACAATTGTGTTAGGATATGACACTTACATTGATGTAGGTATTTAATTGGGACACAAGTGTATGCACATAATATTTTCAAACTTCTATCCATTACTGATACCCTTTATCTTGAAATAACCCATTGAGTCTCAATATCTTTGAGTACACACCTTAAAGGGTGAACTAGGAAAGGGGTGGGAAGACCATTGGTGCTTCATAGGATTGTTATCTCTTTTACCACTTATTATCTACACACTTGTCTCCTAAAAACCATTCTCCTAGGCTTGTTATTCTCTATTGCACACTCCTTTAGTTATTTACTAAATTTTATCCCATTTTTCTAACCTAAAACCCCTTTTGACTATTTATAGTACTAGGTCAATTGGGTCGACCTTGTATTCTTATTGGTAAAATTCATTTAAGAATTAAGTTACCTCTTGGTCGACCTAGCCTATGACCTAGTTAATTTTTGTCAATATCAGTACTAGGTCAACTGGGTCGAACCTATACGTTGAAATTTTTAGAAGGGCTTAGGGTTAAATCTAAGTATATATACAATCTCATTTTTCCATTTTTTAGAGAAGAGAATAAAAATTAAAATATATTACACATATGCTTATCCACCATTCTACTTGAGGAAAAAGCTTAGGGTTTCATACTTCCTTTGGAGATATGGATCTTGTCTTGTGGAGAAGTCTTTTAGATACATTGATAGGTTATGTATCCTTGAGATAATTTATCCTTGTCATCCTTACATACCACAACAACCTCTTGTGAAACACCTTGACCAAGGGAGAGATTGATGCTCGGTGGGTTCATCTTCAAAGGTAAGTATTCTTAACTTTATTTTTACTTTGTAAGAGTATATAGATATACATTTATACTTCTCTTCCATGAATTATGATTATATATACATTGATGTGAGTATATGTCTCTTATGGATGTTTAATTTTATTATTTTTACCCCTACTTTATGGCACAAGCTTTGGTGAGCACTAGATTATACTTTACTTTACTTGTTATTAGTTTAGTGAATATGAAAACATGGGGCTTAGTTAGGGTTATTGATTAATCTTGCTTGACTAGAGACTTTGAAACCCTCCCTAGTATTATTGTTGTGATAAGATATCCCATAATTAGGTTTAGTAGAACCACATATTGGTCATGTTTCTGATTATCTAATGTCCTTAATCGAAAGTGTAAGTAGGATCTATCTTCTCTAGTTAGGATTGATTTATAGACTTGATGCATTTTTGATTGCATACATTTTGGTGAACCTGATGTGAATATAACCTTTGTAGGTTTTCTTTCACATTTTTGATTTTCTATCATTTTATTTATTATTTTTCTATATGTATGATACTAGGTTGATAGGGCTAGTATAGTTTCTAAATTTTGTGCATAGGTTTAACACATAGTTACATCAAAATGAATATGTTATAGTTGTGTAAGTATTCATTAGATATAGTTATTATATCAAATATATTGACATAGTATAGGTTTTCCCTTCTAGATAGGATACTAGGTCAAATAGGGCAACACAATACTCTTACAGGTTTCTATAAAACATATTAGGTTGACTAGGCCAATATAGTATTCCAAATAGCTTCTAGAAAACATACTAGGTCAACTAGACTGGTATAGTCATATTCACATGTTTCAAAAAATAAGAAATTATAGAACCAGGTTGACCTAGTTGACATAATTTGCAAAATTTACAAGTAATATTCAAGACACTTCAACAACAATCTCATATTCCTCTACATCTTCCAACCCACCAAGGTTACTTCCTCTCTTTCTCTATTATTTTAGTTCTTCTATTAATGGTTATTTTTCAAATTCAAACCCTTACTTTGGGTTGGAACACACATTTCATGTCAGTTATAGAGGGAATTTACCTAGAGAGTATCATACATATCAACATGTGTGTGTGTACATATCAAGCCTAAGCCTATTCCCATATATCATAGATATAAAAAACATATAGTATTTCACTTGCATACTATGGAATACATTTGAACTCCTTGAGGCATTGATCTAAACCATCTAATTATGAAAACCCCTCAAACTAAAAGTTACTAAGCCAAGTATGAATACTATTACAAGGTAAAAAGTAATAGGTTATCAATTATCTAAGGCCACACTAGTTTCTTATGTTATTTTATATAAATTTTGATCACACACATAATTAGGTGGGAGAACTACATGTATTTTAAGCCCTCTTCATACTATTAGAATTTATGCAATGCTTATCCACTTAACAAGGGATGGTTTGGGTTATCCAACACATTTTTTCTAACCCATTTTTACAGGAGAAACAGTTATCAAAAGTGGAGTTAGGGTTTTGAGATGAAAGAGAACCAATCTAAATATTCAACATGATTGAGCATCTAAAATGGCATATGATCCATCTTTACATGTAGGTGCAATGTCCTATAGTGGAAGAAACCAACAAAAATGCATAGGAAATTTTGAGTGGAAAGTAGACAAATATGGTTGTTGTAGGCATGTGTACATTACTATATCTATCGAGGTATGTTTTCAAAATCATTATCTTAATATAAGTGACCACATATCCATTCTAGGGTATTTATGATGAATATACAATGTGACAAAACATAAACATACTAAATACCCTATCCTCTTGGTCATTCTATAAATAACAAGTGCAATAAATCAATATTACTCTACCTTTTAAATTTAGATATATGTAATTTAAAAATACCATATACAATATAAATATTCAAAAGTTTTAACATTTTTAAACCACTAAAGCCAAAATTAAATAAAACATATTGGTAAACCTAATCATTCTTTTGAGCATGACAAACATTAGGTTGCATTAGGGTTTCATTCTACCTTATTAGGATTTAAAATTTATACTTTAGGTTTTCATATTTTATTTATTATTCCCATTATTCATATGAATTCATCATGTATATAATGGATATACATATTTTATAATTATTAATTCAAGATATGATTCTCATCATTACATGTTGTTCCCCTAAAATAGGCAATATCTTTTATAACCATGCAATGGAATGGGTCAAACTAACGTGTAATAAAATTAAGGATAAAATTAGTAATGAACATTTCTTAATTATCCTTAGTAATTATTATTATATTAATATCTAATCCAATATGATTTAAGTCACCACTCAAAATTAGAGAGCATGTATGACTCCTTTATTTCCTCCTTCCCCTAGACCTCAAGTTTGTGATAACTACCATCATGCCCCCATTATTCACCTTAGGTTTATATTATAAATCATGTCCATGCTATAAAACTAGAAGAGATAGGGTACCCCATAATTCATGACATAATGAAGATAATAAAAATGTCCCTCTTCATTCCCCTCCATCTCCCACAATATGAGTTAATTCAACTAAAATGTATGATATCATTGATAAACTTAATATTTCCCAAGTTAAAATTTCCATTTTATAACTACTCAAGAGGTCAAATATATATATAAGGATATATTATACACCAAATTATGTTACATAACTATACCAAATGATGTAGAACCAACCTATTTTTCATCCATTATCTATGTATTAAATAATAATGAAGATATGCTAGCTTTTGATAAGGATGACTTGCCTATTAAACATACTATAGTTCAAAATCTCCCATTGTTCAATTCGTTAAAACTCTTAAACAATGAATTCAAGCATATCATTATAGATAATGAAACAAGATTGAGTATCTGTAACATAACATTTTAGAAAACATTGGGTGTCAATATGGAATCTATTAAAAAATCAGATAAGAATGTCAGAGGATTTTAAAAAGTTCCTTGCCAAGTGATAGTGTTGATTATTTTAGGTATTATAGTAGACATTACCTAATATGTTACACATGATGATAAATAACTTTCATTATAACATACCCTTGTGTAGATCATGGATACATGAAATGGAAGTTATACCATCTACTTTGCATCAATGCTTAAATTTTGTCCATAACGAATGTTTATACACATCCTACAGATAATGAGCCTTTTAAATACTACAAAATCACAAAACCTAATGAGGGATGAAGTCCAAAATCAAACACTTTTCAGTATATCATAATTCCTCCATTGAAAACCATCCCTTTAGAAAGGATAAATTCATATGAAATTAGGGAGTCAAGCAAAACAAATCAAAAAGTGGCAAATCTATATACATCAAGGCAACAAGAGACAATAAAAGACACATAAGAAGAGAAGATACCATATCTTCCCTTAATAATCAACTCTGAGGATCCTTATTATATAATTATAAAAGAAAATGATATTGATGATGGTGAGAATGAAGATCCAATGAAAGTATATGAGTATTTGTCTCATTCTAATTTTACACCCATTGGTCCAGGAGAATATTGAGATGATTTAAAAATGATGAGAAATACTAAATCAAATAAATTAAAAACACATATTCTAGACATGCATAAGGATACAAGTGAAAATAATTATTTTTATTATAAGTAAAAGTGGGTTTTTGAGGGACCCTACCTATACAAAAGTACCACCTTAGTGGCTTGTAACATAGACCAAAAGATCAAAAAACATATGAAGAACATATAAGTTCACTAGACAAACACAACAAAGACACAACACAAAAACAACTGATTCACAACTTCCATTACAAAATAAAGAGATTTATCTATGATTTTTCTTCCATTCCTCATAAGTTGTAGCCATTATTGTGTCATAATTTTAAATTCATTCTCTAAACTGCTTACCAATTTTTCCTTTTCAGATTTAGTAACCACTCCTTTAAGCTTTTTCTTGGGACTAGGGTCATTCTCACTTGTGTTAGCATTATTAAAAAACATATGTAATCCTTCCATGCTCTTCATTACATTATTCATTGTTAATCAACAAAAATTGACCAAAATATTAATTTTATTCTTGATTTATCTATTCTCTTGCTCCATAATATTAATTTTGTCAGTCATAATCTTTATCTGAGAAGCAATTTCCACTTCCCTCTCCCAAGTGTAATATAATCCATCTTTTTTGTTAAAGTTGTTATCCTCCTATTTCAATATTGAATGGTCCTTCATGAATCAATGTATAAATGCCTTATGAATATTTACCTCATCTTCCAAAATCTCTAGTTTATTTTGATTTTTAGGATATCCTTAAAAGAATTCAAATCAAAGTCTACCTAAATGTGAGAATGAGGATCCCCTATTTGTACTTTGATTTGGTTATCCTTCCCTTTGCTACATGTAGAATTCAAAGTTACTCCTTATTTGTTTCTAGATAAGTGAGATTTAATTTACTTATTATATTGTTCAACATTAAACTGGTCCTCATTTTAAGTATTGTTTTTAATGTCATTATCCTTGTCTATTTCCTCAAGATCAATCACTGCATTTGAATCCTGTAACATTTGTTTACTAAAAGATCCCTCTTTCTTGTTTTCTACCCTACCATTATCTTCATTCTTCTTTGGTTTAGGTTTGACACTAATATTTAGCATTCATTTAGGAGGTATAGAGGCTGAGACATTGATCTTGACATTTTCTTTTTGGCAATCAAGAATTGTGGATTAGGGTTTTGAGCTTGAAAAAAATTATATATGAGGAAAATTATATCATGGTGTAATGGCTTAGATTTTTTTCCCATTTAGACTTCCTTAATTGAATGTTATAGGGAATGAAAGATATAAAATGGAATACTCATAGGAAGATTATGCCTCATATAATTCAGGAAAGGGAGATGGTAATAATGAACCACTTTATATCTACCATCTAGAGTTACATATCTGATTATTTGCTCTGCCACATCATCAAATGGAATAAGATGTTAGAGAGTTATTAGTGATGTCATGTTAATGTCATAAAAGTTTCTTGATGAGTAGATGAAGAGATTTTATAGCCTAAGTAATAATGACAAAGTGTGTAATGTGATTATCCTAGTGTGCTTAAAGTTGTCTTGGTTGATCTTCAAAGTTTGACTGGTTAGAGATGTTCAAGGATGAGTATGGAATATTAAGCATGTGAAAAAGGTCTCATAAAAAGTGTTTAATGCTTGGAGATCTTGTGTATATAAGTGTAATTCATCTGGTAGTCCATAGTTTTCATCTAGATAGTTTGGGTCCAATGGCAAAAAATCTAAGTAGGTAGTTTGATGATATCATAATTACCATGCGTGAATGAGTCAAAGGGAGTTGGTCATATGGTTGTGATCACATTAATCCCTAGTTATTATTAAAAAAATCTCAAGTCATGCATCAAATAATGATAAAGATATGAGGGTGAAAATTTAGCTTCTCAAGTAGAATTCACTAGGCTCCCATATTTAGCCAAATTTGTAAAGGGTTCAAGAAGAGCTGAGTATGCATGTTGATGATGTTAGCATTCACACACATGGAGGTGTCTGGGTAAAATGATCATATGGGTTTGTTCATTTTTAAGCTTAATTTCTATGTGATAAATCTTAGGTCATGCGCCTAAGTGTAGTCAAAGATATATGGGTGCAAGGTTAGGCTCTTATGTATTTTGATAGTGTTTTCCCATACTTAGCCAAATTTACAATATGACAAGAATAGCTGAGTAAGCATTTTGATGGCATTATATCTCACATGCATGAAGGTTTCAAGATTAGGTTTATACATGTTTTGATTCCTATTTGAAAGGAGAATATATTGCATAAATTATGGGATATAATATTGATCGAGGCAAAAGTTATGATTGTGCAAAATAGGCTTTCTAGGCTTATTGTATTTTTTCCCCATAGTCAATTTTCATGATAATTAAAGATTTGGACCTAGTGGAGATCCAATGATTCATGAGAGTTCATACTTATAGATCCAATAGTGTGTGTAGAGTTAAATGGGTCAAAGTGATATTTGTTTAGCAAAGATAACGATTGAGCATCTTATAAAAGATCAATAGGGTGTGTGTGTTCTAAGATGTCAAGATGCTGTGTGATGAGGACAAGTGTCCAAAGTTTAATAATGAGTAGAGTTAAAGATTAAGATTATTCAAAAGATCAATAGTGAGTGGATATTCATACTAATCAAGATCAATGGTGCATAATAAATTCAAGAGGTCAAAGCAATAACTCTTTAGCAGGACTAAAGCAAGGACAATCTCGACGAGATCGATGGCACGTATGCAGTCAAAATTCCTAGATTGCATGAGATGAGGTTAACATGTTCAAGTTTTAATGTTTGGGAATTGGAACTATATGCATTAACAATAAAATGAGATCAATGGTATGTGATCAATTTTAATTGGTGAGGACACAAGATGTAAGCATGGTGTTTGATGTTTAACTGTGATCGTTTGCATTTAAAAATTTGAATTTAACAAAGGAAAAACCAGTCTATGTGTTTCTATGCAATTTCGCTTTCACATTCAAAGAGGGAAAATGGGAAACTTAAAGAAATGGTCAAGGCTTGTATGTACCTGGAAGTAGTCTACGCACCGTAATCCAAACGTTGTGAGAACTCCTCTTTGGTTGTGGAGGATGACACCTGAAAGAGACAGACACTAAAACACAAAAAACGTTAGTTGATAAGAGGGTGGATTGCCAAGCAAAAGCTTGGTCCTAGAAGCGCTAAGGCTTTTTGGAGGATGACAATCCACTGTTAAAATAGAATATGACAGAGACAGAAAAGAGAAATAATAAAAGACTGAAAAGAAAGAACTGAAAGCAAATGCGTACCTAATAAAGTTGCAATCTACTTAGCACAGTCGTCGATGGTGGTGATATTGCTGGCATCGATCAAGAAGGTCACCGATGACGGTTAGACTGCCGACGTCGATAGGGAAAGTGGATGAGGTCGGTCGAGGTAATGGCTAGGGATGGGTTCAGGTCTGGTTTTTGGTCTACAGAATGGATTGTGGTCTCATCTGGGGGTCTAAGGGTCTATGAGGGATTCAGAGGGACTGCTTAAGGTCTAAGGGACTGAGAATGTTGTCAGGAAAAGGGGTAAGGGGCAAGAAAAAGGCCTTTCAGCCTTTCCATAAAGTAATTTAGTCAGGTTGATTAGATTGGTCTTAAGATGGTCTGTAGGTCTTTGATAGCTTGTGCTAAGTTGATTGGACAGAGGGTGTTGTCTAAAGAGAGACTAAAGGGGTGTCAGAGGCAAAGAAAAGGGAATAAGGGGTGAGAGAAGGCTTCTCAGCCTCTTCAAGAAGAACAGGGAAGGTTGGGTCAAGGATGCTTGGAATAGACAATAGACAGAATGCTAATATATTTGAAATGACACTGAAATGAAAATAGTACAAATACTTAGCTGTGATACGAGTTGGCAAAGGTGCAGAAGCTGTGTTTCAGTTGTCGCTGGTGATGGAGATAACATGCAATCCCTGTGCAGAATGTCTGATACAAGACCTCAGTGCCTAGAAAATGCTGTCAAGAATGTTGATCCCTGCAAGAACACCAAGAAGCTAGAACACTAGAAAGCAAAAGCATGAGAACTTTGTTTTGCCAAAAGAAGATTAGAGATTCGTGATTAGCTCTAGAGATTAACGATTTCTGATTTGGGTCCCATCAAAGGGTTAGAAAATTGGTTTAAGTATAATTGACGTCGGTGATTCTGCCAGCATTGATCGAAATTTGACCGACGTCGACGGGTGGAGAATGGGTAAAAGAGCCACCAAGCCCGTTCTCCATCTGCCAAGTGCACTATCTGTTGGAGAATGTCAAAGGTTGGGCTAAATATGCATGAGAGTTGGTTAGGCGATTAGAGAGAAGTAAGAATAGGTCTTGGGTGAGTCATAGGGTGGGAAATAGTCCAAGGCGAGGTGTCAGACGAGGTGTTATAGGTGATGTGTCAAAGGGGAGGATATTAATAATAAATTATTATTTTTAAATTAGTAAGTGCATGGTTTAAGAATGGGTTAAGAATGGACCAAGGGGGAAGGTGACCAAGGGTTAGACACTATTTTGGTGTCTACATTTGCCCCTTTTTGTCTTGTTGGTTGCTCTAAATGAACTGCAAGACAAAAATAGGAGTTAGTTGCCCCAGGTATGGGATAAGGTTGATTTTGTCTTGTTGGTTGTTCAAGTGAACTACAAGATAAAAATAGGAGGGTTGGTTGCCCCGATTATGGATGAGGTATTCCCCCTCAAAGCAGGAGTCGAGAGAAGGGAACCTGGAATCGGGTGCTGATTTGACAAAGATTGGATGAAAAGGGGTGAAGATAGAGTGAGAATGCTGTAAAAGTTATGATTACGTGTACACCACTTCACGAGGATGGTTAGGTCAAATTGTCACAGGTCGAGGGTTGAGGAGTGCCAAAATGGAAATAACTGGGCCCCAACATTTAGTCATCTACTGATTGGGATCTAGGATAGGTTAAGAGGTATTGAGAGGGTTTTGGGAGGTGTTGGGGGGGGAGAAATGGGGAAGCCTTAAATTTAGGGCTCGCCCCATTCGGCCCTAGGGCCGAACTAGTCACTGATGTCGACGTGGTCGCTGGCATCAGCTGACCAGCGACCGGCGTCGATGATGAACCTATCGATGTCAGTCACTAAGTGACCGACGTCGGTTAGGTGAGTGCCGTCATCGGCACGCTAACTGATGTCAGTGGCTACCTGATCAAAAGAGGGATGAAAGATGATCAAGTCGAGGGGTCAAAGCTATGCCAAGGGCTTCTCAGAGGTCAGGTCAGGCGTAGATGGTCAAAATAGAAAGAGGAGGGAAATTTCTAACATGAGATTGACTTGGGTGGATGCAGGCAAGGCAGACTCTGATGCTGTGGGATCGACTGCCGACATTGCTAATGCAGATGCATCGAGACATCACAAGAGAGGAGTGGGCGTATATGAGTGCAGTGGGACTAGGCAAGCTGCGACGCTATTGCAGAGTGGTGTGGGATGTGAGCTTGATGTTGGCACTGATCGAGCGGTGGGATCATTCCACCAACACCTTCCACTTACTGATAGGGGAGATGATAGTGACTGTGGAGGATGTATACCAGATTTTGTGGCTGTCGGTACATGAAGCAGACCTATATGTGTGCTTGAGAGAGGCGCATGATATTCATATGGTTACGTTGTTTGGAGAGCATATAGCTGAGGTGAGTTATCACTCAACCAGTTTTGTGTATGAGCCCCTTTACGCTACAGATGAGGATGCACATCGACTGGTGATCCTGATGATGATAGGCATCATGGTTTACACACTACCAGATGCAGAGGGAGGCAAGTTTTTGGTCGCTATGACCAGAGTTTTGATAGATATGATAGAGCGGCAGACAGTGTTCCCCTGGGCACCAGTCTTTTTGGCCCAAGTGTACAGAGAGCTATGGGGCATTAGCTGACGGTGGTGGTACAACTTGTGCATTGGCCACCTTCTACATTGTTGGGCTTATGAGCACATCGTGGTCACACGACCTCTCAGCCTCCCAGTGGCAATACAGGCCAGATTTAGGGTTAGATTTAGGTGATGGCACGAGGTGATGGTGCAGACACAGGTGGATGGAGTGGTCAGGGATATTGACCGCTATAGAGGGGTACTGGAGGCCCTGATTCTAGCAGATATCATTTGGAGACCATACTTGGTATATCCAGTGTTCAGAGATCAGGGAGAGCAGCTGGTCAGGACTCAGAGCATGTGATGGGTTAGAGGCAGGCGAGCTGGTGAGCTCGAGAGGATCCCAACAGAGAGAGTGCGGTGCCAGTACGGGCTGCTACAGGATGTACCTCCCGCGTTCCTATAGTACAAGCGGGATGATATAAAGGCACCACTCCCACTGCCAGAGGAGACAGAGGGGCCAAATTTTGAGGAGTTGCCAGCAGGACCTGGGATAGCCAACCCAGGATGTTTAGAGGCCTACTCGACATGGTGGGTAGGTCAGTATACAGGGGTGTAGGTGGGACCACAGCTTGATCTACAGGTAGTGATCAGGGAGCAGGATGTGGCCCGACAGGAAAGAGATGCTGCCATCCAAGAGAGGGATGCAGCATGAGGATGAGTGACCATTTTGGAGAGCCAGGTCACCGATTTATAGGAGGAGATGGCAGGGTTGACAGGTCGAGTGGCTGCTTTGACAGGGCAGGTCACTATTTTACAGAGTCAATTGGCTACAGCCCAGGCATAGGCATCGACAGGATAGGGCTCGATGTAGTATCCACTTCAGTAGCCAGTTCAGTAGCCCACATAGTCAGTGTCAGTGTAGCCAGAGTTTTCACAGCTGCAGGGTTTAGTACAAGGCATGACAACAGGTCTGATGGGTCCACCACAGACTGTATCTCTAGTTAGATACAGTGATGCGTTAGACGAGATCGCATATTATGAGAGGGCCATCAGGGGGTTCCCTCAGATACAATGATACTCTGAGATGAGGGCAGAGTAGAGCTGACAGTGGTCTATGTCTTGAGCGATGGATTTTAGGTCTCGCAGATGACACAGATCAGAGGGGGGAGAGGATACAACATCTTCCCAGCCACCGCCACCACCACCACAGCCACAGCCTTGAGGGCAGATTATGATATTTATGTATATACCGGCCTGCGAGCCATTGATGTGAGATGTATGAGAGAGAGATAGAGGCACAGATTGTGCAATTGTATAAAACATTGTTATATATATATGATGTGATTTTGATCATTGATGTGTTATGAAAAATGTTATGGATGCGTTTGTATTGTTATTTTGATTTGATATATGTTTTGATATGATGTTTAGAATTATGATGCTGAGATTATTGTGTTTATATGATGATGGATGTATGATTAGGATTAATGATTAATGATATGGATGAAAATGATTAATGTTAATGATTATGAAAATATGTGATTGTTTGTGATGTGATTGGCAGGTGATGAAAGAACGTGATGGAAGAAATGCGATGAAGGAATGGCCGAGCTAACCCCAGAAGACCCCATGTCAACTAAGTGCTGCCTACATAGCCCCTGTTGTTAGGGCCTCAGGCCAATGTAGTTCTCTCAAGAGGGAGGAAAAAGATCAAAGTGGTTGATTTTGGTCATGATAATGATATAGCACTTCCCATATGTCTGAGGGTACATGCTTGAAATGATGAGGAGAAGATGATGCTACAGGCTTTTCCAAATGGTGTATTCTATAACATTGGTCAGGGTTTTTCATCCCTTAACAATTATCCATATTCATGATGGATGTATGCTAAAAATGAATTGTAAGTCGATTTATGCCTTAACAAGTAATGGTTTATGCTTGACATAAATTGTGTGGTTGATAGTTTCCATGTGTGTTGATGTCTATGGAAACCAGAATGATTAGGCTATGTGAGTGGTTTGAAAAGAGTCAGATTGAATTGTTTTGACAAATGATGTGGTTGAATGTGACCAAAGTGTACGCAGAAAGTAAAAAAACATAAGCACCCTTTTATTGACAAAGACCAAAATGACAACATAGATAGGGGTTGTTAGAACCAAGAGCCCCATTCATGCATTGCATCGTTGACCATGAGTAGGTTAGAGCGGTAATCGAATCACTTCGACATTAAAGTGAGCTCAAAGTCCCTTGAGTAGGTAATGGGATAGGAGGAGAGGGTAACCCATTTTAGAGTAGTGATAACTTTGCCCCTTTTTATAGGAGGCCTTGAGACAACTATAAGTCAAGTCCATGACCCTTTTTTTTTATAGAGTGGACTGATCAATGCGGGAAGTCCACATAAAGATGTCACTTGTTTTGTGGTCATTTGTGAAGCTGATCGATGCGGGAAGCTTCTAAGAAAGTGCTATTTGTAGCAAGATTTAGTCATAGCCATCCTTCGAGGGAGTGGTCTATATTTTGCTTTATAAATTTGTAATATCCCCTTCCAAACAAGAAATATATCAACACAAAAAATCTGAACCAAGATATAATCGCTGTTGAATAAATTTAGAAAGATCACAATAATATAGTCTCTTAATAACAAATTACAGATTGTATCACTTGTCCTAAATTATTACAATTGTAGTCCTGTAATATGCATATAAATATGAAATACAGTCTTGAAAACCCTGGTTTTGCAAATCTGGAAGTCCAAATTGAATTCTGGAAAGTCTCGGCCCCTTCTGTGTCGACACACAGTCGCCGTCGTCGGTCGATATCTCGCCGACGTCGGTCTCTGTCGCTCGGATTTCTGCCGACGTCGGTCTTCAGTCGACCGATGTCGGTCACTGAAAACCCTCTGTCTGCCGAGGTCGGTCCCTAAACTGATCTGTACGAACCTGTACGGATTCTGTACGGCCGCAAATTAAGCACAACTTCCCTGTTTTCAACCCCTGATCTGAAATATATATCTCTAGCACAGTAGATCTCTAGCTGTATAATTTATTGAATCAAAACATAAAGCAATAAATACCTGGAATATCTGTGATAACTTCTGTGTGAAGTTATCTCTCAAACCTGAAATTCTATGATAACCTCTGGATGAAGCTATCTCTCACTTTGGCAATATATCAGTTGATATTCCACAGCCTCTTAATTGCACACACTAAAGAGGGAACGTTCTCCAATGCAAATGGAATCCTGGAACCCTAGGCTCAGTCTTCACAGAAGAAATTCTTCAAAATCAATAATCAATAATCAATAGCATAATGAACAATGGCCTCCATGAGAAACCCTTATACCCTCAAAAGATATGCTTGCCTAATTAGGGTTTCTTAAATTAGAATTAGGGTTTCTAATTAAAAATAGGCTAAATAATTAATATTTGATTAAATCAATCAAATATTAATATCTCCCTCAATACATGTCGGATCCACGAACCGATCGAAGCTAGTGAATCAGGGAGTGATTCCACACATAACCATACCACAATAAAGGTGCTCCGCTGCATATCAAATATCCCTAAAAAGTAGGAGCTCAGGCCAAATGTGTCTGAAATACCCTGAATGAAAATCAAATGTAGAAATCCTGTGAATCAAAGTCGAGCCAAGCTCCATTATGACCCTCTATCCATCTTATTAGCCTACGAAGGTCGCATAATAGGTTAACCATGAACTCAGAACATGTCAATTGAAAAGGGGACATGACAATCCGCCCCTCCTGGAATTGCTTGCCCTCAAGCAATCACTGAATGACAAATCAATCAATCCACCTGGATCCCAAATGTAGTTAGGATCTCCACCACTGTCAATTACCACGAACCCCATGCCATGTCCATCCCAACATCCAATCCATAAATGAAAATTTGCAAGCAAACTCCGTACCTGAATAATATCTAAAACTGGATTGTGAAGGCTAGACATAGTCATATCATCATCAACCTGTGTCCCGACTGTAACAAAAAGTTGAGTCCTCACCACATTTGACAACTCCTGAACTGAACTCACCTCAAGACCAAGCTCGTCCTCGTACCTCTCCTGTGTTGGTGCCAATGTGCTCTTGTCATCACCCTCTATCATGTTATGTGGTATAGGTACCTCCATCCGATGAAAAAACATATATTTGAAGCTGCTGCCCCGTATTGCCTTAAGAATATGTGTCGTCCCATCAACATTAAAGAGAACCTCCATGTCCTTGAGACGAAGAGTAACTTCCTCAAATGAATGAAGCCACTTCATACCCAAGACTAAATCTATATCCCCCATGTTTACCACATAATAATCAGCGTTGAACTCATAGTTGTTCAAGCGCAATGGGAGGTCTCTAATCATACGCTCACACTTAAGAGTGTGACCATCGGCTACCTTAACTCTGATGCCCTCAAAACCTTCTGTAGTGAGTCCACGCTTCTCCACAAATCTAGCATCTATGAAATTGTGAGTGGCTCCTGTATCAAGAAGGGTGATAACCTTCTGCCCTGCCAAAACTCCACGGAGTCTGAATGACTCATCCGACTGTATGCTGGATATGCGGGCCTCCTGTAGGTGAAGCTCTAACTCTACCTCTGCATTAGGCCCTGAAGCCTCTGCCTCTGCACCCTCAACACTGTTATGCTGTTCGGAATCCTCAGAATCTGACTCCTCATAATATATCCACATCATACGATTCGCCTTGCCCTTAGGCCTCAAAGGACAATCGTGATGGATATCATATGGTCCTTTGCAGTAGAAGCAAAGCTTCTTCCTGCGTAGATCATTAAGCGCCTCACGATCCAAAGGTGGTGCTGCTGGATTAGCCTTTGAATCATTTTTAACTTCAGATTTATCTATGTTAAAATCCGGTCTCTCCGTATCCCCGTGGGAGTGCTTATGGTCTCTAGAAGAAGAAGTACCTTTGGTGTTAAATTTATTGGATGGGGCTGCCATCTCCATATCACGTGCCTTCCTCATAGCTACCTGTAATGAAGGAGGATCAAAGGCTTTGATCCAACCTCTCAATGGCTCTGTCAATCCCTCTATGAAGAGAACTACCAATCTACGCTCTGAAATATTGGGTACCATGACTGCTAATCTCTAAAACTCACCAATGAAGGACTCCAAGCTACCTGTTTGTCTCAACTGTGCCAGATCTCGGAAGTAAACCTCGGGATCTCTCCTGTCAAACCGCTCAACCAATCTATCCACAAAGTCCTGGTACTCTGTCACTTGATTATGCTGAAGTGTTACCATACCATGGTACCACCAATCATGTGCTACTCCATCTAAGTGCAAAGTGGCATATTTGATGGCATCTATCTCTGACATTGGTCTCAACGCCAAAAAGGTGTCAAGCTTATGAACCCAAGCTTGAGCTGTCATCTTGCCGCTGCCGTCAAAAGTAGTCAAAGAAAGCTTACCAGTAGCCTTCTGTAGCTCACTGACTTGGACTCTAGGTCTCCTGTCCTGTCTAGCCAATCTATAGTGCTCTCTCCTCAAATTGACAAAATGATCAAAGGTTGTTCTCTCCTGGATATGAGGAGGTAATAAGTCCCACTCATCATTTGCAGCCATGTAAACATCTGTAAATGGAGAATTCCCTGCCTCCTCATCTGCTGGTACCTCTGGTTCTTCTTGAATAAATGAAGGGCATGTAGGTCTATCAGCTATTCTGGAGTGAGTCTGTTGTGGTCTCTGATTAACCGTAGCACTCCTATCATCTCTTTGGTCCCTGTTCTGTCCATCAGGTGCATTCATTCTCTCTATCATGGTCATAAGTCCCTGTAGTGTCTGAGCCATCTGCTATTGGCTTATCATCATAGCACGCTAAAACTCTCTGGTGGCCTGATCAGCATCATACCTGTGGCCCCTGGGTGGGCTGCCCTCACGTCTGTCACTCATGATGATCGGTCTCTGATCTAACAACTGGATACCTTCAAGCAAGGCTCGGCTGCGTGTGTTATACCTGTGTGGTCCCAACTCTTGTGGCTGCATAAGATCTATAGACCCTCAGGCTGGCAGGATTTAGCTCTGATACCACTGTAATATCCCCTTCCAAACAGGAAATATAGCAACACAAAAAATCTGAACCAAGATATAATCGCTGTTGAATAAATTCAAAAAGATCACAATAATATAGTCTCTTAATAACAAATTACAGATTGTATCACTTGTCCTTCTAAATTATTACAATTGCAGTCCTGTAATATGCATATAAATATGAAATACAGTCTTGAAAACCCTGTTTTTGCAAATCTGGAAGTCCAAATTGAATTCTGGAAAGTCTCGGCCCCTTCTGTGTCGACACACAGTCGCCGTCGTCGGTCGATATCTCGCCGACGTCAGTCTCTGTCGCTCGGATTTCTGCCGACGTCGGTCTTCAGTCGACCGATGTCGGTCACTGAAAACCCTCTGTCTACCGAGGTCGGTCCCTGAACTGATCTGTACGAACCTGTACGGATTCTGTACGGCCGCAAATTAAGCACAACTTCCCTGTTTTCAACCCCTGATCTGAAATATATATCTCTAGCACAGTAGATCTCTAGCTGTATAATTTATTGAATCAAAACATAAAGCAATAAATACCTGGAATATCTGTGATAACTTCTGTGTGAAGTTATCTCTCAAACCTGAAATTCTATGATAACCTCTGGATGAAGCTATCTCTCACTTTGGCA
The DNA here is from genome assembly GCA_037957365.1 of Torreya grandis. NCBI lineage: Eukaryota > Viridiplantae > Streptophyta > Pinopsida > Cupressales > Taxaceae > Torreya > Torreya grandis. The sequence continues at coordinate 2,947,073 of JARHVA010000977.1, forward strand.
ATATATCAGCTGATATTCCACAGCCTCTTAATTGCACACACTGAAGAGGGAACGTTCTCCAATGCAAATGGAATCCTGGAACCCTAGGCTCAGTCTTCACAGAAGAAATTCTTCAAAATCAATAATCAATAATCAATAATCAATAGCATAATGAACAATGGCCTCCATGAGAAACCCTTATACCCTCAAAAGATATGCTTGCCCTAATTAGGGTTTCTTAAATTAGAATTAGGGTTTCTAATTAAAAATAGGCTAAATAATTAATATTTGATTAAATCAATCAAATATTAATATCTCCCTCAATACATGTCGGATCCACGAACTGATCGAAGCTAGTGAATCAGGGAGTGATTCCGCAAATAACCATACCACAATAAAGGCGCTCCGCTGCATATCAAATATCCCTAAAAAGTAGGAGCTCAGGCCAAATGTGTCTGAAATACCCTGAATGAAAATCAAATGTAGAAATCCTGTGAATCAAAGTCGAGCCAAGCTCCATTATGACCCTCTATCCATCTTATTAGCCTACGAAGGTTGCATAATAGGCTAACCATGAACTCAGAACATGTCAATTGAAAAGGGGACATGACAAAATTTAAGGGCTTTTGAATAGCTGTCCTTCGAGGGAGCAGTCTATTAGCTATAGCAATGATAGTACAACTATCCTTCGAGGGAGTAGTCTGCTTTTTAATTTGATTTTGTGACCTTGGATATTTTGACATCTTGATTTATTTTTGATAGAATGTTGAGTCATGGACAAGACTTATAGAAGGTCAAGGGCTCCCTTTTATGAGGACAAAGCATCCATACTTTATAAAAGGGGTATAGAGGATTTGTTAAGGGAATAAGGGTGGAAAGGATTGAGGATTAAAAGGGCAGGGATTGCTCAAGGGACAAGCTCAAGTTAAATGTTAAGTGGATGAGTACTCGACTAACAGTAGAATGGTCGCAGATGTAAAGCATTAAGGTGCTCAGGTTCTAGTCAGCCTTCAAGAGAAGACAGACGATAAGTCCCTGATCCATACTTGTGCATGATGATATAAGGTCTAAGACAATTAGGAGTAAAATTGCCTCTTTTACTCTATTCCATATTGGTCACATGTTGGTTCTCTTTGAGGATGAGGTCTCCGATATTGAAATCTCTTTCTCTCAGAGTTTTGTTATAGGCTCATTTGATGCGATTTTGATAGACATGGAGATGGTTGAGGGCAGCAAGACGATGTTCATCGAGTAACTCAAGTTGAGCTAATCGATCTTGATGAAAGTCATCATTAGAAAGAATGTCATGGAGAGAAATGCGAAGAGATGGGATTTGTACTTCGAGAGGTAAGACAGCCTCTGTTTTATACACTAGAGAGAAAGGGGTAGCACCTGTAGAAGTTTGGATACTAGTGCAGTAGGCCCACAAAGCGAAGGGAATATGAATGTGCCAATCCCTTCTAGTGTCGTTGACCACCTTCATGAGAATTTTAGTTAAGATTTTGTTAGAAGCCTCAGCCTGCCCATTTGCTTGTGGGTAGTAAGGCAAAGAAAAACTGAGTTTAATGCCAAAGGAGTCACAAAGTTTCTGGATAGTTTTGTTTTTAAATGACTTTCCGTTATCGGTGATGATTTTGTGAGGTACACCAAAATGACAGATGATGTGGGTGTTGATGAAGTCGACAATCTTGTCAGCTTTTGTGGAGACGAGAGGAATAGCTTCCACCCATTTAGTGAAATACTCGGTGGCAGTGATGATGGACTGATGACGAAGAGATGAATGAGGGTTAATCTCGTCGATGAGATCTAAGCCCCATTGTGAAAAAGGCCAGAAATCTTGAGTGAGTTGTAAGGCATGACTAGGGAGATGAAGTAAGTTAGCATGCTACTGACACTTGATGCAATGCTGAACATAATCGCTACAGTCTTGATGAAGAGTGGGCCAATAATAACCCAAGTAAAGGATGCGCTTGGCAACCGAGTTACCACTGAAGTGTCTGCCACAAATCTCGTCATGGGCTTGTTTAACAGCATGAGAGGCTTCAGTGGAGTTTAAACAGTGAAGAAGAAGGCCATCAAAACCTATTTTATAGAGAAGGCCCCCTAGCATAGTATAGCGAGCGGTGTGCTTGATGAAAGCCTGCCGTGCATTGCTAGAGAGGTTGGGAGGAATGATAGAATGAGCCAAGTAGTCCTCAAGTTGTTTATACCATACATCTTGTGAACTAGAGTCTATGGTGTGGACGAGGTTGATGTCAGTGGAAATGTATGAAGGCAATGGCACGCGATGTACCATGACATAAATTCTTGATGAGGATGATGATGAAGAAGGAATATACGAGGCGAGGGAAGCCATGGTGTCAGCAAACTTATTCGTAGATCGAGGGATAGTCTGCAATAAGTGATGGTCGAAAGATGCTAGAAGAGTGTCAACACGGTGCTTGTACCTTTGTAAAATTTTATTTTTACAAAGATACGAACCATTGATTTGATTGACGACAAGTTGTGAGTCACCGAAGATGTTGATGGTCTTGATGTTTAAAGAAAGGGCAGTTTGAAGTCCCAAAATTAAGGCTTCGTATTCGACCATATTATTGGTACATTCAAAGTTGAGTTTGAAAGATAGGGGCATGGGCTCACCTTCATGTGGGATGACGATGACCCTCGCACCCCCATCGAGTTGACATTTAGAGCCGTCGAAGAACATCGTCATTTGGTAGAATGTGTCATTAGTTGAGAGAGTGGCGATAGATTCATTGGGAAACTTGCACTGAGAAGGTTGATTGTCGGGAAGAGGGGCATCCACTAGTTGGTCAGTGATTGTTTGCCCCTTTATAGATTTTTGCTGGACAAATTCTAAGTCAAACTCAGCAAGAAGCATGAGCCAACGAGCCATACGCTGGTTTTGATATGGCTTAGAATGCATGTATTTAAGAGGGTCAGTGTGAGTGATGACAAAGGTTTTGTGATTAAGAAGATAGTGACAGAGCTTGGTAGTGGCAAAGACTAATGCCAAATAGAGTTTTTTGGTATGAGTATATCAAGTTTCATAGTCGACAAGTGTTTGGCTTATGTAGTAGACTACTTGTTCACGGTGTTGCTCATCTCGATGCGCAATCATGGCACCTAACGAATGATTGGTTACTGAGATGTAGAGGTAAAAGGGCTGGTCGTCTTTTGGTGGAATAAGGACTGGTGGAGAGACCAAATAGAATTTTAGGGCTTTAAAAGCTTCTTGGCAATCTTTATCCCATTTAAAGGAGATGTCCTTCTTGAGGAGGTGATGAAAGGGTTGGCAGCAGTCAAAAAGCTATGAAATGAAGTGGCGGATGGATTGGAGCTTCCCTTGTAGACTGCGAAGTTGCTTGAGATTAGTTAGAGGTGGCATTTCGAGGATAACGCGGATTTTGGCGGGATCTATCTCGATGCCACGAAGAGAGACAATGAATCCCAGGAGCTTTTCGGAGAGGACCCCAAAGACATATTTCTTGGGGTTAAGACAGACATGGTACTAAAGAAGGTGAGAGAAGATGATCTTGAGGATAGTCAAATGGTCGCGACGAAGCTTAGACTTGCCAAGCAGGTCATATACATAGTCTTCCATGATTTTATGGAGGATATCATGAAAGATGTAAGTCATGGCACGCTGATATGTGGCACCTACATTTTTCAGACCAAAAGGCATGACCCGATAGCAGAAAGTTCCCCATGGTGTAATGAAGGTGGTTTTGTGCTGATCTTCTGGTGCAATCAAGATTTGGTTATATCCTGAAAATCTGTCTATGAGTGATAACATCTCATGGCCAGCCGTAAGATCAACAAGTTGGTCAATGTTTGGAAGAGAAAAGTCATCCTTAGGACAAGATAGGTTAAGGTTGCGATAGTCTATGCAGATCTGGATCCCCCCAGTCACCTTGGTGACAGGAACAATGTTAGAGACCCACTGCAGATAATTGATGGGTTGGATGGAGACAAAAAGAAGGTGCTGAAGCTCCTCTTTGACAAGGAGCACAACACGAGGATGCATTTTTTGAAGATTTTGCCTAACAGGCTTAGCCTCTAGATTTGTGATGATGTTATGAGTGGCAATGTTAGGGTCGATGCCAGGCATATCAGCATAGGTCCAGGCAAAGGCTTTGTAATTATCTAAGAGAAATGTGGTATAGTCGATCTGCTCCTGGGTGTCTAAAGATTGACCAATCTTTATGACATGAGGAACACCAGAGGATGAAAGGTTAATGTCAATGGTTGATTCATTTAACATAACCTGTGTTTCAGAAGGGAGGGAGCACTGAATGAAAGAATCATCGACACCCATATAGGTAAGAATGGCATCATCATCTATGCAATGAACAGTGTTGATGGTTGCCGATTCATCGTCTATCATGCTGGGATAAATGAGAGGGAGAGACCTGGAAACCCTGTTGAGCTGATAGGTTAGGGGTTCCAAGCGGATGGTGTTTATGCAAAAAAAAAAACTAGGAGGGATGGAAACCACCGACTCCGTAGGTGAGGATGGAAGAATAGGCGAGTCTGGAAGAAATTGGTCGATGGTGGGTTCAGGGCAAAGGTTTGTGGAATCCTCAGTGGGTTCTTGGAAACCCAGTCTATATCATTTCTTTGCATTATCGTCATTGGGTGGTTCGATAGGCCGATGGGAGCCTTGTTCGTAGCGCCCAAAGCCAAAACCCTTCCACGCACACCTATAAAGGTAGGTATGTGCAAAGGTGGGGTTGCCAAGAAAGGGGAAATTAGATGTGAATATTTGAGGTGAGGAGGAAGGATTTGAGTCAGTAGGAGCTTGATCCAACCCCCCATAGATGAGATTGGTTCGAAGGCTAGGGGGACCATAAGGAATGATCATTCTGATCTGATAGTCATAGCTTGGATTTTGATGAAGCTATCCATACTCTTGAGGAGTCTGGAACATATCTAGAGTAAGTAGGTGATATTCCCCCAGTGAAAGTCTTTGGAAGATATCATCCATGGGGTCCTTGGTTGTTAATTGAGAAGGTGATGTGATGGCAATCGCTGTTTGTGTACTAGTTGATGCTTCTGCAGATGGAGATGATGTTTGGGTTGGTGCCTTGAGAGGAATAAGAATGTCATTTGGTCGATAAGTTGTGTTACAAGTATTAAAAGGGGATGGGTCGGCAGGAATGACATGGACTTGTTTGTCGTGTTCAAATTTGACACAACGATGAAGTGTTGAAGGGACACAAGCCATGGCACGGATCCAGGGCCATCCTAATAGCATGTTATATTAGAATTCTCCCTCAATGATGTAAAAGAGCTCTGGGATTGTGCGTGGACCAACGTGAATATGGAGGATAACAGTGCCAATAGTGTTAGCGGTGGTGTCATTAAAGGATCTAAGGATTGCGTCAGTTTTTGATACGCAATTCTTGGGAAGAGGCAATTGATCAAAGGCATGAGTAGAAATGATATTAATGCTGGTGCCCCCGTCAATCATAACTCATTTAATACGGGTTTGATCAACGTAGGCTGTGATGAAAAGAGCAGCGTCCTGATCTTCCAAGGTAGAGGTAGGAATTTTAGAATCACTGAAAGTGATAGAGGCGATGGGGTAAAAAGAATGGACTAGGGCAACTAGTGGTTGAGGGTCTTCAGGTTGGACTTCCACTGCCTGTAAGACTTTGATTAGAGCCTGACGATGCTGGGGGGAGCTTTGGATAAGGTCATATAAGGTCATCTTCATAGGCGTTTGGTGAAGTTGTTTTATCATAGAGTCTTTGATTGCCTCTGAAGAAGGGGGTTGGGATGCACCTAAGATGGAAATCTTGGGTTTTGGTGGTTGAGGTGACTAGATTAAAGGATAGGTCCAAGGAATAACAACTTTTTCTTTCACCTTGTCCTTTTGTGACCTAGTGGTTATGTGGATAGCATTGATTTCAAAGATAAGAGGTGAAGAAGGGGTCATGGCCTATTGGTGAGATGTTGATGTGGTTGAAGAGGTTGGATGGGAAGGTGTCGAGGGTCGGTCAAGAGTGTCCTCAAGGAGAAGAGTGTCTTTCTCCATATAGCGGTGAATGACTGCCTTGAGGGCACAACAAGTCTCGGTATCGTGTCCTAGCGTACAATGGTATAAGAAAATCTTCATATCGTCGAACCAGGAAGGTTTTGACTCGAGGGGTTGGAATGGTTTGATAGATGGGAGGGTTATGCTAGAAGTCTACAAATGGCGTAATATCAAAGCGTATGAACCTACTAAGGGGTCTGCGCTTGTTCATGCATGACGCACTGGTGACTTTTGCTTGGGAGGTGTTGAAGAAGGCTTCCATACCACCTTTTGGGTTGGTGGTGCGGCCACATGTGAAAACAACACTTTCTTCATGAGAGGTGCCAAATTTTAAGAGTAGGTAGACTTGTGGTGGGCAAAGGAAGTAATGGAGGTAATTTGTATTGGTTAAGGGTCGGAGTAGGGAGTACTCTGATTAGGGTAGAAGGATGAGGGCCTAAAATGGAGGGTAATGTTGACGGTGGAGGAGGGGTTTGCTTCTGTGGTCTGGAAGTCTTCTTCGACTTGGTTGGAAGACTATTATTGGTCGAGGTCTGGTCTAAGTCCACCTTCACTTGCAGGTGAGTGAGGGTAGAGACAGGGCGAATGTCGAGTGACTTGATCGGTTTAGATGAGGTAGATGCAGGTTTAGAAGCAGGAGTCTGGTTTTTGTTGAGAGTCTTGGAAGATTCTACCTTGGGAGGATTGACAGCATGAGATGAGAGGGCACAGGGATGTTGAAGAGCTTTAAGACGCTCCCACAATCCCTGATGCTCCACTTTCCTTGAAGGGAAAAGTTTGATTTTCTCCACTAGTCAAGAAAATGGTTGAGAAGATGTTGGATGAGGTTTGGGTCCTTGAGAAGATGTGTTAGGTGTGGTAGTAGTCTCGGACCCAAGGTGTGTGAGAGTTATAACTGGATTGTCGTTGGTCGAAGAAGATGGAGAGTCAGGTTCTTCTCTTGGTGGAGAAGGAACTGGAGAATGTGGCTCCTCAAGTGGGTAAAGGGCAGGGATTATGGTGCCCTCCACTTGTAGTCGAGGAGTAGGTAAGGTTGGGTCCTCCATAGGCAGTAGGAAGGAGGATGGTGTGACCAGTGGTGCCGATAAGGTTGAGGTATCCTCCAAGATGAGAGAGGTTGACGGAGAACTAACCGGAGAAAGAGGTTCGTCCACACGTGATGGAGTGATAGATGGACTAACCTCTTGAGGTTGGTCGGGGATGAAGGGCGAGACCATATTGACTGTTCGAATGTTGTGTTCATGAGTGTTGTCAATCAAGGTTTGGACATTATTTTGGGTTGGTGGATGATTGGGGAATGGTTGCTTGAAGATGTCGATGCCCTGATTAGGAGGTGCATTGGGATTATCTAGGACGAGGTCACCCTTTTTAAGCATGTCTTGGATTATGTTTTTAAAGGTTTTGTAGTTTCCTGTGTCATGACCTTTGACACGGTGGTAATTATAGAAGTTGTTTTCCCTATACCACGCAGGGATGGCGCGTGAGGGATCAAATTATGGAGGTGGTCGGATCTGGGAGAGATTGAGAACCCCCTATCTAACAAGTTTTTCTAGTATAAATGCGTATGATTCTCTAAGAGGAGTATACTATTGTTGTACGTATCTCTGCTGGAATTGACGAGTAGCGCTCTGAGATGTGGATGGCTCAGGCTAATTGGTTGAAGAGGATGAAGGTCTAACGACCACAGCGTTAGCTGAAGCTTTAGACTTAGGATTGGATGATGAAGGTTTAGAAGAAGAAGAGTCATTGGTCTTAGAGTTGGGATTCTTGCTCTGCAACTTGACTTTATTCTCCTCGATGGCACATAATTCAAGTTTGCAGGTCATCGTGAAGGCTTTGTCGAAGGTACAGAAGGTCTGAACCCGTAAGGTGGAAGAAATATGTTTGGCGCAGGCTCGGGAGAAAATTTCAATAAGTTCGGGTTGGGGTAAGGAAAAGGAGAGTTGATTGATGAGGCCTCTCCAACGAGCAACGATGTCAGCTATAGATTCATCCTCGAATTGGCGGATAGTATAGAGGTCCGTGATCGAGACCTTCTTGGTGATGTTAATGGAGAAGTGATCAAGAAAGAGCTAGGCCAACTGTGTAAATGTGAAGAGGGAATGGCTGGCAATAGAGCTGTACCAATCAAGCGCAACATCAGAAAGGGACAGAAAACGTGCATAAGAGCAATGCATCATCATGGGCAATAAGGTAATAGGCATGTCTAAATGCCCGTAAGTGTTGCTGTGGGTCTTCCTTGTTTTGAAAGCGAGAAAATTTGGGAAGCTCCCACTGGTTGGGGTATGGCCTAATCGAGACGGAAGGATGAATGGGCTCATTGCAAATTTGCTCGTATGAGAGAGCATTGCGTGAGCCAGAAACGGAGGTCTCTAGGCTAGACATCTTGTCCATCAGCATTTTGATGATATCTGTTGACGGATTGGCGGGTGGAGCACCCCCTAGATTATAAGGCACTTGAAAGATATTGAGAGGGGCATATGACGTGGTTCGTTGCATAGATGCAACATATGGGTAGCTGGTTATTGGAGTAAAAGTTGAAGCCAAGGGCACTTGTGTTATGGGGTTGGTAGGCACAAGTTGGATAGGGGCCGTCAAGGATGGTTGAGGAGTGGCCACACTTGTTGACGGGTAAACAGTTACTCTTGTGTTGATAGGTGCAAGATTAGGGGGGATAGAGACCAGTAGGTTTTGGAAAGGTGTGGGATTTGGTTGAGTATTTTGAGGTTGAGGGAGTACTGGAACCCCCATGGAGGTAGGTCTAGAAAGAGAGGTTAAATTTTGAAGGTAGGACACGATTGGGTTATTAGTCGAGGTGTTGGCTTGATTGTTTATAGGTTGAATTGTAGATGTTGTTGATGTGATTCTTGTCTCGACTAAGGAAGTCAGCATCCCATAGATTGGGTTGCCTAGGGAGTCTCGCATTTGGCTATGCGTGAGATAGTGCTGCAAGGATTTGACGTTGAGGTCCAAGAATCGTGCGAAATCTTGGTCCCCTTTTGGGACAATAGGAGTCTGGGGTGGGGTTGGGCAAGTAGTAGTTCTTTTAGTCTCCGAGTGGAACTCCATTATAGGACTGGTTATAGATGGTGAAGGTGGAAGCGGTTGTTGCCTAGCATGGTCAAGAAGAGCCTTGGTTTGACTGCGTGTCAAAACCATTCAAGGCAAGAAAGGGTCAGGTTTCAGAAAAATGTGTTTTTCAGTGTCAGAAAACCAGAATGGATGTTTAGACAGCAAGAAAGTTGGATTTTAAGCTTCCTATTTTTGGGAAAAAAGATTGGACAGAGACAGACGTCGGTATAAAAACTGATGTTGGTGAAGAAGTCTGCTGATGTCGGTCAGATAACCGATGCCGGTGGAGAAAAGTTGTTGACGTCGGTTATAAAACCGATGTCGGTTACTGTGTTTTCCAGAAACTCAATTTTTTTTTTTGGAAATAAAGAAGACGTCCTTACCAGCTCAAAAAAAATAGATAAAAATAGAAAATAGGATGAAGACAGGCAGATCCTAAGCGTTAAATCCCTAGAAATAATTTTATTAGGATTGTGTGGCTTATGCCTTAAAGTGATGTTTGAGGAGGTTGGCTGTTAGAAGGGTCCTAGAAGAGGTAGTCTAAAGATGGTTTCAGGTATGTTTAGGTGCTCAAAAGTCTGTGTTAGGTTCTGTACTTGGTCTGGTGCTAAGGAGCAAGCTCCCCTCACTTCACGATTCCAGTGGTAAGCTGGTCTCGCTTAGCCAAAATATACTTTCCCTATAGATTAGACTCTACCAGAGAATAGAGTGGGCTTTCCCCTTGGTGGTGAAATCCAAGTAGGATTTCCGGGACGGGTAAGGTATCCGCTGGGTGATGAAATCCAAGTCGGACCTTGTCTCAAGTGAGTTTGATGTTTGATTTAGTGCACGTGGTTTGGTTGTGTAACATCAAGTGATCTACGATTAATTCAATATGCAGTTTACTAATTACTAAGTGTGGACTAAGAATTGCAAGAAAGCAGAAATGGAATGCAATATATTTTAAAGCCCCAAATCAAAATGTTAAGTTGGAATGAAAACAAGTTTGAGAAAGGGTTTGAAGAATATGATTTTTGACTAGTCTAAAAATGCAAGAAAAGAAAGAAAAGTTCTTTTTATTCCTGCTTATGATGTCTTTTAGAAAAGAAGAAAGAGGTGAAGAGGGAGAAACCTAATGCACCTAAATGAAAAAAGAAGGAAAGGAACCCAAGGAAGGCCCTAAGGGTCCCACCGGGTGTGCCAAAATGTTTCTATGCAATTTCGCTTTCACATTCAAAGAGGGAAAATGGGAAACTTAAAGAAATGGTCAAGGCTTGTATGTACCTGGAAGTAGTCTGCGCACCGTAATCCAGACATTGTGATAACTCCTCTTTGGTTGTGGAGGATGACACCTGAAAGAGATAGACACTAAAACATGAAAAATGTTAGTTGATAAGAGGGTGGATTGCCAAGCAAAAGCTTGGTCTTAGAAGCGCTAAGGCTTCTTGGAGGATGACAATCCAATGTTAAAATAGAATATGACAGAGATAGAAAAGAGAAATAATAAAAGACTGAAAAGAAAGAACTGAAAGCAAATGCATACCTGATAAAGCTGCAATCTGCTTAGCACAGTCACCGACGGCGGTGATATTGCCGGCGTCGGTCAGGAAGGTCACCGACGACGGTTAGACTGCCGACGTCGGTAGGGGAAGTGGATGAGGTCGGTCAGGGTAATGGCCAGGGATGGGTTCAGGTCTGGTTTTTGGTCTACAGAATGGATTGTGGTCTCGTCTGGGGGTCTGAGGGTCTATGAGGGATTCAGAGGGACTGCTTAAGGTCTAAGGGACTGAGAATGTTGTCAGGAAAAGGGGTAAGGGGCAGGAAAAAGGCCTTTTAGCCTTTCTGTAAAGCAATTTAGTTAGGTTGATTAGATTGGTCTTAAGATGGTCTGTAGGTCTCTGATAGCTTGTGCTGAGTTGATTGGACAGAGGGTGTTGTCTAAAGAGAGACTAAAGGGGTGTCAGAGGCAAAGGAAAGGGAATAAGGGGTGAGAGAAGGCTTCTCAGCCTCTCCGAGAAGAACAAGGAAGGTTGGGTCAAGGATGCTTGGAATAGACAATAGACAGAATGCTAATATATTTGAAATGACACTGAAATGAAAGTAGTACAAATACTTAGCTGTGATACGAGTTGGAAAAGGTGTAGAAGCTGTGTTTCGGTTGTCGCTGGTGATAGAGATAACGTGCAATCCCTGTGCAGAATGTCTGATACAAGACCTCAGTGCCTAGAAAATGCTGTCAAGAATGCTGATCCCTATAAAAATACCAAGAAGCCAAAACACTAGAAAGCAAAAGCACGAGAACTTTGTTTTGCCAGAAGAAGATTAGAGATTCATGATTAGCTCCAGAGATTAACGATTTTTGATTCGGGTCCCGTCAAAGGGTTAGAAAATTGGTTTAAGTATAACCGATGTCAGCGATTCCGTCGCGTTGGCCAACATTTGACCAACGTCGGCGGGTGGAAAATGGGTAAAAGAGCCACCAAGCCCGTTCTCCATCCACCAAGTGCACTATCCGTTGGAGAATGTCAAAGGTTGGGCTAAATACGTACGAGAGTTGGTTAGGCGGTTAGAGAGAAGTAAGAATAGGTCTTGGGTGAGTCATAGGGTGGGAAATAGTCCAAGGCGAGGTGTTATAGGTGATGTGTCAAAGGGGAGGATATTAATAATAAAATATTATTTTTAAATTAGTAAGTGCATGGTTTAAGAATGGGTTAAGAATGGACCAAGGGGGAAGGTGACCAAGGGTTAGACACTATTTCGGTGTCTACACTATGGTTTTTGGACCATATCTTTTGATCCAGGTAGAATTTGACTATGGTGTAAAAATGAAATATGTAGAATAATACAAGATTAATTTTAAATAATAAATTTAAAGGTTTAATTATTTATAAATTTAAATATATAAAGGTTTAAATTTGACTATGTGTTCATGCATGTTATACAAGGAACCCGAGAAGGGTAAAGGAGATTGTTTTGATGTTGTTTCAATATCTCATGATGAATTAGCTATTTGGGAGTGTTGTAGACTATATGAATATTCTCTATGTGAGTTATGGATGATTTACCAATCATATGCTGTATGAACAAAGGCTTAGAAGGTGACTTTGTGTTCGATCATAATGACTGTGTGTACAAAGAGTTATTTGAGCAAATTATGCTTAAGCAAGTGGGTACTATGATGGTTATTGACACTTAAAGAGGACATATAGATAATGTTGAGTGGGTCTATGAATTTTTAAAGTTTTTATATGTTCTTAATATTCTTGAATAAGTGTCAAAGAGCTGAATGGGTCTCCATAGGACCTAAAAGTGACTTAGGCATTTTTGAGAGTGAATTATGCTTAAGTGTGACCCAATTGAGATGACTTAGGTGTGAAGGAATGTATTAAGGATGAAAAATATTCTTTTGGAATTGATGATTGATGATTTATCTATATATAGTGAAACCAAATGTGTTGGTTTCTAGACTTTGAATGTGAGAGAGACTTGTGTAAGGTGGATGAGAGAGTTGTGAAGCAAGGATAGGTAGTGTGTCTGTTGGTTGATTTAATGGTCAAAACAATTTTTTAATTGTGTATGACCTATAGGTCATGTTCCTACTATCAAGTTAGTGATCTTGTAGTTTGAGGATATGTAAAGAGGTTCGAGTGTGTATATGAGAATAATTTAAGTGAAGAAGGAAAGAGTTTTTGACATGCCTATGTGAGAGGCTTGTTTGAGAGAGAGAGAGAGAGAATTTATGCATAGATTAGAAAATAGATATCTATAATTAGGTGTTAAATACATCATTTATAAGGTCAAGGTGGTTAAAGGAGTGTCTAAAGTACTTGGTCTTCCTTAGGGGCAGTTACTCATTATGAAATAGGTGTTTCACTAAATACCTTTGGTTAGGAGGATATGATCAAGGTTTGCTAATATAAAGGAGTTGATCAGTCTCTTGCTTGTAATTTATTATATGATATAAGTCTATTTGTGTTGAAATCTTGAGAGTGGGTTTTATTCCCCATGAGGTTTTTCCATAGGAACTATGTGTTATGTGTGTATGCATTGAATGAATGAGCTCTCTTGTTAATGTTGTTTGATCAAATTGATATATGCTAATTGATTAATAGTTTAAAGGACTACAATTGAAATTGAAATATCTAGGCTCAATGATTCACCCCCCCTCAATGATTATACCTCTAATAATTGGTATCAAATTAGGTCCTTTGGTAAAGGTTTGATAGATTGAAGGTGATCCAAGGTATAATGGCTAGTTAGAATGTGCATGGTGGTTTCTCTACTAAGCAAGCATTGATGTTTGATGGATCCAATTATGCTTTTTGGAGTGATAGGATGAGGAAATACATTACGTACCTATGTTTTGATTTATGTAAATCTATTTTGGATGGTTATGTTAATCCTACTATTCCTTCATCTAGTGTTGCAGACAAGAAGCTATTTGAGACTAATTTTAAGGCAATAAATGCCATCACTTATGGTCTTATAGATACTAAGCTCACCAAAGTAGTCCATTGCACATATACCAAGGAAGTATGGGATAAATTGAAGACTAATTTTGAAGGAGATTCAAAGGTTAATCTTGATAATTTGATAATTTTAAAGTCTCAAGAAGAATGATGAATATTTTGTGGCATCCTTTCTGTAGAGAGTTGATGAGATTGTGAACATCATCAGAGGTCTTGGAGAGAACCTTAAAGAGGCTACTATTTTTCAAAAGGTATTAAGGTATTTATCTCCCAAGTATGATCCAAAAGTATCTACTATAGAAGAGAGTCATGAACTTACTCAATTGAAGATGGATCAATTGCATGGCACCCTTACTGCCTATGAGCTGAGGAATAATGATGATATACCACCAAAGAAGGAAACGACTTTTAAGACTGAAATGAAGATAAAGAAGAAGTTCTAAGGTAAGAAAATTAAGGAAGATGACACTATTGATATAGATGAATATGAACTAATTGATTTGATTTTAAGGAAATTAAGAATAGGTTTAGGCAAGTATAAAGGTAAACTACCCCTCAAATGCTTTAATTATGGTGAGATAAGACATTTTGCTAATAAGTGCCCTCATAAGTATAAGAAGGATGATGATGAAGAGAATGATCAAGGTCATGATAATGGAAAGAGATATTTTAGGTATGATAAAATCAAAAAAGGATTCAGAAGGTTGATAACAAGAAGTACTTCAAGGATAAAAAGAGTCTCTACACTAAAGAATATTGCAACTCATTAAATGAGAGTGAAGACATTAACTCAGAGTATGATCATGAATATGATGGTCCTATTGAAGATAGATCCATTTTCAAGGATGAGGAAGGAAGTTTATCATATCAAAAAGAGTCTAATAAGAGTGATTCAAATGATGATAAAGATGAGGTGGACTATTAAGACTGCATTGACTAATACTCATGAAGAACTGTATATTGAAAAGAAGATCAATAAGAAGATGAAATATAAAGTCAAGAAATTTGAGGAGAAATTAAATGTGTTTGAGGAAAGAATGGCTGAAGATGCCAAGGAAAATGAAGATATGGTAAAAAATCTTAGTTGTCAATTGGAAATTCTATCTACAAGCTTAAAAATTAAAGAAGATGAATTTGCAAGGTATGTAATTAAAAATGAGTCATTAAAATCTGAGTTAGAGAACGTATCTAGTAAGGTAATGTCATTTATGAGATTTGAAAAGAGCTCAAGTGATTTAGACAATATTATGAATGATAAAAAGCATGCAAGTGATATAATTGGTCTTGGATACAAAGAAGAACCAAAGACTATAACTCAAGAAAAGATGAAGACTAATATGAACAAGGTCAATCAGCCTTTGAAGATAAATCATCAAGCAAGGAATGATGGTGAAAATAAATTTAAGACAAATTAGATCAGACATCCAAATGACATGAGGTATGCAAATTTTAATGGTTACTACTATAATTGTAATTAGTTTGGACATAGAGCTAGATAATGTAGAAGACTTGTTAAGCATTAATTTGCATGGAACTATGATGGAGGTCATTAGTCAAAAGGTGTGAGCAAGGTTGAGTGATTCAACTATCATGATATAGGACACTTTGAAAAACATTATACATTCAAGGTAAGACAAGCTGAGTTTCCATCAAGGAGTATGGTTTGCTACAACTATGAACAGAGAGGTCACATTACTAGATTCTACAAGCAAAGGCCTACAAGAAAGAATAAGTTTTATTAGGATCCTAGAGTACAAGATAGAAGGCAAGTGGACTCATGGAGACCAAAGGTGCTAAGTAAGAATTATGATGAGTCTTTTGGTCCAAGTATTCTATTTGATATGGTGGTAATGCTGTAGATGTTGAAGAGTACCAAGATCTCTAATTGACTATTCATGTTGAGAATGAAGAGATCAAGCTCAAGGAGAAGACCAAGGTACTGGTTGAAGCTAGTTCAAAGTTAAGTATGGATACAATTGAAAATATTGCTATTATTGAGTAAGATTCATGTAAATAACAACAATTATCAATCCCTAGTGATAAGGTTTAGGATTGCATGGTTGATTCTTCAAATAAAAAGATGTGTCAAGATTCCATAGTTGCTCCATGTGTTGTCAATTCTATCTTTAAAGAAAAGGAGAGTGATATAGCAGAAGAACTAGTTGTCATAGTTTATAATAAGAAAAAGAAGAACAAGAGCAAGAAGTCTTATAGTTATAAGAGGATTCTAGTGGTCACTGAGGAGATGTGGGCCACTCCTAGCTTCACTTTGTTTTAGAGCATTATGGTGCAAAGGATGTCTTTGTCTATGCTTTTTAAGAGACTCATTCAGTAGAGAAGCAAGTGTTGCTATGGTGATATTTAGAAGGTCCTATAATATTAGATTTGAGTGTTCTCAGTTGGAATAGGCATGTCCAAGTGGAAAATATGCTGAGGTGATGTCATGATGTTGATAATTGTATATAGAGTAGTCTACCGGGTTATATTAAAGGTTCCTAGATGGCATAATTATATTGATGAAATTTCAAGATGATCTTGTTACATAAAAAGGTCTATTAACCTTATTCTAGTATGTTGTAGGTGACTTTTTGATCTGAAGGTATGTTGAAGTCAATTTGGAGATTTTTGTTAGCTCTTAGGTTTCCTAGTTTGTGCTTAAGAGCTTGTAGGTCCTAAAAAGGGTCATAGGAAGTCAAGGTTCCCAATGGTGTGGAAGATAAAATATTGGTCCATAAGTGAGTAATGGTTGTCTCCAAGTGTACAAGTAGTTTTCAAGGTGGACGTTGACTAGAAGATATTGTGTTGACCTTGTTTGTTTTATGATTCTAGGGTTTTGGGCTTTACTATAAAAGTGGTCTACCTTATGATTTGAGGTATGAGGCTTCTTAATATTTTAAATGGGAAAAATGGGTTATCAAATAAATATTCATAGAGATTTGAGGTTTGTGATTCTTAAGTTATTCAAATTTTTGTCAAGTTGGAGGCCTAATTAGGTAGTTGGTTTGTGAAGGAAGTATATTTTAGAGGATGAGCTAGTTATTGAAAATTGGTTTTTTTGTGGGGGAATATGAGAGTGATACATATATCAATTTTTATGTCTTTAAGATGTGTCTATTGAAATTTTTGGGCTTTGTATGTTCTAGGTAGGGCTACAAGGAGTCTAGACATGCCTAGTGTGAAGACTTGGTGTTTTTACTCAGTTTCTACAAAAATAGAAAGGTATGTGTTTTTCAAGATGAGTTATTAGGTTTGTTTAGAACATGTTTCCTAATTGGTGAGTGGTATGAAGCTCTATTAGTGGTCATGGAAGTATCTTGAGATAAAAGGCTAATAAGCTTGTGTGGTGGTTCTTCATGGTGTGTAGATATCTGAAGATGCTCAAGTAATGCAATGGCTCATATATCTTAGGGGGAGTCACTCTTAGAGGTTTCTTAGTGAGTTTCATCAAATTTAAATGTTTTTTATGTTTTTTCTTCATTAGTTGTTGTGCTTATGAAGAAAAGTGTTGGTATGGAGCAAGAGGAAGGTGTTAAGGCAAAAAGAGGGAGGCTGAAGGTAAGGAGAAGTTTGTATCATCTTTATAAGATGGTCCTTTCATATTTATGGTCTTTTCAAGTCCTTATGATTAGTTGGTGCCCACTTTGTCATTGTGTTAAAGGGGGATAAGGTTGCTATTATGGGAGTGCTTGAAGAAAGAGAAGGTGAGTTGTATATTGCTATATATGATGTTTTTTGACATCAATGACAAAGGGAAGAATTATTGGAGAGTTGTCAGTGATGTCATGGTAATGTCATATAGGTGTCATAGTGAGTAGATGAAGTGTTTTTATAGCATAAGTAACATTGATAAAGTGTGCAATGTACTTATCCTAGTGTGCTTAAAGTTGGCTTGGTTGATCTTCAGAGTTTGATTGGTTAGAGATGTTTAGGGATGAGTATGGAATATTAAACATGTGAAAAAGGTCTCATAAGAAGTTTTATATGATTAGAGAGCTTGTGTTTATAAGTGGAATTCATCTAGTAGTCCATAGTTTTCATCTAGATAGTTTGGGTCTAGTGGCAAGAAATTTGAGTAGGCAGTTTGATGATGTCATAATTGCCATGTGGAGATGAGTGAAGGGGAGTTGGTCATATGGTTATGATCACATTAGTATCTAGTTTTTATGCACCAAATATCAAGTCATACATCAAAACATAGTCAAAGATATGAGGGTGAAAACTTGGAATCTCAGATAAAATTCACTAAGTTCCCATACTTAGCCAAATTTGCAAAGGGTTTAAGTAAAATTGAGTAAGCATGTTGATGATGTTAGCGTTCACATGTGTGAATGTGTCTGAATAAAATGATCATATGTGTTTGTTCATTTTTTAACCTAGTTATTATAAATCAAATATTAGGTCACGTGCCTAAGTGTAGTCAAAGATATATGGGTGCAAAGTTGGGCTCTTATGCATTTTGATAGTGTTTTCCCATACCAAATTTTCTATATGGAAAGAAGAGCTGAGTAAGCATTTTGACGGAAATATATCTCACATGTGTGAAGGTTTCAGGAGTACATTGATAAATGGATTGATTCCTATTTTAAATAAAAATATATGGTGAAAATTTTGGGACATAATATTGATTGAGGTAAAAGTTATGACTGTGCAAAATAGGCTTTCTAGGCTTATTGTAGTTGGTCCCCATACTTAGTCAATTTGCATGATGATTAAAGATATGGACCTAGTGGAGATACAATAGTTCATGAGAGTTCATAATTCAATATATAATGGAATACATAGAGTTAAATGGTTCAATGTGACAACTATTTATCAAAGATAAAGATCGAGGATCATACAAAAGATCAACGGAGCATGTGTGTTCCAAGATGTCAAGATGTTGTGTGATGAGGACAAGTGTCCAAAGTTTAATGATGAGTAAAGTTAAAGATTGAGATTCTTCAAAAGATCAAAGGTAATCGGATATTTATACTAACTGAGATAAATGGTGTGAAATAAATTCAAGAGGTCAAAGTAACAACTCTCTAGCATGACTAAAGTGAGGACAATCTTAAAGAGATTGATGAAGTGTATGTAATCAAAATTTTTAGATTGCATGAGATGAGGTCAACATGTTTAAGTTTTAATGTTTGGGTATTGGTGATATATGAATTAAATATTTAATGATATTGACAGTGCATGATCAATCTAAATTAGTGAGGACATGAGAAGCAAACATGGTGTTCGATGTTTAATTGTGACTGTTTGCATTTGAATTTAATAAAAAAACTAGTCTATGGTTTTTGGACCATATCTTTTGATCCAGGTAGAATTTGACTATGGTGTAAAAAGTGAATATGTAGAGGAATCAAAGGAACATCTAAAAAAATAAATTTTAAGGTATAATTATGTATACATTAAAATATATAAATGTTCAAAGTTAATTATGTGTTTATGCATGTTCTGCAAGTAACCTGAGAAGGGCAATTGAGCTTGTTTTAATGTTGTTTTGATATCTCATGATGAATTAGCTATTGGGGAGTGCTTTAGAATTTATGAGGATGTTTTTTGTGTATTAAGAAGGATTTATAAATCATATTATATATGAACAAAGGCTTAGAAGGTGACTGTGTGTTCGTTCATAATGACTGTGTGTACAGAGAGTTGTTTGAGCAAATTATGCTTAAGTAAGTGGGTACTGTGATGGTTGTTAACACTTAAGGAGGACCTATAGATCATGTTTAATGGGTCCATGCATTTGAAAAGTGTTTCTATGTTATTAATTTGTTTGAATAAGTGTCAAAGAGTTGAATGGGTCTCCATAGGACCTAAAAGTGACTTAGGCCTATTTGAGAGTGGATTGTGCTTAAGTATGACCCATGTGAGATGCCTTAAGGGTGAAGACATGTATTATGGCTTAAAATTATTATTTTTGAATTGATAATTCATGATATATATATATATATATATATATATATAGTGAAACTAAATGTGTTGGTTTCTAGACTTTGAATGTGAGAGAGACTTGTGCAAGGTGGATGTGAGAGTTATGAAGCAAAGGATAGGTAGTGTGCCTATTGGTTGAGTTAATTAGAAGAATAATTTTTTGGCTATGTGTATGAACTATAGGTTATGTCCCTACCATCAAGTTAGTGCTCTTTTAGTTTAAGGATATGCGAAGAGGTCTGAGTGTGCATATGAGAACAGTTTGAGTGAAGAATGAAATATTTTGTGACATGCCTATGTGAGAGGATATTTTGAGATATAGAGAGAGTTTGTGCATAGATTAGAAAATTGAGATCCATAATGAGGTGTTTAAGACATCATTTCTAATTGGAGGTGTTTAAAGGAGGGTCTAAAGGACTTAGTCTTCCTTAGAGGCAGTTGCTCCTTGTGAAATAGGTGTTTCACTAAATACCTTTAGTCAGGAGGATATGATCAAGGTTTGATAATATAAAGGAGTTGATCCATCTCTTGTTTGTAATTTATTATAGGAAAATATTCCATTTGTGTTTAAGGATTGAGAGTGGGTTTTATTCCCCATAGGAACTATGTGTTATGTGTGTATACATTAAATGAATGAGCTCTCTTGTTAATGTTGCTTGATCAAATTGATATATGATGATTGATTAATAGTTTAAAGGAATGTAATTTAAATCAAAATATATAGGCTCATTAATTCACCCCTCCTCTTAGTGATTGTATCTCTAACATAGGAAAGTCCTCTCTTTTGAATCTTCCTTGGAACACCGTAAGCTTTTCATCCTCCATAAGAAATTTTTCCTTTTCCTGCTTGAGATTCATGGCTAATTTGATGTATTTGTTTTTTTTAATTTAAAGTCTAGTAACCCTATAAATCAACTCCTTTGTGTTTTAAATAGAGATGTTCCTAATTTTGACCACTCAGTCTACCCAATTTTTTATAAATTATTGGGACAGATAAGTATCGTATCCACATATATGATCTATGAAATTTGTTAACCCCTTGTATGAAATTTTTTCCATACCTCTAGCTTCATTCTTATGTGATCCACATTCATTAGTTCTATGCAGTATAAATATCCTTCCATGGCTGAATACCTTTTCACTATCTTACGAAAACCCACACTTGGAATACTTCCAAACTAATGATTTTGATATTAGAAATATCCTTTACATAATTATAGAGTTGGCTGACCATGTAATGATGACCAAAAGAATACCATTTGAAGATATAATTATGAATGTCATAATATATCAGCATAAATAAAACACACATTTCAAAGCTTATTCTTACATGCCAATGCTTATCTAAGATCTGACCCTTACATAAATGGATTTCTTTTGTCTTTGCTAATAATATCATTTATATGATTGGGATAAATCTCCATTTGATGCCAAACTTTGAATTCCTTTATTTTAACCCCTCTATTAGCAAATGAATCAACAAGCATATTGCCCTCTCTATACATGTACTAGAAGATGACTTTTTCAAACCCTTTAATTATTTGAATAATTTAATTTATTATATGTGATATAGACCAGGAAAACAAATTATTCTTATTAAGGAAGTTAATAATATTGAGATAATATCACTCAATACAAATGAATCTACAACCCAACTCAATATCCACTTGTACCACCCATAAGGCTGTTAAAGCTTTAGATAAATGATTAGATTGGAAGCCCATGCTTCCTTCATAAGATGAAATAATATCCCCATGATAGTCCTGAATAACCCCTTCACCTCCTAAAATCCCAAGGTTTCCTTTAGAGGACCCATCAAAATTGAGTTTTACCTAACCTGGTTGAGGAGCCAACCATTTTATCAAAATTTTCAAGGCTATCATGGGGTCCACCAAAGAAATATTTTCAAGATTAATCTTCCATTCTTTAGCAATGATTTACTCAAATGGCAAGAAAGGATGCCTTTTTCCCCACCTTATATTTTTGAAATTTTTAGATAAGAGGGAAAAGATTTTATTAGATGCTCTAATGAATGAGCTATGCTTGTTCTTGAGGATTTTATTATTACGTTCCTTCCAAATTCCCCACAAAAAATGAGGGAAAGCCAAATTCCAAATATCCTTGAGTTCTTGGTTAACAAAGGGACAATACCAAGCTTGCCAAGCTTCCATTAGAGATGATTGACCCAAGAAACTTTGAATCTTTGAACTAGAGAACCCAAAATGTGGAAATAAAATATACAATCAATGAAGATATGATTAATATATTACCAATCATTCTCACACAAAACACACATATTTACCACATGAAGACCTCTTTTACTTAGATTATCTAATGTAGGACATGCAACTAGCTGAATATGTTGATTTTTGGAATTAGATTTTTATTCCAAATCTTTCCTAAAGGATTTCCCCTATCTATCAGATTTTGAATCTTCATATATCTAGAATTAACTTGATATATTCCATCTGATGAATCAATCTAAATTAATTCATCCTCCCTCTGTATATTTATAATATAGTTACCCTTGAGAACAAAATTAAGATTGGAAATAATAGTTGTTGAAACAACATTAAAATTATCAAGGGTTAGATGTTTCCACCTTTTTTACCATTTCAAACTTGTATATAATCAACCACCATTTCCCCAAATACAGAAGAGATAGTATCAACATGATGCCAAGGAACAAGAGTCACTAGTGAATGGTTTAGAAGCCAAGGATCTTTCTAAAAGCTAATGTTATGACCATTACCTAGATTTTAATTACAACCCTTGAGTAAAGTATCACTATTATTGGAAAAGAAATTCTAGCTTGTAAAACCTTTGATAAGAATAGGCTCATAAACGAAGGACAAAGGAGAATTATAACCAAGATATTTGGCATATAAAATGCTTACCCAAGGATAAGGTTCTTTGAGAAGTTTCTAATAAAGCTTAGAAACTAATGTTTTATTCATAGAGGAAATATTTCCAATACCCAACCCTCCAAAGGATTTCAAAAAGCATAATTTTTTCCAAGCTACCAGAGGGAATTTGTGAATATCCTCCACACCCATCCATATGAACCCTTTTTAAATTTTATCAAATTTTTCTTGCATCCCTTTAGGCATTTTAAATAGGGACATAATGTAAATAGGGAGACTTTGTAAAACAATTTTTATGAGAAACACTTTACCCACTTGAGAAAGAAAATACCCTTTCCATCCCAAAAGCTTCTTTTGAAACCTTTCAATTCGAGGGTACCAAAATTCAGATTTCATTTTCCCCTTAAAAAGAGGCATACCTAAGTACATTGAGGGAAGTTCCTTGATCAAAAAATTTAGAATATGAGCAATCTTTCCTTGATGAGGGACTGACATATTGATAAAAATAAATCACTTTTGGAGTAGTTTATCAATTGTTTTAAGACAATTGCATAACTATCTAGAGTTAACTTAATTTCTTTAGCCTCCCTTACCAAATCCAGAGCCAAAATAATCATGTCATCAACAAATTATTGGAGAAGAGAAGGAAGAGCCCTTGAGGTTGGTTTGAAACCCTTAAAACTACCCTATTCAACCTTATTCAGAAGGTTTCTACTTAAAGAATTTGCCATTATATTGAATAATAATGGAAACAAAGGATCCCCCTATCTAATTCCTCACTCACTCCTAAAAAATCATGCTGGGAATCCATTAATAATAATATAAAACATAGCCATTGAAATGTTGATATAAATCAACCTTATAATATGCTTGTGGAAACCAAATTTATTTAGAACAAAATCCAAGAAACTCCAATCCACTCTATCATAAGCTTTGGCCATATCAATTTTAAAAATCATACCCACTTATTTGATTTCTACCATGGAATGTACCATTTCATGAATAATAATTATACAATCCTAGATTTATCTTCTTGAAACATATCCACCTTGATTAGAAGAAATAATTTTATTTAAAAATGGCTTAATCCTCAAAGCCAATTTTTAAAAAAAGATTTTATAGACAAAATTACACATGCTGATTAGCCTAAACTTCTTGAATTATGAGGTCCCTATCTTCTTGGGAATAAGAGAAATAAAAGTATTATTAAGTTCTCTGAGAATTTTTTCAGAGGAAAAAAATTCATCCACTACTGCCCATAAATCCTACTTAATAATATCCCATTATTTTTGATAAAAATCCATATGAAAGCCATCTAGACCTAAAAATTTGTCTTTGTTCATTGATAACACAATTACCTCTATTTATTCTTCTATTACACATCTCAATAAATGGACATTCTCCTCATAAGTAATAAGAGTTAGGACATGTTGAATAAAATTTGTGGTCAACTTTTTGATAGACACTAAGTTGGGAGCAAAAATATCTTTCAAGAAACTCACTGCTTTCTCTTTATTTATAATTGGATTAGTATGAAGAGAGCCATCCTCATCAAAAAAATTATTAATTCTGTTATGACTTCTATTTTTGAGTGTGGTAAAATGATTTTTTATTATTATGATCTCCCTCATTTAACCAAGTATCCCTTGATTTTTGTCTCTAGAAATTTTCCTCTTGATTCAAAATGAAATGATAATTTGACTCTAGTTTATGCTCCTTTTGAAGTAAATGTTCACTAAGACTTTGGGTAATAATACAATCTTCAAGAGAAGTCATCTTATATTTAATATTATATTTTTGGTGGAAGATATTGCAAAAAACCTCAAGATTTCAAACATAGATTTTAATTTTAACATTTTTAATTTTTGAGCAAACTTAAACATAGCTACACTAGAGACTTGCACATTCCACCATTCATTTATTCTTGTTGGTAGCTCTAGGTGAGTAAACCACATATGCTCAAATCTGAAAGAAGTCTTATGAGTTTTGAAATTGGTAAAAATATTAAGCACCAACATATTATGATCCAATCCAATCTTGGGGAGAGGAGATAAACAAAAATCTTGAATGCTAAACCAATCAGGGGAAACAAGAGCCCTATCCAATCTTGTCTGAATAAGATTATTACCAAGTATTTTATTAGACTAGGTAAAATGATAACCTCTTAGTTCAATATCAAATAGCCCATTTACAATAATAAACTCAGCCAAATCCTCCATATTATCAAATAAGTATTGGACACCTTCTTTCTTTTCTCCAACACAAATTGGGGTGTTGAAATAAATAACAAGAATCCATTTAAAATATTTCCAAGTATTTATGAAATACACCAATTCCAACCAAAGTCTTCTCCTACCAATAATTGTGTTAGGAGCATATATATTTGAAAGAATCCAAGAGAAATCCTATGAAATATTAGTAAATAAAACCACTAGATGGTTTCTATTTTCAACAGGGATTTCACCTTTAACTCTTTTATCATCCCAAAAGGTATTAATACCTCATGATGCTCCCTCTTAACCTACAGTAGCCAACAAAGCTTCCTTCCAAAGTTGATGTTTTTTTGCCTACAAAAAATTACTAGCCATTTTCATTTCTTGAATAACAAGAATAGCTAGTTGATTTGTAATCTTTATATCTCTAAAAACTTTATGTTTTATAGAATGGTCCAAATCCCTAATATTCTAAGATATAACGTTTATTGATTCTATTTATCCACTACCTAATGGATTCTTTTCTCAGTTTGAGCTTAAGAATAGATTTATAACCATTGGCTATCTCATTCTCAATTTTAATCTTTCTTGATTCAATTGATGAATATCTTCCTTTTTTATTACATGGACCTATATATACCTGATTCTTATACCTATATATAATAATATCCTTCTTCTCTCTAGAATAATTCAATTTAAAACTAGGTGATGCACAAGCTCAAGATATCCTATTTAAAAACTCCATTTTATCCATTTAACCTTGAGTTGTACTAAGCCAAGATAAAAAGAGATCCTTTTACTGGTGAAAAACTTGTCAGGGAAACATCTACAAATTTTTCCTCCTTCAAAGTTTCCAAACATTATAAAATATTACACACCAACGGAGAAGCAAAATGAGTAGAAACATCTTTAGATTTTTGAAACTTTGTAATCTCTTTATCTGTATCATTGACTCTGTGTTGCCTCTATTTTGGACTTTTAATTAATAAAAGAGTATGTTATCTTCCTTGAAAAAATTATTTTGAATCTGCCTATACTACCTTATTATCCTCTAAAGATTTGACCATATCTCTTATAAATATTTCTATTGAAGCTGGCTCATTACCTGATGTAGAAGCATCCTGGATCCTCGTAGAGATTGAAATGTTTTCCTTCAGAGGAAAGTGTACCTAAGAGAGAGGATGAGGCTTTAATGAAATATCATTTGAACTAATATTTAATTTCCTCATCCATGTATTTTTATCCTTTTTAAAAACAAAGGCATTACCCTTTTTTATAAAGGAGGGGCAATTTCTTATCACATGTCCCAGTTTCCTACATCCTTCACATTTGAGTAATGAGTATTCATATTAAATTTTATGAATCCTTTCTCCAATTTAGGAATTAAGAATAATAAAAGGGGGAAATTATTGATCCATTCTTGCATTCACATAAAAAGATGCATGCACCATGTGGGTTCTTAATTTTGTAGCAGAATCAAAGGCAATAAAATTGCCAAATGTTTTCGCTATACTGATAAATAAATATTTTTCCAAATATTCAAGAGGAATCCCAAAAATCCTCAACCAAATGGGCATCTTATGGATATATTATTATTCAGGATCAAAGCCTACTTTCCATTTCTGTTAAAAAAGTCTAGATCTACCCATAAACCAAATCCCACTTACTAAGATATGCACACTACCTTTGTCATTGGTACATTTAATAAGGAAAAAATAATTGCTAAGAGAAAAGATATCCAAATATACTATTAGATTCTAATGGATCCTAGCCCAAGACCTGAAATGCACTATATTAAGATGTGGCCCCATAAATTTACCCACCAAACAAGAAGACCACCATAAGGATGCCTTGTTTTTCAAATCATCTGGCACTATAATATGAAAACCTCTTGCATCTTTTGAAATGGGCAGATATGTACCTACAAAAACCTCCTTATATTTGCCAATATTTCCTTTGAGCTTATCAAACCAAATTTTTTTATTGTTACTCACAAAATGGTTAGATAAGGTCGATGGTTCTAGTCTATTCCCCACCTAGGAATCTTTGATAAATAATTAAGCATGATAGATATTACCATTAGGAGAGATGCACCAATTAACTAAGGGATTGGGTGGATAAAGCACACTTTTAAATCTCTCCTAAAGCTTCACCTCTGACTCACTTGGGTCCCTCTCATCATCACTTTCCACTTCATGCTCCATCAAAACCTAAACTCTTCAGCCTGCATGAATTTCCTTGATCCTCTTTTCTTAGACCACATGTAGTTATTTGTGTATAAAACTCAATAACTATAGCCATCAAGTGAAAATAATTATTACAATGTAAGTTCATGATAACATACCTTTATGATAATTTCTCCATTGAATCGATTCTTTAAATATAAAATAACTAAAGAAAAAGAGACACATCACATTACACAATGCATCAAAAGTGAACACCAAGTATTTAAGAAAGATTTAACAAATAATGTAGATCTCATGGATACATAACCATATCATTATAGATTGATACCCAAGGTCAATAGAGTGGTATCCTCCGAATTTTAATTGATAAGAATTTGATTTCTCTTCCTACCACACAACATAGAGCTATAGATAGATTATAAAATCAAAAAGGAAAATAGTTTTTTAGTTATCACATAATAATAGGACACAAGACATATAATTGAATGGAATTAGTGTATAAGATTCAAAATTTTAAGGATGGATGGATCATCATAGTAATTCATAGACAACAAAATCCACTAGTAGTGGCTTTTAACAAGAACTATGAACATAGGATTGCAATATGGGAGATTAGTATTGTGTTAGTGAATAAAACAAATTAATCAAAAACACACTAAACTAGCACCCTAAGCCTATCTCAAAGGAGGAGCGTAGTTAACAAAAAAAAATGGAAAACACAACTAAAACATGAAATAAATACCTTATTTCATCTTCCTTGGATGCCCCAAATTGCTTGTTGTAGTGGCTTGCTCGGTTTGTGCTCATGAAGTATGTATCAATGAAGTATAACTACCTCCATCTCTCTTTAGCACCATGTTTGGCTTTGGCTTGGCTTGGCTTGGCTTGGATCCATATTTGGGCAGAATAACACTAATTTTTATGATGCTTTAGAATTGATTCAACATTATAACTTTGTATTATCCAAGCTCCCTTTTCAATAGCAAGGCTTCCTATTTATAGACTTTGCAAAATGGTCAAAATCAACCTGAACCATCCATATTAAGATGGAGATGTGTGGCTAAAGACTAATTCAACTATGTAATTAAAATTTAAATATCCCCATTAATATTTGGGACAGAGGGGTAATGAATAGGTATGGAGGGTCTTAATGAGGCATGGGAGACATACATCTTGATATTTGTGGCATTATGGCTTGTGGATGCCACCCCATAGGATGATGTCATTTCATGATGCATTTAATGACAATCAATTTTCAATAAATATTTATTTAACAATTTCCATGGAAATTTGACTTAAGTCTCATGATTTGGTTTGATTTGCTCTAAACATGATTAAGCACTTTGATGCAAACCTTGGCTCTTTGTGCACAAATAACTCAAATTGGTTAAAATGCCTTGTTATTGGCCAAAAATTTGATTGGATTAGAATTATAAGTCGATGTTATATGCATTGAAAATGTTATCTGATTTAGGATGTTGTCAATGAAAAATAATAAAGGCACATGTCTTATGCACGAAATTTGACAGAAAAAAGCAATCTAGGGCACCTAAGTGCAAAATTGGCATTTTGACTTGAAGTGATTTGATCAAAGTTAGCTAGCCCATAAATTGCATTACCCCATTTAATGATACCCTAGCCAAAATTGGCACTTGAATATGTCAGTTTCAAATCTTTTAATTCATTTTAGTGTTTTAGGCCAAATTGTGCAGTTTGGTGGGAATTGGTAAAAAATTGGTGGCCACTTTTAGGTGTTTACAAGAACTAATCTATAAATAGAGCACATAGAGAATTAAGCATCCATAACATGACATATTGAATATTATGGTATTAAATGAGTGTGATTATTGGTAAGAGATATAAATTGATGAGGAAGAGTGTCCAAATACATACAAAATTTAATTCTTACAATAATTTGATCATAACATAGATAAATTACAACATAGTTACATTTTGATCGATTGATTAGACCTATTACATTACCAATCACTTATGGACCAAAGGTTTTTGATACATTGGTATTTGTGATGTGTCTTGGTAACTAATCTTGGGCTACACTCATATAAAAATGGTTATAATAGATGTAGGGTATAATCGATGTTCCAAATGAATACATGTCCTTCTCGTATGAAGGATAGACAATAAAAATTTGATATGATGGCAACATTGAACACCAAAAGATAAAATAGTCAAAGACAAGTGAGTAGACATTATCTCATAATATATATCATATTTAGTTAAATAAAATTAGATACGTATACATAACATCCAAGAAAGAGAAAATGGAAATAATAAATTGGTTAATGTATATAAATATGATGATGATATTGATGGATACATTATAACATCACATCACTTATAAGATTCTGATATAGATAAACACGATACTACTCACCCATGATGGGTAAGATTCAGCATGACTGATATAGGACCTACATTTGTACATCTCATTAATGGGATCATTAGTTAGTAGTAATATCAATCAAATTTAAAAAAATACATATTCAAAAAATACCAAAAAATTAAAATATTCAAAAGAATTAAAACCTATACATGATATGTGTTGCTAGTTTACTTGAGTCATTAATACTTTATCATATGCATGGTAGATTACATATCCATTTTTTCTATGCACATACATTTCATGGTATACATGAGTGGGATGTAGGACATGCAAGCTATGTATGACATGGCCATTCAAATGTGAGACATTCCTATACCCAAAGGCTATCTTTCCATGTTGGGGACTTGCTTACATTGGGCACATATTAGTACATATATACAAGTTACATCTTTCTATGACCATTTAATTTATTATATTGAGCTACTTACACTAATTACACATGAATTTATCTTACGTATTTTATTTAGTGTGTTATATTCTATGCATATTATATTTTACTATGTGCAATGATGCCATAGTTTGATTATGTAGACTAGACTTGCTTGTTATATTCATGTTTCATGTTGTTGTGTATTATATGGCATGATCCTATATTTTCTCACATTATATGACTCTTACTCTACCTGACATTGAATGTTTATTATGTGACTCTCTCTATGTGACATGGAGTGTAAATTGTGTGACATTGAGTGTTTATTGTGTGACTATTTCTCTATGTGACTCTTACTCTATATGACATTGAGTGTATATTATGTGACTCTTACTCTATGTGACATTGAGTGTACATTATGTGACTCTTAATCTATGTGAAATTGAGTGTTATCATGTGTGTTTTTATGACTTATTATGTACAACATGGCCATGACATTATGTGTAGAGACATCTAGGATTGTTTATTGAGTTTGTGATGTTATGATTCATATGCATAATTTTATACTTGTGTGTGATGCCATGATACATATCATGCATGGTTATTACTAAATTATTTTATGAACATTACTATGATGACTAATATTATATTCTATATTCTTATATCTACTTAACATGATATTTTTATGTCGCATAATACATGTTTTATATATGATGTAAAGATCTAATCTTTCTATGATGACATAATATACCCATGTTATCACATGATTTATATATTTATATCCATTTTGTATAGTTTGATGTATATAACTATAATCATATAAAATGTGAAATTAGATGACTTAGACATGGCTAATACCACCCAACCTATAGGTCCTCTTTCTTGTTCACACAACCCTTCTCGGATGGACTTTCATTGATTCCTAGTCACCTATAACTTCTTGGACTTAGCTTTTTAGGATCTACGCAACCCTCCTAGACCCAGATCCATCCTCCTAGGGATCATCTTCCTAGGACAATAACACCCAATTTAGATAGGAGCAATAGAATTTAGGGGTGTCTTATTTTCAACATTGTTGTCTAAGTTCATTTTCACCTCCAATGGTCAGGTTTTCCTGATTCCTTATCTTTTCCCTTATTGGTATAATCCAAGTTTATCTAACCTAGGATCATTAGTTTCCCTATAAAAGGCTGTTCAATGTCCATTTAGAAGTGTTAGCACTCATTCATAGGAAAAGAGAAAGAATACAAGCAAGTACACTCAAGCACTCTTCCTTATTCTCTGCATATAGCCTTCTAAGACCAATTCAAGCCTATCTAATCACTCATACTAGTCCCTAGTCATCCAAAGTACATTTTGGTTTCACATTATAGTTTCATACATCACATAATTTCACCAAGCTCCTTAAATTAGAGAACTAAATTAGTTTGATCCCTCTTCAAATTATTGGTATGTAGGCAACATGCCCAAACATAGGTTGTGAAGTACATCTAGTGTATCCTTTACACACTAACCCCTTCTCTCTTTCTCAAGTTTGTAATTTAAGTTCAAGTACTAAGAGATGCTAAAGGTTTTGAAGATTAAATTAGACACACAATGAGCTTTGTAAAGAATTAGGCTTCAATATTTCACTACCAAGGTGTTACAGACTTGCTAAACAAAACCTAAAAAATCCATACCACTAGGACAACAACACCAAAATTAGACAATAGTGCCAAAAGTGGAGAATAGATCTAAAAAGTGGATTACAATGCCAACTAGTAGGGTGTCTTGAGTTTGGCACTCCTATATAATCTAAAAATAGAGTTCTGGGTTTTGTTTGTGATAGTCTTCCATCTCTACACAACAACTTCTAGATTCTAAATTAGCCCTTTTGACCTAGAATAAGCTAAGTTTGATTTATTTACACTTCTTGCTATTTAAAAAAAAGATAAAATACATATCTATTTTCAAAAATTAGTAGGCTAATTAAGACACATTAATTACTAGTTTACATTTACTTAGACCCTTTATTTTATTAGGAATTAAACACCTAATTCCCAAAAGAATAAAACATTTGGTGAATTCGACTTACTTTAAATTTCTGCACAAAAACCCTAGAAACCTTAGGGTTAATTATTTTTGATTTTTTTCAATATTTTATGAATTTTTATTAAAATTAAAAATGAAAAAACTAAAAATTAATTTAAATATTTTCTATAAATTCACCCAAACCCTAGTTTGTACATACTAGGTCCTATTTGTATACAAACACTTTCAAACCACTAGGAAAAATATATTACTAATTTTATAAATATTTTCCAAATTTTCCTAAAATTTTCAAGTTAAATTCTCTAAATTTTTTGTAAAATTTTCAAATTACTACACTAATTAAAAAAAAAATCATTCAAAACTCTAGTTGCATCAAATACATTCTCAGTTATTCTTCAGTACGTTTTGCATAATTTTTTGAAAATTTAGTTGCATATCAAACTCAAAAAATAAATTTCAAATTCAAAAGTTCATAATATTTTGAAAATAATATTTATAAAATATCCTTAATCTGCATTTACTAGTACCTACTTACTTTTGAGATATCACCTTACATGTTTAACAACTAAATATCCTTTTTGCGTAAATCTCAAGTCACTATTTTTTAGACTTTACGTTTCTTATATTCATTACTTTCCTTTTTTAACATATTGCCTATTAACACATATTGAAAAACATTTGAACACATTTCAAATTGTTTTCTTACTTTATCAATGGCCTAATATACTGGTTTTGATGAAACTAATAAAAGAAAACTTTAAGAACTCTTAACCAAACATCCAAATATGCAAGATGGCATGCTTAGAATTTTACAAGAAAAACAAAAAAAAGTAAACAATGGGTAATATTCTCAAACCAAAAAGCAACCAATTGTAAATGACACTATGAGGGTAACTATGTCTCAACCACCCCCTATAAAAACCCAACCTTCTTCTATGCTACTAGCTGTAGCTAGTACATCCCTATCTCCTAATGTGGTAGACCTTGTGAAAGAGATCTAATCTCTTCAATCCATGGTATAACATCTTGAGCAAGGTACCACTATAACTACATAAGAATTAGATTATTTTTCACTTCTGCATACACCATTGGTATGTCACATTACTTCTACACCTTTTCCATAAGGATTTGTTCAACCCAAACTAACTCTTTATGATGGCAAGGGTGATCTAGAGACACATTTGAGAGCTTTTCATGTAGCATGTTTTGATTATGTACCCAATGACTAGATACTTACCAGAATCTTTCCATGGAGCCTAAAGGATTATGATCTACAATGGTTTTATAGTCTACCAAATTAGTAGATCACAATATTTAATCCTTTAACAGACATGTTCCTAGCACATTTTAGTATCAACATTGGTGATAAGGTCTCATATGCACAGATTGCACAATAGAAATAAAGGCCAAATGAGCCTCTCAAAAATTATATTCTTAGATACAAAACTATTTTGTCTAAGTTAATGAGCCCCATGGTTGATCAAGAGCTACATGACATCTTCAACTCGAGCCTTCTTTCAACACTGCATAAATCCATTATGTTTAAAAGATTCTCTTCCTTCACTAAATTGTGTCATACACTTAAGGGAAGAGAAGTCAAGTTAATCTGAATAATCAAACTCAAGTATTTAAGTAATCTAGACACAACAAACAAGAGTAATATCAAAGTCCCATACAAGGTCAAAATTAATGACAATAAGAATCAAAATCAACCAATAGTCAATGCAATTTTAGAGCCACCTCAGTGTGTGGTTTTATCAGCACCTCCTCGATGTGCATTTACCAATTTACCAATTTCTCTAGCTAGAGTTCTATAAAAATTATTAGAATGTAACATCATAACTCTCCCACCTATTTAAAAAGTAGATCTAGTAAAGCCTCTTCCAAGAGGATATGATTAGCAAACATTTTGTGATTTTCATAGGGCACCAAGTCACAAAAAAAATAGATGCATTAGTTTGTAACATAAGATATATGATTTAATTGATGATAATCTACTAGATCTAGGTAATTTATCTGAGCCTCAAAAGATAATGCCAACACAAGATAAATATTTGATAATATATTTAGATCCATTTCCATATAATTCAAAACAAGAGAAAAAGGACACATCAGGTGTTCATCATACATACCATACACATCCTCCACCAGCTACATACCAAGCATCTTCAATTGAGAGACATCCTTTGAGGGGTATGATAGGTTTGTATGAGTCTAGAGTTCTATCCAAGAATTTGATATCTTTTTTAGATTAGGTGATTATGGAAGATGATATAGGTTACAATGCACTTTTTATTAGAGTACATATCCATAATCAACCTACCCACAATGTACTCATTGACAATAGTTCTAGTCTGAATATGTGCACCTTCAAACTACTACAACATATGGGTTATTCAGAGCAGGATATCACTCTAACAAATAAAATTATTAGTGGTTTCAGTGGAAATGTTTAGAGTTCATTGGGTCAGATAGTAATTCTATTATAGGTTGGTCCTACACATGTGGCTACAACATTCACTATAGTTCCTAATGCAGAAGTTTTTGACATATTACTTGGTTGACCATGGATTAAAAAACTCAAGGTAGTACCTTTTATAATTCACAAATGCATGAAGTTCATTCATGCTAATCAAGTTATTAAAATTGGTAGAGTTCCTTATGAGTCACCACTACCCACTTTAAAGCCATTTACCAACTTCTAATCACTAGGTCTAGTGCTTCCACCAGTTTTAGCTTCTCCTCTAGCTCTTGTTCTAAGTATAATTTATGTTCAACCATAGTTACAACATCCATCACTATTATACAGGGTTCATACACCCCCAAAAATTTAGGAGTCTAGATAGCTTCCAGCTATAATATTCACACCTAGAGAATTTATCTTGCAGTATCATATAGCTACACAAAGAGCACCTATTCATAGAGATTCTTCTCCTACTTTCAAATGGGTCCCTAAGAGACCTATAGTTGTATCCAATTTTTAGAGTCATAAGGGGACCCCACATTCTGCTTTCATTTCAAAGATTTTAGAGTAGTTACAACATACACATATTCTAGCTTTACAGTCTCAGTCATACACTTGTGCCTCATAATCACACATGATCTCATTATTTGACACAAGACACCATGACAAGGAGTCTCATATGAGACTCATCAGTTAGTATCATTAATTTTCAACATTTATTGGACATAAACTCTTCTATTTGCTTATACATAATTCAAATAAACTTCAAAACACAAAAACATTCAAATATATCAAAAATGCCAAAAATATTTCAATTATTTTCATCATCCATGATTTACATTACTACTATCATGTTAGGACTTACATTTGTTGTTTCATGTTATTGTATGCCAATTTTTTACATAACCATACTTCACTTGATATTATTTGAGTGTGTGCAATGACATCCAGCTACTTGATTGCTTCATTCTACCCATAGAGGGGGCATTCCTACTTCTACATTCAAGATATACATTTTTATACACACCCACTAGGGGTATCTTCTTACACGAATACACCATCTAGGTTATGTCATTCCTACACTACACACTCTGAGTTATCATATTGATGTACATTACTTTATAGCTTACACAAAATATTATATCGACATCTCACTAGTATCTAACACTTGTGTATTTCTTAGCATATACCTAGTCTTGTACTACACATGTTTTGCATACTTTCACATTTGATTTAATTAGTTAGATGTGTTTGTATCTTACACTTCTTACATGCTTTCTCTGCTTGCTTATTGTAGCTTATGTGATTGCATTTTCCATTCTAGCTTGTCTCTTGCTTATGCCTTAGGACATTTACCAATGTCTTTTGCTTTTTTTTTTTCATGTATGTGCCTTAGGACATTTGTCAATGTCCTTTATTTGTACTCCTAGATGTGTTTATGGCATGTGTGCCAAATTTTATTATTTCATTTGTATGTGTATGAGGCATTTAAACATGCCTTCCATGCTTGTTTCAAGTTGACTGACATGTGCCCATGTCCCTTGTTTGCACTTCCCCTTGGCCTATTTAGTATGATTTTTTCTTCTTTCTTCTTGCTTGTTGCTTGTTTTATTATTTATTGTCAAATGTATGCCATGCCATGATCCATATCATGCATTTACCTTACTTTCTTGGATGCCATATTATACATCATGTTCCATCCCTCCAAACTAATAACTAACAATTAACATTTCTAGTCCTAGTTTCGTACGTTGTGTATGCTTTCACATTGTTATATCTATCTAGGCATAAACCTATTGATATAAAAATCTCTTAGTAAAAACATTGCTATATCTTGAAACATATTGTCAAACATCAAATGCTATTTCATATATCTTTTCAGAATTAAAACACTTGCATGAATCTTTTCTTTTGAGGGCAACCATTATAGGTTCATCATTCTTACCCTTAGAAGAGGGGGAATATAATAGGGGCTTTGTCATAGAGATAAAACCTCCTATCAATTAAAAAAACAATATTTATAAAAATTAGTATAGAATACAGACGTCAAACTAGTCAATTCAAATCAAAAAAATAAGAATAGTCTTAGATCAATAGTCAGTTTTCACACTGGATAGTAGCACCAAAAATGGACAGTAGTGACAAAAATCGATATAGAACCAAAAATTAGATATTAGCACCAAAAATAAGGGTTTCCATAGTTTAACACTCCTATCCAGGCAAAAAACACTCAAGGTTTTTAGAAATAGGCAAAAAAAGTTTAGTTTAGGGACAATTTTTGCACGTTCAAATCCTTTAGATTCAATTATTTTAGCATAACTTTCTTAGATATAAGGGGTTATCATGCATGCCATGATGGTTCTCACTTTTAGTTTAGATTGGTAAATTGGCATAACTTTTAGATCTAAATCCATGTTCTAGACATCAGTGATTGGGGGTAATGTGCACAACACATTGATTTTCTTTTGTTTTTGAGTTTAGTTTATTCCAAGCATTCTTAGTAATTGCATGCCTTACTCCATCTATAGGTGGTTGGCATCACATTTGAGTTAAAATTTCATACAATTTTTATCTCTTTGATTACTCAATTTCCTAAGTTGGCTTTCATATAAGCCTAATACATTAGTTTTAGAGTGGATTTCATACAAGCCTAATCTCCATCTTTCAAAATGGCCATGAGTGGGCTAGTTTCTAGCACACATTTGACTATCCATGCCATAGTGTCAAATTTACAACACATTCATGGGCTCCATGAGCTATCTCATATGACATATATTCTATATTAGTATCAATTCATAAGGAAATGATGAAACCAAAGGGCTAACCTTTGTATTCTTGAGCCACCTATTCAGAGGGATTAGACATACAGTCTAGACATTGATTAGCACATGTATGATTCATTAACTTCACTTAGTTGGCAATGATGGAAATAAAGGGATAGCCCTTACATTATCAAGCCACATTCTATGGAATTGATCACTTATCTTCATTCATGATATTAATCTTGATTCAGTACATACTCAACACAATCCAACATCACAAAAGGTTTTGTATTGGTTCACATACCTGATGAGGTGTATTCATTCCTCTCTCTTTTTTTACTCAATTTTTTTATATGTTCTTATTTAAGATATAGAGTATCTATTAATAACTGATCTACTTCATGTTTTTATTTTATAGATTCACACATCATAACATGATTTCTCTATGTATATATAACATCACACATCTTTATGAACTTTTTCCCTTACAGGTAAGTTCATGTATGCTTTTTATTTATCATTTATCCTACTATTTCACTTTACTATATCACTAAAATGAAAGGGGGGAAATGTAATGATATAAAATGTAAAATTAGATGACTTAGGCATGGATAATAGTACCCAACCTATATGTCCTCTTTCTTTCTCACTCAACCCTTCTCAGCTAGACTTTCATAGATTCCTAGTCACACGTAGCTTCCCAAACTTAGCTTTTAGGACCTAGGTAGCCCTCCTAGACCCATATCCATCCTCCTAGGGCTCATCCTCCTAAAATAATAGTGCCTAAATTGGATAAGAGCACTAGAATTTAGGGGTGTTCTATTTTTGGTGCTATTGTCCAAGTTTATTTTCACCTCTAATGGTAAGGTTTTCTTGATTCCTTATCTTTTCTCCTATCAGCCTAATACATGTTCATCTAAATCAAGATCATCAGTTTCTCTATAAAAGGCCATTTAATATCCATTTATAAGGATTAACAATCATTCATAGTAAAAGAGGAAGAATACAAGCAAGTACACTAAAGCACTCTTCTCTATTCTCTGTATATAGCCTTTCAAGACCAATTCAAGCCTATTCAAGCACTCATACCAGTCCCTAATCATCCAAAGTACATTATAGTTTTTCATTATAGTTGCATACATCACATAATTTCACCAAACTCTTCAAATGGAATAACCCTCTTCAGAGTATTGGTATTTAGGCAACATGCCCACACATGAGGTGTGAAGTAAATCCAATGTATCCTTTACACACTAGCCTCTTCTCTCTTTCCAAATTTTGCAATTCAATTTCAAGTACCAAGAGATCCTAAGGGTTTTAAAGATTAAATCAGACACATAATGAGCTTTGTACAGAATCAAGCTTTGATATTTCATTGCCAAGGTGTTACAGACTTATTAAAAAAAACTCAAAAAATCCAAACCACCAGGATAACAATGCCAAAATTGGAAAATAACATCTAAAGTGGACAATAGCTCTAAAAAGTGGACTATAATGCCAAGTAGCAGGGTGTCCTGAGTTTGGTGATCTTATCTAATCAAGAAATAAATTTTTGGGTTTTGTTTATGATAGTCTTCCATCCCTACATAGCAATTTATAGATCTTGAATCAACCATTTTGACCCAAAATAAGCTAAGTTTGATTTCTCTACATTTCTTGCTATTTTTAGAAAAGATAAAATACATATCTATTTGCACAAATTAGTAGGCTAATTAAGACACATTAATTACTAGTTTACATTTACTCAAACCCTTTATTTTCTTATGAATTAAACATATAATTCCCAAAAGAATAAAATAATAACTCTTTTATTTTGAGCTTAGTATATGTGTTTTCCTTATGATTGATATGGAAATAAAAAAATAGGGAAGCTTTACTCAGTTAAATATTTACTAGAATGATTTTGGTAAGTTACCTTTTGATTTCCTAAGTGGTTTCCAAGTGAGGAACAAATGAAATTTGATCTTATATTTATACCAATCCCTTTGGAGAATATCTTTCATTAAATCACTTAGGCCAACCATAAAAATATGTTTCATTTACAAATTGGATGACTTTAGGGCATTATACACTTGGGTTGGAATATGACACTTGCATCAATGCAAGCATATAATTGGGACATAAGTGTCTAAGTAGTTAGAAAATAGTTACATGTTTAGAACTTACAAATATGGAAGATAAGTAGGTTTATAACATTCTGGGTAAGATAAAAGGCATCAGTCATCAGAATGACATTGGTCAGACTAATATATAAGTAATTAGGCATAAAGAGATAGTGTATGCCATCCTTTTGGAAATGAGAAAGGTCTAGAAGATGAAGGTACATCCATGATATGTATTTTAAAAGTGTACAAGACTAATTTACTATATAAATTAAAAATAGTGTTTACATTTCCCCCTTTAATCTAGTAATGAAATTATTAATTCAAAAGAAAAGGAATGTGTACTTGGGTGCATATAACACACCTTATCTTTACTTGAGTCCAACTTGAGTGCTTTTTTGGTGACTGACCTGCAACCAATAACATGTTACAATAGATAACCATTACATATAATCTAAAATTTAAAGCATTAAAATTATTTAAATTGAAAGAGAGAAAGGTTTAGGAGTACATATATGTATTGATGTAATCATCTTAATTTCGGAAATTTGATTTGAAAGACGTATCATTATGAATCACTAAAACCAAGATTGGGACAATTATAAATCTATAAAGTGCATATATCTAAAGATAGAGAGAGAGATATTGGAGGTCACGTGCCCCCAACCTTGGAGAAAAGGTGGTTTTCCACCTAGTAATTAAAACTAGATTAATTGTGCAACCCCATCATACTTATAACCTAGTGAGTGTGAATAAACCAAGTTAACTCACACTATAAAACTAGTGAGGCTAGATGTGTAATCAATTCCAACCTATAAACTTGGCAATATTGAGTAATTTAGTCACCTCAAGCATAACAAAAAGTGAACCAACTACTATAGTAGATTAGCTCAATATAGTCCATAAAAGTCTAAATTAGTGGGTGGTGATAGTCCTTAAAAGTGTTTTAAATCTGAAACGAATTTGATTTTGTAATATTATGCATCTTAAATATGTCTCATGTTGAAACTATGTATAACAATGGTACCAATGTATAGATTTCTGCCACAAATGTGTATCTAAATCATATAATTGTATAATTTGGCCAATTCAAAACTA
Source organism: Torreya grandis (assembly GCA_037957365.1). NCBI lineage: Eukaryota > Viridiplantae > Streptophyta > Pinopsida > Cupressales > Taxaceae > Torreya > Torreya grandis. Next base: position 2,987,031 of record JARHVA010000977.1, read on the forward strand.
TAAAAGTGTGGAGAACATGCTTCCAAAACATTCCCCCACTATATATGGAGAAATATAAAAACTAATATAAATTCCAATATGGATAACATGTTTTCATAACATACCCCTAATGCAATCTGAATCTAAGAACTAGTGTAAGTATGGAGAACATGTTTCTAAAACATACCCTCACTACAATCAATTTGAGAACTAGTGTAAGTGTGGATAACATGTTTTCAAAACATACCCCCACTGCAATCTTAATTTGATAATTGGTGCAAGCGTGGATAACATATTTCTAAAACATGACCCCATTATAATATGAATTTATGAATCAGTCTAAGTATAGATAATTTTTTTCCAAAACATGCCCCTAATGTAATCTAGGTATGTTGAATATTGAATAAATGTGATTAAAATGTTTCTAAAATGTGATTAACATGTTTCTAAAACATGCCCCCACTATAATATAAATCTATGAAGTAATGTGGAAGTCATTAATCTATGGCATGGCCTCACTAATATTCCCCCCTTTTAAAGTGAGGGGAAGTAGCAACTGGTAGTTATCTTACTTAAAAAAGATAATATAACCATATAAACTATGTTAGTATCACATAATATATAGAGGTAATATGTCTAGGTAGATATATCATTAAAGCATGAAGAATGTGATCACACCAAATCCTAAGATGCATGATATAGATCATGAAAACATATATAATAATAGTATAATCTCAACAAGCAATCAAACACATATACAAGAGCACTCAAAATGTAAATTAAGAGACAAGGTCCAAGGAGACCATAAACAAGGGGAATGTTTAAGTGTTGCACAATCAAAGGGACATGACTTAGTCAAATGTCCATAAATTAAGAAATGACATATTCAAATGTCAACATATAACAAACAATGACATATTCAAACTCTAAAGAGGAAAATAAAGGCACAGGGGCCACAAATAATGGATTATATTCAAATACTCAAAAAAATAAGATAATATCAAGGTAATACACTCAAAGAAGTGCATAATTGAAAGCATAAGAAACCAACATAAACATATCATACTAGTCCTTGGATACATGTGTTAGTAAAAAAATTCAAGTACATATCATATCAAGTGCACTATGAAATATATAAGCATGGATACAGGCATATGTAAGTACATATATGATCTCAAACATGATAATCTAAAGTGATAATAGAATGATATAAATTGGATGTATCATGATAAAAAAGGTGGACACCCCCAACATCCTATTGATGTGAGTATAGAGAAATCCCAAAATCTAAAAGTGCATAGGTCATGTATCTATTATGCCTAAATCACACTCAAAATATGAGTGAAACACATGTATATAGTAAATATTGATATTCCATCTAGCAACATGGAACCAATAACATATATGCCAAGGAGCTAATAGGATATGTAAATTTTGAACATATTTTTGGATTTTGGAAGTTTATTTATTTTTTATTTTTTTGGGATTTGTGAGAGGGAAATACTATCTTATGATTGCATCCAAAATATTCTCATAGATATCTTCCCACTATAAACCTAGTGTAATAAACTAGAGACTCTATTGAGGAACATGTATAAGTGCAATATTTGTCATTATAGTATATGTGATGCTATGCATATATAAAATAGGAATTTGTGGTTTTTAAGTATAAATAATATGATTAGGGGTTCATGGAACCCATCATTTAGTACTCTTTGGTTTTTTTGGAATAAGGGTAATAGGAACATGTGTGGGTGTTATAGATATCTGCATATGGTGTGTAATAGATGAACACTCCATAGAACCCACTATGGATCTCTTATGAAATGGTTTCTCAAGTATTGGTCACCTAGTAAATTGGATTACATGTTTCTTACCCTTTTATGGAATATTAACCTTAGGAAGTTTGATAATTAATTTTCTAGGTATAAATGTATCTTGCTTAAGAGGATGTTCATATGGAATTTCAAAAATTGTAACTACCTGATTGGCATGAATGTATTCCATTTACTACAGAAGGTATTACTTGAAGTGTATGTATTCAAGGTTGTCCCAATAATAGATCAAATACACCCATGTAAGGTATAACTAAGAAGGTAGTAACCACATGGGAGGGACCCACCTATAAGGATAAGTCAAACTCACCAAAAAATTATTGTGAGGTCCTATCAAATTTCTCTAATTGATTTGGTCAAAGGATGTAAATCATGATTTATATAACCCAAATGTGTAAGTAATGTCATGGTACAAACATTCTCACTTTCACCATTATCAATTGGTGATCAAGGTATGATAAAATGAATAAGGAATTAAGATTTGAGTCATCATCCCTAATCTCACTATTATCAAAAGTAATAGAAAATCTCTAAACTATAGCAGGTGTATGTTACGTATAGGTACCAACAATCTCATCCAATGGATGTTCATGATGAGATGGAGGAGGGTGTGAATTATATGCCATGTGTACCTTTGGATCTTTATTTGAATAATCTTGAAAAAGATTATTAAATATTTTATTTTTTGGTGGTCACCAGGTTGTGAACCTAATTCCTTTGGAGTATCACCAAATGTAATATTTTGGTCATTAATGAGGTCTTGGATCTTATGCTTCAAGGCAAAAAAATTGCTTTTATAATGCCTAGGGCCTTGGTGATAGTCACAATAATAATTCACATCATACCCTTTAGGTATAGGTCTACTCATATCAACCTCTATAAGATGAGGGAGATATATAAGATGACACTCTACAAGCTGAAGGAATAATGAAGTGGGGGACTTTGGTAAGCATTTGAATTTTCTTCACGGTACATGGATAAGACAAGATGTTTAGGTTGTTATGGCACCACATTAACCATTTTAGTTGTTTATTTTTTAAATGCAAGAGGTTTGACCTTATAACTTAGTTTGATAGTAAATTTAGTATTAGATGTAGATGTAGTTGGTATATTTGATACATATTTAAGCTTATTTAATGAGATAAGTTTCATTTCATGATAAAAAAATATGTCATAAGTCATCAAAATATTTGAAATTTTTTAATACAATGGACTCATATAAAAGAGGAACCAAAGTTTGCTTAAAAATATCTTGTATCTCTTTATCTTCCATAGGATTGGTCATTCAAGATATACTCATTAATAGTTTCATTGGTTCCTTGTTTTATTTTTGCAATTTGGGCATATGAAACCTTTTCGATAATCTTAATAGATAAGTGTGCCACAAAATAATTTAAAAGGGGTTTACTAATTGAGTTGGTAAATAATAGAACCACCTTAAATCATAGAGTTAAAGTGTTTTTGGAGTGGTCAAAAGTTTATCATTGGAGTCATAATCAAGACATACAACATAAAAATATTGGAGATGTTATTTAGGATCACCCTTGGCACTGTAAAATGTGAACATAGGTGCAAAAAAACTAGTTTACAAGGAGTGTAAATATATCTCTAGTGTAAGAGGATTATGCAACACCTCTTTTGAATCAATATCATAAGGTGATATATTAGGATTTTGTTCAATATTAAAACCTTAGTTTACAAAAGTTTTATAGTTTAGAAAATAGCTTAAACCTCTTGGTCTATTAGGTTGAATATTTGAAAACTCACCAAAAGAGGTGTACCCATAGGTTGGGTAGATATAGGCACTAAAACCCGTATTTGAATTGAATCTTTTTGGTTTTTCATGTAAGATGTTGCAATAATAATTTAAAGGAACAAAGGTTAAAATACATATATCATCCCCCCATTAGAAGTATGAAGGAGTAATGTGCTCATAGGGAGGGTTGTTGGTATATGGGGATGACCCATAACTCAAATAAAATGATCAATATATGGACATGCTTGTTCATATACAAGTTTTAGTTTTTTAGTTTCTAATATGGTCCTTAGGATTTCATCAATATCTTTAGGGTTTTGATGAATACACTCATGAAACTGTTGGGAGGAGGATGGTAAACCGGAAGCACACAATTTGATTACCAAACCAAGCAACTTAATATGTGGAAATTAACCAGATTCACCAAGTAACTAGAATTCAGAATAACACAGCATATGAGAGACAATACCAAATTGTATTAACACTTTATACAGAAAAGAATACAATAAAGAAGATGCCACTTCTTCTCCACCACCTTACAGAGGTTTCCCACACCTCAAGTGAACAGTAATTCTCCTCCCCAAAGCTCTCCCTCTCACAGGTCCCAACACCCAACTCAAAATACAGAGTTGGTGTTCACCTCCCGTGCTCCACGCACACCACAAGTGCTCCACGCACTCCAAAAGCACTCCACGTGCTCCACAAGTACTCAAGGTACTTCAAGTAGATCTCCCATGAATCTGCAACAACCTGCAATTCAACAGACCATACTTATGGAAGGAACTCCCTTGCCTTCCTCTTGCTCTATCCGAGTACACACCTGTACTCCAAGTAGATCATGCCTGATACTGCTCCCTGTTGTGTTGCTGTCTGTATGACCTTGCACACCTGCAAATCAAACAATGGTTCTGCTCCCCTGTGAACCTCGACCTTGCACACACATACACCTGCAGATCAACGATCTTACTTACCATGTAGATCTCCTATATAGGCCATGCAACTGTGACCAAGATCCTACACTCTTGAAGAACCCAGCTGGCTCTCCAATCCAGCACCAACACACCTGGTACTGTGGCACTAGGAGGAACGCACCATTGCTCTACCTCACACACAGAAGGAGCTTATAATTATGCTCTCTTACTCCCTAGCACACTTTTCCAATACAACCATGAGTCTATTATATAGATCTCATCCAAACAATGATTAGACATCTAATTACAATAATTAGATCCGCAGCTATGAGTCTAAAATTAGCGCTCATCATGCAAACTCTTGGTTCATCAACCCACTGCCCATAATTAACTCGCAGTCAGACCACACAGGCGATCGACGTCGGTCCCTGTCTGCCTGGGGTCGCCGACGCCGGCCGATATATGACCGACATCGGTTGCCTTCCTGTCTTACCCTACCGACGCCGGTTGGCCAGACCAACGCCAAACACTTCTGACACTTAGCAACTCATTCTGCAACCTCCTCTCCTGTTTGCATCAGTGAAGCTTTTAGCTCCACAATCCTAACAATCTCCCACTTGGAGATAAATAGCTGCACTGTACCTGTACCTGTACTCTATCTAATCTGTTTCCTGGTTTGTATCCCTCTTCAAGCTCCCACCTGAAGACAACCCACCACACAACCTGTGATGTACCACCTGTCATTCGAGTAACCTGCCACATCCGAACCTACAAATACATGTAGTGAAGTCCTGACCCTGCATAGCAACACCTGCTGCCGGTCCCTCTCAGAAAACCTGAGAATCCACTTCCCCGAATTGGCTCCTAACTCTCTGACAACTCCCACTGCATGGGAATATTCAGGTCTATACCAGACCTCATGTGATTTCGGACACTGTACCTGTCCAGCCCTTAGTGTGCTCCGGCTTTGCATCCTGAACCTCGCCAACACCTGATTCACATCAGCTCCCACTCGAGACAAAATCAACCTGTGATCTCCATGCCTCCCATGTCAAAGAATTCTGCTGCTCCAAACTCCCCCTGACATGCCACTGAACTAATCTTACCCTTAGCTCAGCAAAACCCTGTATGTACACCCCTGCTAGCTAGCATACTATCCACATACAGCAACAAAATGATGTCGCGACTCATCATCCCCCTGGTAAGCCAAACCACAGTAGTTACCCTGACATTGACTGAAGCCATGCTCCGTCCTCCACCTGTCAAAACCTGTACCACTGTCCTGCAGCTCCACAAGACCATATACCTGGTCTTCCATCTCACGTATCCGTTCTCTCTATTCTTCTACTAAGGTATCCATTCATCTCTGTGCTTTCATACCTGCTGGCAACCATACCAAAACACACCTGTCTGGTTCTCCTCCAAGGAATCACATCCTCATCCATGCCAAGCTCACACCTGTTTCCTGGATCCTTCCTGCTCTACAACCAACAACATGTATAAAGAAGAGGAACAACGAATTTGAGGGCCTACTTACGCCTTCAGTCCTCCGTATGGGTGTTTGAGACTCCTTGACAGCTTGCTGTCCACCCAAAATTCATTTACAGTGACCGACCTCGGTCACTCCACAGTCTGCATCTGACCAACATCGGTTCCATGCGTCTGTACCTGACTACCAACCTGCCTGCGTTGGTGTCCCTGCTGCCGACGTCGGTTCTCCTAACCGACATCGGTCTTACATACTGCCGATGTCGGTCCTATGACCGACATCGGTCTTACCCTGCCCGACATCGCCGGCTTCGGTCTGCACATGACCGACATCGGCACCTGTCTGTTCGACGCCGGTTCCTCTTGACCGACATCGGTACTTGTGTTCGCCTGTGAGTGATGACTTTTTACCCGTGAGCTTCTTTGAATCAAAACACATGTCCAAACTGCCCTGCTCAGAAGTATCCAGCCACATCCACTGGGTTCTGTCCGCCATCTCCTCCATAAACACCAAGGCTTTCCAGTTCTTAAGCCTGTCAAATATATCTGTCTTCCACTTAAGAACATGCATCTCCTTCCTGCTCATGTGACCAAGCCTACGAAGCCACGTCTTCGCAACAAAAGAAGAATCAGTAATATAAACAAGTAGATAAAGAATACCTGTTTTCTTACCACCAGCTAATTCAAGTGCATCCGCTGTGAGAGTTCTTGTGCATCTCTCATCACCCAATCTTTCTGAAGAAATTAGCCATATCTCCAAACCTGGGACCTGCATGACCTTCATCAACACCTGTGTGTTGGCCGCCTGCAATTTCAGCTTCACTTCCCCTTTGCCAATTCTTTGGCAAGGCTCACCAGCTCCTCTACTTGGAACTGCATGGAAAGAGGCAACCGAATCTTTTATCCAAGATTCAAATTTATCCAAGAAACCTGCAAACACATCCTATGCAACAACACCTGCTACATCTGTATCTTCAGTTTCTTCATGCTGATCTGTTACCAACCAACAATAATCTTTTACCTGCTCTTTCTTTCCATAGGACCGTGAGTGACCATCTGTGCTTTTCAACTCCTCCATTCTTAGCTTACTTTGATCTACAGTTACTCTACTCCCACTCGATCAGAAACCCCTGAGAGTGACCTGTAACCAAACACAAAACCTGCTTCCTCCAACCTTAGCTCAGATACCACTTGTTGGTATCAAGCTCAAGAACCTACAACCAAGGCTCTGATACCACTTGTTGGGAGGAGGATGGTAAACCGGAAGCACACAATTTGATTACCAAACCAAGCAACTTAATATGCAGAAATTAACCAGATTCACCAAGTAACTAGAATTCAGAATAACACAGCATATGAGAGACAATACCAAATTGTATTAACACTTTATACAGAAAAGAATACAATAAAGAAGATGCCACTTCTTCTCCACCACCTTACAGAGGTTTCCCACACCTCAAGTGAACAGTAATTCTCCTCCCCAAAGCTCTCCCTCTCACAGGTCCCAACACCCAACTCAAAATACAGAGTTGGTGTTCACCTCCCGTGCTCCACGCACACCACAAGTGCTCCACGCACTCCACAAGCACTCCACGTGCTCCACAAGTACTCAAGGTACTTCAAGTAGATCTCCCATGAATCTGCAACAACCTGCAATTCAACAGACCATACTTATGGAAGGAACTCCCTTGCCTTCCTCTTGCTCTATCCGAGTACACACCTGTACTCCAAGTAGATCATGCCTGATACTGCTCCCTGTTGTGTTGCTGTCTGTATGACCTTGCACACCTGCAAATCAAACAATGGTTCTGCTCCCCTGTGAACCTCGACCTTGCACACACATACACCTGCAGATCAACGATCTTACTTACCATGTAGATCTCCTATATAGGCCATGCAACTGTGACCAAGATCCTACACTCTTGAAGAACCCAGCTGGCTCTCCAATCCAGCACCAACACACCTGGTACTGTGGCACTAGGAGGAACGCACCATTGCTCTACCTCACACACAAAAGGAGCTTATAATTATGCTCTCTTACTCCCTAGCACACTTTTCCAATACAACCATGAGTCTATTATATAGATCTCATCCAAACAATGATTAGACATCTAATTACAATAATTAGATCCGCAGCTATGAGTCTAAAATTAGCGCTCATCATGCAAACTCTTGGTTCGTCAACCCACTGCCCGTAATTAACTCACAGTCGGACCACACAGGCGACCGACGTCGGTCCCTGTCTGCCTGGGGTCGCCGACGCCGGCCGATATATGACCGACGTCGGTTGCCTTCCTGTCTTACCCTGCCGACGCCGGTTGGCCAGACCAATGCCAAACACTTCTGACACTTAGCAACTCATTCTGCAACCTCCTCTCCTGTTTGCATCAGTGAAGCTTTTAGCTCCACAATCCTAACAATAAACAATGTAATTGATTACACTTACTTGTGATCTATTTACTCATGTTTATTGGTTTCATTATACTCATGATTTTCATTATCATAATATTCTTCTATGATAAATGTTGACCATTTTTTACCCAACAGGCCAAAAATTGGTCCCCCTTCTTTTTAATGCTGTTTTGAGCCAGTATTTTTGATTTTGCATGAGTCTTGCAATTTCTACGGACTCTGCAAAATTTCTACAGACTCTGAAAGAGTAATCTTTTAGCAGATGAAGAACCAATCAAAGAATGCAAGGTTTTACAAAGCTTCTTCAGAATCTTGTCTAAAGAAATTCATAAAGAAAGAGAGCTAAGGTGGTTCAATGACACGATCTTTCAAAAGAGCTAACAGCTTTGAACCGTTAAACCATTGAATCAGTTCAATGCCTTGGTTCATCGCTTTGGTTCAATGATTTGGTTCAACAGCTAAGGTTCAATGCCAAAGTTCATTGCTTATTTCAAAGCCTTGGTTTGATCAGTCGGTTCATCAATTTGGTTCTTTTACTTTATTTCATCACTTGGTTCAAAGCCTTGGTTTAATCGGTAAAGTTCATCACTTGGTTCAAAGCCTAAGTTCAAATGGCATGGTTTAACAGCTTTTAGTTCAATCAAAGGGTTCAACAGTCGGTTCAATGAGCTCAGTTCAACGCTCAGTTTAAAGCCTCAATTTAATGCTCAGTTCAAAGCCTCAGTTCAACAAATGCTTGAACCGTTGAATCGGTTTAATGGATTGGTTCAATGGGAAAAGTTTAAAGGCTTGTTTTAAAGTGGCATAGTTCAAACAAATGGCACGCAGTGTTGAACTGTTGAATCGTCAAACTATTTTGGTTTAAGTAGTTAGTTCAATCAAGTGGTTTAAAGGAGCATCCACAAAGATGAAGGATAAGTGCCCTTGTGGAGGGCAGTTCTGGGTTCAAGAGCCCTTGCAGAGGGTAGGGAACACTTCAAAGAGGCCATAAAGAAGTGGCTAAGATCTTTCATAATTTTGTTAAGGCAAAGTCATGAATTCTTTCAGACTTTTGTCTGAAGGATTTCCTTTAGATAAAAAGTCTAAAGGAATTCAGGGAAGCTACAACCAAAGAACCTAAAGGAATAGCAAGCAACTAAGACAATTCTCATGGACTTTTTGTCCACGAGAAAATTATCTGAGGGAAAAAACTCGTAGGAAAAAGCTTGCAAAAAAGCCCTGAAGGAATTTGCCAAGGACGGTGACATCCCAGAAGTTGTCAACTTCAAGAAGATAGATTAGCCATTATTTTTTAAGTGATGACGGGTGTGCAAACGTCAATTTTAAGATAGTGAAATAGCTATTTACTTTTAAATTACTTGAGTGCCAACCATGAAAAGAACTCAAGGAATGTAGTGACCCGCCAGAAGACAATCCCTAAGGGCTGAAGAAGCCAAAACGAGACAAAACCAAGATGATACAAGGAAAGAAATGGACAAAGCATCCAAGTGGTGAGAGGAGGTATCAACTTAGGGATTTATTCCTGTGGTTGGAACAATGTTTGCCAGGTGGTCACCAAATGGCACAAACAATAAGTGGTGCAACTTGTTTTCTCTAGTTTGCATTCATAAGTAGACAAGCCACGTAAATGCCTTAAAGGGAGTAGTCTATTCACAAAAAAGAGGCATGACTCATGCTTTCATATTAATATGGAATGCCAAAGTCAAAGTAGGAGTTGATAATCAAACGACTCCCTCTTCCCAAGGCTTAGAATGCACATGGGCTAGCTTGCAAAAAGAGCACCAAAGTCTTTCCCAAAAAGTGCCAAGTTCTCTTCCTCTTTCTATATATTGTAAATTTCTCATTTGAGAAAAGGAGGACTCTCTTAGCCTTAAGGCAAAACTCTGCCCAAAAATCTCTCAGGCTTGTAAGGCAGAGCTCTGCTAGTTTTTACCTTGAATTAGGACTTAGCATTTTTACCTCTATCTATACTTGCACTTTAAAGTATGTGTCTGTGTTCTTCTTTTGTGTTAAGTCATTATCTTTCATGCTTCTCATAGATCAATTATAACATGTCTAGTGCATTGTGAAGTCTCTTTTTTGCAGGTCTGCCAGAAGTGTTCCTAGGGGAATGTAGGTACCTGTGAATAGGCTGTCATAAGTGTGTTTGAGGATGCCTCTGGTAGTTTCTTCCTCCCTGTATTTCCATGGACCTCTAGCTGACTTTTGCAAAAGAGCTTACCACTTTAGATGAAGTGTATGGGTGCTTCTTTTTGGTGACAAGTGTATATTCGGGCTGGGTGGGTCAACTTTTCTGGTGTATCACCTTTTCATTTTTAGGCTTAGGTTCTATTTTTAGCATCTCTCTCTCCCTTTTCATCCCCCCTTTTCCATTTTATTTGTTAGTAGTAGGAGAAACTAGGGCCTAAAGGATACATCAAAGGGAGCTAGCCCTTATCTAGAGACTCTCCCCTCCAGCTTCACCAGTCCCATAGGTGAGAGGGGAGTTTCCATTGTTGTGTGTGGAAGGCAGGAGCTCACCCTCCTACCTCGGGTGCAATCCACTGCATCAACAATAAACTCATCAATAGGTTTTTGATTCCCAACATTGGTATCATCATGATCCATAAGATTATATTTCTCATTGGTTTTAGACATCTTAGGTGGTAGGAAGGGAAACTCAATGTGTTCAATTGGCACACCTCCCAATCTAGGGCTATACCTAGGTTGCATGAATTTTTTTTTAAGAAACAAATGAAAAATTACATCAATCTAAAACCATAACTAATTGAAAAACCTAAGAACCAAAAATATTTATATTCATAGAAATCAGGTTCACTAAATGTTTGACCCTAAAATCTAAACATGGGGAATCTAGGGTAAAATGGGGATGAGATATCCTAGGGCTCAAGTATGGTATACTATCTTTAAATCAAGCCAAGTGTTTGCTAAAATTAGATAGAACATATACTAAATTTATTATACTAATATGCTAAATATATAAAGTACATATATACTAAATATTGTAATAATAATGAAAACAAGATACTTAGCTAGTTTTGAAGCTAATGTAGATTTGGATTTAGAACAGACAAAAAGTAGACTAGATATAGATTCTTGAACAGTCACCTAATTCTATAAATTTTACCTCTATATCCTCTAACAGTTACATCAACATGGGATGATTACATCAATGATACTATCTGACTTCGATATAAGTGTCCAATATAGAATATTGACTAAAATCAGATGCAACTGCCTAGATGTTTTTAGGTTTTATGCTACCTTGGCTCTAGTGCATTAAGATATGGGTAATGGAATGTCACTCCTTGTCAAATGATAAAACCCTAGTTATTTATATTCATCGTGGCTATGGTAAAAATGGGTTAGTGGTCACATGGTGTCGAGCTTCCCCAAAGACTCCTATATCAATGAATGTTGACTACATAGCCAATACTCTAAAGATGGCCTCAGAATTATGTATTTCTACCCTATATGTTGGATTGTGTATGAGTCATGCAATGTGTGATAATCCAACACAATAGTGATGTATCTTGTAACTTAAAAAATATATACTTGGGTTTCTCCTTTAATATTTCAAACCTATAGATGTGTTGTCTTTATGACTAATGTGGAAATAGGAGAAAATAGAGAAAATTTTCTCACTTAAAATATTTGATAGAATGCTTTTGGTAAGTTACTATTATCACATTTGAGTTTCACCTTGTGAGGAGGTTTTTAATGTCTCCTCAACCAATTGACACAATGGGAACACCCTAAGGCTATGGGCTATCTATGGTTGGAGTGAACCTCTAAAGAGGGTCAACTTTACTTGATGGATCACCTAAGACTAACACTAAAATACTTAAGTTTGCAAGGAAAAGGGAGAGAGAGAGAATAAATAAAGTAACTAAGAGTAAAAGGGGTGATACACCAAAATATTATGACACCCTTTACTCACTTAAGTATACATAATGAAAACCTTAGGAACTGCAACATACATGACTCGATCATGAACCTCCTAGAATCAATGTTTCATAAAGAGGAACAAAGATATATGACAAAATTATAAGGAAAATCATTCATCACCAAAACTAATAAAGCAAAAATAATGAAGATACATAGTCTATGACCTAGAAAAAATAGTTCACTTGCATAGAGGTGAAATGGAATTGGACATAATCAAAGGGAACGAACACTTCACCACAAAGATAACATCAAAAATTGATAAGATACACATAGATTGCAAGTTATGAGAGGGTAAAATAGTTTTTCATTAATTAAAAGGCATAAAAGCCAGATAGAGGATCAAGGATGGGACAATTTATGTAGCATTTTTGTGCTAAAAATGATCCCTTTATGATTATAATTTGCTTGGTTAAATAGGAAGAGTTATAGATCTCAGGATCTTAACTTTGTCTTTCTCACTAATGGGGTGGTTACAAATTCCACCATGCCTGGAAGGGGGTTGAGGAAGTGGGAATCTCCTTAGTATTACCATGGCTATTTAGATCCGATCTAATCACATTAATTTGCATGTTGAGCCATTAAAAGATTAATTCTATGAATTGATGTAGATACTGTTGGGTGAATATTTTATCACTAGCTAACTAATGGCAAAATAGGTATATCAACCTCAGCATAAGGAGATTTATATGGTAAAGTGTGCAAGTTTACAACAAAAAAATGAGATAAATCTCTCCTCTCATCAAGGGGAGTTTCCCTATAAGGTAGGGGAGGTTCCATGTAAACTACTATAACTAATATAAACTAAAAATACACTCAGGGGTGGGATAACACCATCCATCTCTCTTTTTTTAGAGATGATGTTCACAAGGACAAGGAGAAATCCTAGGTAATTGCTGAAGGCATTTCTTTTCTTTTAGAAATGATATTCAAAAACATAGAGGAAGAATTCCTAGGTAGTAACTGTAACCACAATAAACCCATGAAAGCACAAAGTCTTTCAGTGCTTCTCTCATTAATCAAGACGTAGTAACACAATAGAATGAAGTGTAGCACAAAGTCTCCACTTCAAATACAACAAAGTGAAAGATTACGAAGGGTAATGGGATCTCAAAGCCTCACCAATATCCTTTAAATTGAAACAAAAAACAAATAAACTAAAGACAGTTATGATAGCACAAAGTCTCCCATAGTTGGCTTTAGGACACCTTCTAGATTATTTCCACTAGTTCTGCTTTTTCGATTAAATGGACAAGATTGCATCCAAGAAATAGACATAAGAACAATTTCCTAGATAACATAAGCTATTTCAACACAAATTTTGAAAAGTCACTTGCTTTCTCATTCAAATGACAAAATATGATTAACAATCTGAGCTCAAAGTCTCAAAAATGCCTTTCAATTTGGGCAAAGTTTCGCTTCTAATCATAGAGAGATCTCCCCTATACAAAATGGGAGATTACAATATATAGCATTCCAAGAAAGACTTGGGCACTTGATTTTATGAAAATAGCCCATGCTAAATTGAATGCCTTGAATATCTATGAAAGGGCCATGCTGGAATAGGTCATCGGCCTTAATTTTGGCATTCTGAATCATCTCAAATATCTCCTCTTAAGCATGGGTTATCTAGTCTTCTTTATGATGCTTACATGGCTATCCATTCACCTTTACTTAATGTAGAAAAAATAGGCTATGCCTTTCAATGTTTATGCTCTCTGATGTCCACCTATTGGAAATAACTCTCCTACAGATATTTCTAAATTTTTTGTAGTTGTTCTCTCTTTCCTTGCCATGTTTTGTTCTTCCTTGGCGATCTAAGCTCTTGGGCTATCTTCTTGCTTCCTTCATTCGCTCGAAGCTTCCTTTTGAACTTTCAACTCTTTGAAACCTTTGAACCTTGAACCATTTCAATTCAAAGTTCAACGGTTCATTCTCTTTCTTTGAATCCTTTGAAGCTTTGAACTCTCTGGATCCTTTCATTTTCTAAGTCTGTTAAACTTATTGAACTCATTAAACCTTTGAACCCTTTGAAATATTTTTGGTTCAATGTTCAACGGTTCAACAGTTCAATCTTCACTCTTTGAAGCCTTCTTTTCTTTAAGTCCACTGAAGTCGTTGAACCTTTGAACTCATTGAACCTTTAAACCTTGCGGAGGCAGGGTTCAATGGTTCACTAGTTTAAAGTGGTTCATTTCAATTGTTTGAAGCCCACTGTTAAGTCTTTTAATCAAACCTTTGCATTGAACCATCCTTAAAACACTAAGGAAAAGCCTCAAGTGTTTTGAACTTCCTTTGAAGAAAGCCTGCCTATTGAACCTATGACTTCCTTAGCTGAAAAGGCTTGAATATTTGAAAAACTTAACTGCTCAGAATATTTTTGAGAAAGAAAAGAGATATTTTGGTCTGTAAGACCAAAATGGTCAATATGTTGCCCACAAAATCAAGTGATGGATTTTGGGAATAATAGCTAGCTCCATTTGGGGAACTTCCATTGATTGTAAAAATGATCGAGGGGAGTAGAATCCAGAATCTTAGTGCCTTCATTTATGCCATTGGGCTACAGAGTCATGCTACCTAAAAAAAAAGATACCAAAAAATGAAAATGAACAACACAAAATAAATGAAAGACTATACAAAAATTCTACATATGTATAATTGGACTTATCTGATACTTCAAGGATTGAAGTGCTTGAGATGCTGCCCACTGTGTGGCAGTGAAAATGGCATGCCATCCTAATATTTCAGCAAGAAACTATTCTCACCATTGAGTTGGTGAATTGAAAATGGGCCTCTCTATAAGGAATCCAATTTCTCATGCATCCCTTTTGGTTCTCTCCTCTTGTCCCACAACAAGACTTGATCTCCAATCTAAAAATCACAAATCCTTGCTTTCTGGTCAAAGAGTCTCTTTACCAGACTTTGATGTGAAGCAATATGGTCAACCACCATAGTTCATTGCTCATTTAGTTTAGTCAAGCACATGATCCTCTTGTCAATGGAAATTTCAAAATTTGAATCTTCTACTACCTTTGCCAACTTTAATGCTGGTAATTCTAGGGTGATTGGTATCTCTACATTGAGACCATATAGAAGTTACAATGGTGACATACTTATCACCCTCTTGGGTGTAATTTTGTCTACCCATAAGGTGTCAAACAATGCTTTATGCCATGTTCTCTGATTGGCATTTACCAGCTTCCTAATAATGGTCACCAGGTTTTTGTTGCTTGATTCTGCTTGACCATTTCCTTGTGGATAATAGTCAGAGGAGTGGGAGAGGATAATCTCATAATTGTATCAAAAATTAGTAACCTCTTGGGAAGTAAAACAAGCAGAATTATCTATTACAATCTTAGTTGGCACTCCAAAGTGGGAGATGATAATTTCCTTAAGAAAATTACATACCACTTTTAAAGTAGCATGCTTAGTTGGGATGGCTTCCATCCACTAGGTAAAGTAGTCTGTGGCTATAAGAACATAATCATTTCCAGTGCTCAAAGATGGGTTTACAATGCCAATGAAATCAATACCCCACTATTGAAATGGCTCTTGAATTACTATTGGCTTGAGAGGTAATGCAACCGATTTGAGTCTTCCAACAAACTATTGACACAGTTCACATCTACATACCCATTTGTATGCATCTTGAAATAGAGTAGGCCAATAATACCTAGCTCATAGATTCTTATGAACAGTCATAGGTGTAGAAAAATTTCCTCCACAAGCCAAATTGTGGAAGGACTCCAAAAGTTTGTTTTGCTGCACTTTATCTACACAGTGAAGGAATACCCCATCAAGGTTTCTCTTATACAAACCATTGTCTCACAAGATAAAGTTGGTAGATTTCAACTTAATAATCCTCTTTTATTTATGAGACAGGTGATCAGGACACTCACCATAGGTAAGGAAATGAACAATATTCAAATACCACTCATTCATAGTGGTGACAAAGAGAACTGTTGGTGTGTCTTCAACTTCTGTTCCTTCATGCCCTATTTTTTCTAGTATGTTATCAGTAATTAATTGCTAGAGACCCCTTCTCCACACAAGTTTCATTGGTTTGATAACCAGATCAAACTCCTAGATTTTAGCAATCTAATTTCCCCTTTTGGTTCTAAACTCTTGCTGAGTTAGTATGGACTTGACTGTTGTATCAGGGACTAGAGCAACAATGTGTAAGTTCAGGATGTAAAAATGGAAGTGCTTTACCACCTTTACCACAACATAAGCATGCTTCTCCATATTTGAATACTTTAGCTCATGAGCTTTGTGAGGATAACTCATGAAAGATATGGGAGATTCCACACCTTCTTTATTTTGTTAAACCAAAATGGCTGAAAGCGTGTATTCAAAAGCATAGCTATACATCATAAAGTCTTTGGCATAATCAAGACAAACTAGAATTAGGGCATGGGTGATAGCTTCTTTGATGTCTTGAAATGCCGACTTGCCTCCTTCTATCTAGCTAAAAGTGGCTTTGCCTTTCATCATGTTGACAATGTGGCGAGTCCTCTTTGCAAATTCAGGGATGAACCTTCACAGAAAATTTACCTTTCCAAAGAAAGAGTGGACTGCAGTCTTACTGGCAGGAAGAGCAAGCTCTTGAATGGATTTGACCCATTTTGGGTCAACGATATGAGAAGTCTACCTTTTATAACCCCAAAAATAGATTTCTTGGGATTAAGAGAAATACCATTCTACCTACATCACTCTAGCACTTGTTGTAGATGATGCACATGATCAGGATGATGTTTAGAAAAGACTGTCAAGTCATCAAGGTATGCCATAATGAATTTCCCCATTTCATTTCTAAAATCAAGATCCATCACTCTTTGGAAAGTGGTGCCAGTACTGATCAAGCCAAAAGGCATTCTATGATATGCAAAAGTGCCCCAAGGTGTTGTGAAAGTGATCTTATGTTGGTATGCTTCACCAAATTCCACTTGATTATATCCCAAAAAACCATCTAGCATTGATAACATCTCAATGCTAGTCACTGTCTGTAGCAGTTGATCCATGATGGGCAGGGGATAGTTGTCCTTTAAAGATGACTAATTCAGATTTCTAAAATCAACACACAAGCTAATTTCTCCATTCTTCTTTCTCACAGAGACTATGTTCAAAATCTAGGTGGAATGATGGATTGGGAAAATAATTCTTGTATTCAACATTTTTTTTATCTCATACAAAATCATGCCTGATATCTTGGGGTTGTACTACCTTTGCTTCTGCTTGTGAGGCAATGACCCAATCTTGAGAGGAATTTCATGCTAGATTTATTTAGGTCTGAGAGATTTTAGATCATCATAAGAGAATGCCAAAAAATCAATATAATGGTGAAGCAGAGTGATAAATTTGAATTTTTCATCAGGGGTACAACAATTTCTAATGTTGACCATTTTTGGATTGTCTTCTGTACTCAAATTGATTTGATCAAAATCCTTGGAGGATTTTGAATCCATTTGCTATTCCTTGATAAACCTATCATGCTTGTCAAAAAGTTTCTCAAGAGAAACTAATCCTTTAGAAATTTTATTCCCTTTGAGCTGAAGGAACTCTTCATCAGCTTTTGAATTTTTTTCTAGAGCTAATTCCCGTGGTAGAGATTCACTACCTTCAAAATGAAGCTTTTCAAAGCTATCCATCTATTCCAAAAAATCAATGATTTAGTTATTGCAATTGAACACCTACCAATAGTTAGCATTATCAAGTACACTTGGTCAAAAAACCAACTCAATAGTGTACCTATTTTATTTGAAATCTTGGTGAGGGACCAAGAGAGTTGTGGAGATGGCTAACAAATTTTCTTGACTATTGAATTCTCTGGGCATGATAGAAATACTGAAAGCATCAAAGCTTTCAATGTAGTCCCATATCAGATTGTGATAATGTCACAATATTTTATTCTTGGTTTGATATAGGTTCCTCACTTGATAAACCACTAGTTCAACGTCTCCTTTGGTATGAAGGAGCTTAACACCTTTATCTTGAGCAGCCTTTAAATGTAGTAGCAATGATTCATATTCAGCAGTGTTGTTAGTGTTGCTAAACTGTAACTTATATGTATAGGAGAAAATATCTCCTTGAGGAGATATTAAAATAACTCCAGCTCTAGAACCAGTAGAAAAATTGTTGCCATTAAATTCTAGAATCTAGACATCATCAAAATTTGATCTTCTTTTAGATTTTTATTTATCAAGAAGGGAAGATCCCTTTTCATGTGTACTATGCCCTACTAATTTTTTTGATGCCTTATCTAAATTTTTTGGATTGTCACTTAGTAAGCTTTTATTTGTTGAAATAGGAACATCTTCAGTAGACAAAAAGTAATTACCCATGCCTGAAGACTCAAACAAAATTTGATCTTTAGAGGCTGACATTTGGGTGACAATATACTTTGCCTCCTTCTCAGGAAGCAGCCTTTGCATGATGCCCTTCATAGGTATCTTCACCTCAGATAGGTCCATACTCAATTATCCACCAACATCCTTGCAAAAATTTTGTCCAAGCAGAATGCCATAGGAAGTTGGAACGTCGGCCACCAGGACTATCATTTTGATTCTCTTATCTGGAAAAGTCACAAATGCAAATTAAGCATCTTTGATTTGTCCTAACAAAGCCACTTGTTTATTTTCTATGGAGAAACATCTACCGAAGGTCTTAGTTAGAGTGAGACCAAGAGAGTTTACCACTTTGGCAGGCATGACATTGTCAGAAGCACCTGAGTTTATAATGTAATTATTCAGCTGATGACCATTTATCAATAGGGAAACATAAAATAGTTCTATTTTCTTAGGGGAATTTGGAGGAGTAATTAAAAGATTATTTTAGGTGGATGTATTTTTGGGGGGACTAGGAGTTACTTTTGAAATATCTTGTCCTTTAGGGACAATTTTATTCTTGATGCAATGAACTAACCTATCCAATTGCTCAGGGTTGGATTGCAAGAATTCAAACTCAGACATTTGAATTTTGGTCTTCTTAACATGGTTAATTATATCAAATGACTGAAATGAATTAGAAAAAGGGGAAGGCAATCCATCCTTATAGTTTTTTGGAGGTGTGGTACTGGTATGAGAATTTGAAGTAGAAGGAAAAAGAATATTTGAGGTACTTACTTTTTAGTGATCGCTGGGTCCTTTGATTGAATAGGCAGAGTGGTCCCCCATTTAGCAATTAAAATTGCTGGTCAAGGTTCTTCCTCTATGTTTTCCTTATCAGCTTGTTGAGCTGATTGGTCTTGGGACCTGGTAAATACAATGTATGATCCATTAAATACTTCTGACTTGCTTATAGTTTCTTCCTGGTGATTCAGGAAACTAATGTTAGAGTTGCCAGCTAATTCTTCTTCTCCTTATGTGAAGAGATTATTATCATCTTCTTGATCAAACTTAGGTTGGAAAGAGGAACTATGTTCAAATTCATGATAACCAACTGCTGAGTTAGCTAGTGCTACTTCAATGGTAAGCCTCCCCTATAGGGGAAGAAGATTATTTGGTTGCCCTTGATTTTTGTAGCATTGCCTTGGTATGACTGGTTGGGAAATGTCCTCCTTGGTATATATCGATATGAAGGAGGAGCATACATCCCTTGTACAACTTTCTTCTTGAGAGATAACAACTCATTTTCTAGGATCAGTGGTGCTTGAAGAAGAATATTCAGAAGATGAAGAAGATTTACTTCTGTTAGGATCTCTTCTTATCTTTCTTGCCAAGATAAGATCATCTTTGACCTCAGTGGCCAAATCCTAAGCTACAGTAAGGTTTATGTGGCCAACCTGCCTCAAGAAGAAACTCACTTTAGGAAGCTGAGAATTGATGAAGAAGCATTTGAGATTCTCAGGTGTTGGTTGAGCAATTGTAGGAATCCTATTCCTCAGCTTGTCAAACTTGGCTATAAAGTCTCTCATAGGTTCATGAGGCTTTTTCTTCATTTGTGTGAGCTGAGCCAATAGGGCATGTGCATTTTCTATAGGCTTGAACTTTGATTCAAACTTGAATTTGAGGGTGTTCTAGTTAGTCATAGTCTGGGCCTATAGATGATAAAACCAGTCTACATTAGCACCTTGTAATGTTTCTATAATTAGCTTGACTACTATGTATTCATACTCCATGCCTATCATGCCATAGGCTATGTAGAAGGCTGCAATATGCTCATTAGGATGAACTCTCCCATCACCAAAGAAGTTGGGGAAATTCTTCCTTAAACTATGAGGTAGTTCATTTAGAGGTGGTGTTAGATTCAGGGGACCAAAGGTGTTATCCTAGGGGCCTTGAGCTACCATTATATGACTATTGAAGGGAGGGATAACAAATCTTGGTGGGGTATGTATAGACAAAGCTCTACTAGTAGAGGAAAGAGAAGCTTTACCTGGTATTGAAGACCTGACGTTGGTAGGAGGAAAACTCCTGGTTTGTTGAAGGTGAGTTTGTGGAGGGGAAAGATCAAAGTTATTTTGCCACATAAACTCAAATATAGGGTCAACAATACCTTGAGCTCTCTGGCTTTGTGCATATTGTGGATCAGCCAGAGTGTAAAATGGAGATGGAAAAGAACTAGAACTTCTTCAATTTGAAGTTTGAGGCTTCAAACTATGCATTCTTCCTTAGTTGAGTTGCCAAAAAGCTATTGGGTGAATATTTTGTCACCAGCTAACTGACATCAAAATAGGTATATCAACCTCAGCATAAGGAGATTTATACGGCAAAGTGTGCAAGTTTACCATAGTAAAATGAGATAAATCTCTCCTCTTATCAAGGGGAGGTTCCCTATAAGGCAGGGGAGGTTCCCTGTAAACTACTATAACTAATATAAATTGAAAATATACTCAGGGGTGGGATAACACCATCCATCTCTCTTTTTTCAGAGATGATGTTCACAAGGACAAGGAGAAATCCTGAGTAATTACTGAGGGCATTTCTCTTCTTTCAAAAATGATGTTAAAAAAACTAGAGGAAGACTTCCTAGGTAGTAACTATAACCACAAGAAACCCACAAAAGCACAAAGTCTTTTATTGCTTCTCTCACTGATTAGGATGTAGTAAAATAGTATAATGAAGTGTAGCACAAAGTCTCTACTTCAACTACAACAAAGTGAAATATTACGAAGGGTAATGGGATCTCAACTTCTCACCAATATCTTTTAAACTAAAATAGAAAACAAATAGACTAAAGATAGTTATGGCAGCATAAAGTCTCCCATATTTGGCTTCAGGACACCTTCCAGATTATTTCCACTAGTTCTACTTATTCAATTAAATGGACAAGACTGTATCTAAGAAATAGACATAAGAACAATTTACTAGATAACATAAGCTATTTCAACACAAAGTCTAAAAGGTCACTTGATTTCTCATTCAAATGACAAAATATGATTAACAATCTAAGCTCAAAGTCTTAGGAATGCCTTTGAATTTGGATAGAGTTTCACTTCTAATCACAGAGAGATCTCCCCTATACATAATGGGAGATTACAATATATAACATTCCAAGAAAGACTTGTGCACTTATTTTCATGAAAATGGCCCATGCTGAATTGAATGCCTTGAATATTTGTGAAAGGGCCATGCTAGAATAGGTCATCGGCCTTAACTTTGGCATTTTGAATCATCTCAAATGTCTCCTCCTAAGCATGGGTTGTATGGGCTTCTTTATGATGCTTACATAGCTGTCTATTCACCTTTACTTAATGCAAAAACAAATAGGCCATGCCTTTAAATGTTTGCACTCTCTGATGTCCACCTGATGGACTATTCCACCTACTGGAAATAACTCTCCTGTAGATATTTCTAAATTTCCTATAGTTGTTCTCTCTTTCCTTGCCACGTTTTGCGATCTGAGCTCTCGAGCTATCTTCTCACTTCCTTCATTTGCTTGAAGATTCCTTTCAAAATTTGAACTCTTTGAATCCTTTAAACCTTGAACCATTATAGTTCAAAGTTCAACAGTTCATTCTCTTTTTTTGAATCCTTTGAAGCTTCAAACTCTCTAGATCCTTTCATTTTCTAAGTCTGTTAAACTTATTGAACTCATTGAACCTTTGAACCCTTTGAAATATTTTTGGTTCAAGGTTTAACGGTTCAATAGTTTAATCTTCACTCTTTGAATCCTTCTTTTATTTAAGTTTGCTAAAGTGGTTGAACCTTTGAACTCATTGAACCTTTGAACCTTGCAGAGGTGGGGTTCAATGGTTCACCGGTTCAAAGTGGTTCATTCTAATTATTTAAAGCCCACCGTTAAGTCTTTTTATCAAACCTTTGTGTTGAACCATCCTTAAAACACTAAGGAAAAGCCTCAAATGTTTTGAACTTCTTTTGAAGAAAGCCCACCTGTTGAACCTGTGACTTCCTTAGCTGAAAAGGCTTGAATATTTGAAAAACTTAACTGCTCAAAATATTTTTGAGAAAGAAAAGAGAGAGATTTTGGTCTACAGGACCAAAATGGTTAGTATGTTTCCCACAAAAGCAAGTGATGGATTTTGGGAACAACAGATACAAAACCTACACATGAGCTTTACATTTGAATGGGTGAGATGGGCCATCAAATTTACTAGTATACTGATGATGTGGCACTTTCTTAGGTGGACACATGATGCAAGCTAATTCATTGTGGATTCCATGTCCCTACTCATTTCATCATGTTTATATCCCTTATTAGGCTCTTCAAAGTTCTATTTGGTACTCTCTTATTCACCAGACACTTTTGTCACTTTACACTCACGTAATCAACTCTTCATCAACTCATTGTGTTTATAACTATGTGATCAAAGCTTGACACATCCATGCAGTAAGCTATCATTCACACTTAGGTTCCTTGAGGTTTTGACAAGAGGTCAGAGCCTAAGGGATACTCATTAGTTGGCTTCCTATTATGTCAATCTTTGACTATTAGTCTGAGATGAGCCTGGGATGATAGGTATCCATGTTTCTTCTTCAAATTAGTATTTAAAATTCCTAGGCTCTATTAAGACTAGGCCTAGAAACTACACATATCTATATGGTTATACCCAGTTGACTCCAACATCTCAAAGTCTGATAGGATGTTAGATCTTCAGCCTTGTGATTAGTTCTTGGGCTAATGCTTACCATAATTCTCCTTATCACTCTTTTATCACCTAATTGAGGCTTCAAGTGCATTTTTGACTATTTTTTCTATAGTGAAGTGATATTTCAACATGTGATGTCATCCTTCTTGCCCAATACTCTGACTCACTACTCTATTTTCATGGACCACCTAGGGATGTGGAGCAACAGGATTGTGCCATATGACACCATCCCACTCACCCACTTTCCTAGGGATCTAACATCTCTCTAGGCTATATGAAAATACTTGAGAGAGTGGAGAAGTGGAATTATTCCATGTGGCATCATCCTACTAACCCTCTAGCTTAGAGGGTTTTGAACTATATGAATGGTTTTGGGACCCTAAGTCATTAGGATTATGACATGTGAAAGCACCTACTTACCCACTTTCCTGCTACTTTATTGACTTCATTGCCTCACTAGACAACTTATTAAAAATTTACTAAGTCTTTAAAATACTTTTGAATAGGCTCAAGACTATTGGGAGAGGGACATACAGATTTATTTGAATACAAAAAATTGACTAAGTATCAAAAGCATTTGAAAGGGCTTGAGACCATTGTGAGATTGACATGTGGCATCAAGCAACCTTCAAAATAAAGGAGTTCCATTATGACTAAAAAATTGGGAAGTCATCAAGATGTCATTGGGGGATTATCAAATTTAATCTTATCACCTTTTGAATCTATCACCAAGAAAAAACCTTGAAATGGCTAAGTGT
Source organism: Torreya grandis (assembly GCA_037957365.1). Classification (NCBI taxonomy): domain Eukaryota; kingdom Viridiplantae; phylum Streptophyta; class Pinopsida; order Cupressales; family Taxaceae; genus Torreya; species Torreya grandis. The sequence continues at coordinate 3,011,162 of JARHVA010000977.1, forward strand.
TAAAGCACTTCCTTGATTAAAAATAGAATTTTTAGGAGACTAAACTTGTAAATATTTTTAACCATAGAAATTTATTTTGGCTTACAAGAAATTTTATAGAATTGGATAGGTATTAGGAATCCTATGAGTGATCTCAAAGCCTTGAATGAAACTCAGACACTATTCTTCCATGGTGACTAAAAATGGTCAATAGTTACCTTGTGAGCTATTAGGTGTTTTCTAGGTGAGGAATGAATGAGGGTTGATATTAGATTTATACCAATCCCTTTGGATAATATCTTGAATTAAAGCACTTAGTATAACCATAGGAATATATTTCATTTGAAAACTTTATGACTTTAGGGCACTAGACACTTGTGTTGGAATAGGACACTTGCATTGTCACCGGATCTAACTGGGATGCAAGTGTCTAGGAAGTTAGAAAATAGGCACAAGTCTAGAACTTGTAGAGATGGAAGATAATATAATTTATAACATTTTGAGTAAGATATAAGGCCTAAGTAATTATAATAAAATTATTTGGACTAAGAGATAATTAATTAGGCACAAAGATATAGTGTATACAATCCCTTTGGTAGTGGGAAAGGTCTAAAAGCTAAAGGTACATCCATAATATGTATTATCCAAGTGTACAAGAATGAGGTGATATATAATTCATAAATAGTGTCTACATGTTTAGGCATAAAAAATGAAAAAAATTGTGAGCTGAATTGACCTAAACCACTCCCCAATGAATGGTTAAGTACTACCTATATGCACCTAATTTTGCTTGCCAACATTATGCTTAATATCATCACTTAATCCCATATTAACATCATCCCTTTTTCAATCAATTAATTAATCCAATGAAATACCCCACTTTCCACCTCATTCCAAATTCCATAATCCTTTTAAAGTCTAACCTACCCCACAACTCCACTTTTCATTTAAATTCTTAATTTTATAATTATTTTATTGTTTATATACTTCCCTCCTAAAATAAGGTCTAGAGGCTTTCTATATATATAACCTTATCCTCTTAAAATTAAAAATTTGAGGTGGAAAATCTCCCTTTCAAACCCCCTCTATCCCCTTCCAAATACCTATTTCAATAGAGGCATACCCCAAGCATGAAACAAGAAGGAATAAATATGTATTCATGCTGTCTTAATTTCCCTATCCTTTATAGCCATATTGCATCCATAAGATATCTCTTGTATACATCTAAGCCAATATAAACCACATACAACCATTGGAAGCCATTATCAAGGCTTAGCAAGCAATCCAACATTTATGTTTTGGACATCAAATAATTCACTTGCGAATCTTGGAGTGGAGTCATAAGGAGGTAAAAATGATGGTGAGAATGTTTTTATTATTTTGATTTGCCTCTTTTATCCATTCCTATTTGTGTCATTAAGTTTTAGGTTTTTATTACTAAGTTTAGTAATATTTCTTAAATCTAAAATTTGGTGCACACTACCTACATATCCAATACTCTAAAGAGGGAAGTCAAACTAAATGTAGTTCTCCTTATTAAGTATATGTGTCCAATATTTCTCCTTTAATCAGTGCAAACTTGTGATCTATCTTTAGACACTTGGTAAATGTCAAAATTTTCATGGCTTGAGGTGATTTATACTTGGATAATACCTGTTCATTGTAACTAATTTATGAATTAGAAAGAATGGGGTAGTCCCTTTGAATATGCAAGTGATTTTTTTGGGTGATAGATGATTATTATGTTGGGAGTAGTCTTATAACTATTATGTATTGAAATAGAATTCATTGGTTACTTTCTCAAACCATCAACATGCAAAATGTATAGGCTAACCCATGAAAATAATTTAAATTTAAAAAATGGCTATTATTTAATGCACGAGATTCCTATAGAATTCCTTAGGCATATGATTTTAATGATCTCGAATGAAAGGCAATAATATTATGTTATCAAAAAAATTCCTCCCCTCCAAAACTCTAATTGTTAAAATATTCTATGACTATGCATGTTTCCAAACCACTATAATCATAATTATGGTGAGAGGTAACCAACATGCTTAACTTTATGATGTTAGGGTAAGTTCATAGAGTTGGGGGATAATTACTTATAAATTTTGTAAAATGTGTATGTGTTATGCAATAACATGTACACATTATTGAAAAATAGGCTCATTAAATACTGAGTGTAAACACATATGGATTTTATAATAGTATAAAATGTGTACATGCTATTCTAGACATACATAAAATAAAATAACTTGTCCAAACATTTTGAACACTCATTTTTAATTTCACTATGTGTTTCTTCTCTACCCCCAATTATCAAACTATGTTTCTTCTTTGCCAGGAGGAGAAAACACACCACACTTGCTTCAATTTTCTAATTAAATAGACAAGTCAACAATATCACAATAGAGGGGAGTTAAGTAAGCAAAATTCCTATCGATTAACATAAAATTTTAGTAATTATTTTGGATTTGCATTATTTTTTTGTTAAAACCATTTTTTTTGTTTGAATAACCCATTCAAGTAGAATACAAGACCCTCCTAACTCTCATATCCCTCATCCCAAACCTCTTAACCCTCCTATCTTCCTATCCCTCCTACAATTCCATAAGATCCCATAGGTAGTCAAGAGGATTTGGTTTCACATATAGTTGAAAACAAAATACAAATTGAATAGACAATTAAGAGAATGAGGCATCTGAATTTAACCAACACATACCATACTTATTTTGAAGGTATATTAGAGTCATTAGTAGGCCAAATTGACTCGATAATGAGTCAAATTAATATATGGGCATCTTATAGAGAGATGTAGGGATTACTATGTTGATAATTTATCAGCATAGGTGTGAAAGATAAGGAAATAGCAAAATACCAAAGTTGTGTATTATTCATTTATCTATCAACTAATGTACCTTTTCCATTATCAACATAATAGTTCCCAATCAATTGGTGCTAGCATAATTTGATAAGAAACCATTTTTAAGAACAATGTTGGATGGTCTTTTATTACACACCTTGTAACAACCATGAGGTTCCATTTTATTTTTTGAGGAAACTATATTGTGATCTTATGCTCAACGTGTTTCTTAGTTATTTTGACTACTCAATGTTTTGGGTTTGGGAAAAGGATCTACATAGGATATAGTAGGTACATGTTATGCACCTAATCAACTACAAAAGTCCCTATCTAAAAGTCACTTTAGATTGAGATCCCCTCTATAATGAAGGAGGTTATCGAGATAAAAACTTTGGTGTAATTCGTGCACTTATGACACACTTGATTTGTATATGAATAAGAATTTTGACACTAATGATAGAAAGGGTGGACATGGGGATACTTTAGCTAGTGTGCATGCTTAAATACACCTTTGCATATCATCTGGTACTATATGCACTGGACCTTTAGATTAGGATGTGGTACTTTTGAGAGCCTAATTGTTATCCTTATTACTGATGAGTTTTTGGCACTTGCATTTGATGTGGAGATGTTGACTACACATATGTAGATATCTTATATATTTGACATGTTAAATTTTAGATACATGATCGATGAATAATTTCTAATTTTATATTTTTTTATGGTTTGGCTTTTTGTCTATTGCATATAGTTAGTTTTTATGTTTTATTGTTTTTCATTTCTATTAGTTGTTTCTCTCTACCTTGGGCCTATTTTTAGTAACTGGGATAGGACCCAATCAAAACTAGTCCTTTACACTTAATTAAAAAAGCTAACAATTAATTTAAATAAAAAATCAATAATATATATGTAATTTTTTATGTTACAAGAGGAGATATTACCATCATTTTTACAGCTAGTTTATGAGCCATATACTAGTGCATTTGTTGTTGTTACTCAACTAATTTATATATTTACGAAGATAATTTTCATTAATATTATGATTCATGTACATGTATTTATCTATATATGTGCTTGAATAAAAATCATATGTTTTTATTCAGTTGATGACCATAATGGAGATGACTCCATTTATACAAGTAAAAATAGACATAGGTATTTCTACTAAAATTTGATCTATGCAACAACTCATTGAGGTATGCTAACTTGTAATGTTTAATTATAAAAATAGATTTGTTTTAATAATTTTACTTTACTTGTGCAAATATAACTTACATGAATATATTATGTAAGTAGAGTTTTCCCATGACATATGATAGTCACATTTAGATGATTATTAGGAAACCTAGTCATGTTATTTCTCCCTTTCACACTCATGTGTGTGTAGATCGACCTATCACTAACCCTGTTGAGCATTAGAGGCAAATTGAGTGTGACCATGATATTGTGGTAAGTGCATGTTTAAATAGTTTTTTATTAGTATAAAATTAATTCCTAAACTTGATTGCATGTATAGTATGTAAAGTTTCTAATAATATTTATATATGAATGTGTTTTGCTACAGGTGAGCTATGAGCATAAAATGACTCACAGTCAAATCATAAAGGAATCTAAGGAATTTTATGGATCTCCATCTACAATAAGGCATTTGAGGGAGATTGTTCTACAAGGAAGACAAGAGGGAGGTTTTTTATAAGTAGGATAAGTTTTAGATGATGTACCTTTTTGTATGCTTATATGGTAATGTACACTTTTTTGGCATTATATGCCTATATGGCATTGACGTGACATTATTTTATTTTATTATTTTATATGATTTTATGGATTATATATATATTCACATTTTTTGGTGATCCACATTTTGCGTACAATTTGGCCCACATTATTAATGTAAAACTAAATTTGATGGTTATATGGCCATATCTAACTATGATCATCTTTAATATTTCCTTTGTGTAATTATTATAATTAGCTTACAATCCTTAAATATGTGTTTCAATTAAACTATATGGGATAAAATAGTTTAATATTTGAAACTTACAATCCTTTAATTATTGATATATTACAATCCAAGTTCAATATCATGTTTCGGATACACCATTTGATGATTTATTTGGGTACTATCCTTGGCTACTTGTGGATAATCTTGTCATCCTTATTAGCTTTGTTATGAATTATATACTTTGGTTGGTTTGTGCATGAATATGATGTTTTGATATGATTTTCCAAGACTTATATCCATCTTTACATTATTTGATGATCTATGGGATAAAAATATTTGAGATGTCATCCTTTGATTGATTTGTGGAAATAATGAATAGATACCATCCTTGATTACATTGTGTATGTTTTAAATGCTTGATATGATGTTGTCACTATTATAATGTGGATACCCTTGCTATACTAGTTTACCATCATTTAACCTTTGCAAATGACATTTGGAGATACCATCCTTGGATGGTTGTTTTGTGGATGATTTGAATGGTTTATAGTAGATGACACTTGGAGATGCCATATGAGGGATTGGTGTTGGATGATATTTGATGCATTGGAGATCATAAATGTAGAATGTTAGACAACTTAAATAAAATATTCATGATCATACACTTTATTTGAGTCATTTATTATTGGATTCACTTGAGATAATCATGATGAGGCATTTTTATAAAAGCATTATTATTTGATAGGCTCATAGGATCATGCATTTATTATTCATGTTTCTTAAACCACTGAACATGGCTTACGAGGAGATGATGTATGCTAATTTGCACTCAACATTGTAGTTGGATGTGCATGATTTTATTTTGATATATGTTTTTAGTGTAATTTCATTTTTTCTCTTAGGAAGTTAAAGCATTTTGATGAGCACTTTCTCAGTTGTATGTTTTGATTCTTGCTTCTAAAAGGTTGAGGTTAGATTACATGTGATTAGTTCATTTCTATTATTCCCATTTATAATAGGTTGAAACTTTTTGATGTTCATTTCTATGTGATTCACCCATGAGTTTCTTCAAGTGCCTGTTCATTAACCTGGTTCAATTTAGAATTATTATCACTAATATGATTATTTTGAAGTTGTGTTGGTTTTTTTGGATTATAAGGTGAGCCACTTTTGTTTTAGTTTATATCCTAATTAGTCCACTTATTTTATTATTATGGTTTTAAATTTATATTATAGGCTTTTACTTTTGGGGATTTATTAAATGTTGTTTATAACATTATAATATTACTCTTCTTGGATTGTTGTGGTCTGAACACCTAGAGATTGTTAGATCTATTGGCTGTCAATTGTTCTTATGAAGCATTAATGACATTTTGATCATTTTATTTAATCATTTGATTTTAATGGGTCATGAGGTGATCTAATTTTGGTTTGAACCATATCTCAGTTTTTGTGTTGGACTCTTATAGTTATTAACCACTATCTTAGGCTTTTGGCTCTAGGAAGTTTGAAGATGCTACTATTGACATTGTAATATTAGTCTTTGTTGAGTGTTCTAGTTAGTAATCTAAGAAATTGAGTTGGATCCATAAATTTATAGTCATTTTTGTAGATAATTAAAAAAAATGACTCATTATCTTCAAGTGTTGATCGAGTTAGGTATGACACTTCAATGTTGTCCCAATTTCAAAAGATTGATTAGTGTTTATGTAGTCAATAGACAATTTCTTATCTTCTAATTGACATTTCAATTTTTAAGATATACATTTACAAATACATAACTTCCAAAACATATAGATAGGTAAATGAAATGTGATCCCATGAAAAAAACTTATAAATCAACCTAATGCATGTTTTTACAATTTTTTTGGAATGCAAATACACAAATAACAAATGTAGTTAACATTGAATTGATAGTTTGATATCTCCACCTTTGGTGCTTTGTGGCTGAAAAATTGGCATTAACACCATGTAAAAAGTGGTAGATAAGGTTTAGTATTAGGCTTTTTGACTTTTATCATGCCCAGTCAAGATATAGAGTACTCGTTCTAGCCTCAACAATGCCCTTCCCAATATGATAAATTATAGTTTTTGAGGTGAACTTCAGATGCATGTAAAACATAAACTATAAGTCATTTACAAAAACCTAAAGAACCATCATGTATGTGTAAAATACATGTAATTTACCCTTAAGTATGAGGATTGAACATTAAATATGAATTTTTAGAGGCATCATAGTAATTAGTGTTGAAATGTAATTTTTATGCAGTTAAAAGACAAGTTCTTCTCCTCTAATTGACATTTACACCTCCATGACCTCCACTTAAAAATTCATCACTTTAAACATGTATAGATAGGTAAGACATGTGATCCTATGACCATGAATTATAAATCCACCTGTATGTGTGTTTTTATATTTATTTAGTAGTATGAAAACACTAATAAATGTTGTCAACTTTGAATTAGTAGTTGGAGATCTCCACCTCTAGTGCTTCATGGATGAAAATTGGCACTATCACTATGTTGGTTATGGTGAATAACATATAATACCAGGTTCTTGGCTTCCAAACATTCTTGTTTAAGAGATGGAGTACCCATTCTGACCTTAAGAATGCCCTTCCCAATATGAGAATTTTATAGTTTTTTAGTCAAACTTTAGATGTGTGTAAAAATGAAACCATAATTTTTTTTACAAACTAGAATAACCTTAAATTTCATGTCAAATACATGTAATTTCACCCTATATCACAAGGATATAACCTTTTATATGAATATGTTTCAGATGTTGTAGTAATCAATGTTTAAATACAACTTTTATGCACTCGAGAGACAAGTTTTTGTCCTCTAACTGACATATACACCTATAAGACCTCAAATTATAAATACATATATTTAAAAACATATATATAGGAAAATGACATGTTATTCCAAGAACACGACCTCAAAATCCACTTAGATGCATATTTTTATAACTGATCAGGAGTACAAAAAATTGATAACAAATGTTGTCAATATTGAAGTGGTAGTTAGATATATCCACCTTCAGTGATTCATGGATGAAAAATGGAATTTACACCACATCAAGGGTGGTAAATGACATCTAAGACTAGGTTCTTGGCCTTTGATCACACCTGGTCAAGAGACAGAGTACCTATTCTAGCCTTAAGAATTCCCTTCTTAATATGAGAAAATTGTAGTTTTTAGGTGAAATTTAGAAGTGTATAAAAATTAAATCATAAGTCACTTGCATGAACCAAAATAACCCTCTTTTGCATCTCAAATCCCTATATTTTCACCCCAAATAACTCAATCAAACTTTGGATATGAATCCATAGAAGATGACGTAGTAATCAATATTGAAATGCAACTTTTATACACTTAAGGTAGGAAAACCCACTCACATTTTTGCTTTCAGGACATCCCCTTAAAAATACATCACTTAAAAAAATTTTGGATAAGAAAATAACATTTTCTCCCATGACAATGAACTCCAAATCCATCAAGTTAAGATATGAAGTACCCATTCTAGCCTTAAGAGAATATGGATTTCTATAATAATGATACTGACCTTCTCTTAAAATTTTATTAAGCTTCTCTTAACTTCAAGAATATGATTTTTTTTACTAAAAATGTTAACCACATGAAGGTGAAAACTTATTGGACACCTCTAACCTATAAAAAATATGTTAATAAGTAATTAAAATTGAATTTTATATGTACTGTAACCTATAAAATCAATAAAATTTGGTAAAATTAAATACATTTACATTAGAAAACTCAATGTAACTTTGAATTTCAATCCAAATAACCACTAGGATCTCCTCTAATCTTGATATTAACAAGAATACCTTCATGGTCAAACTCATAATCCTTCCATATATTCTTTCTTAATGGCCTCCCATGATATTTGAACAATTGAATATTTGTTTCAAGAACTAAATTTGAAAAGTGCAGTATCTTCTTATGTGTTTCATAGTATTTAAATAACCATACATCTAAATTTATGATAGGATGTCATCAAAGACAAGTTTTAAATACTAATATAGACCTAGTGGGATAGTCATTGTTCTCCCAATTTGTGACTAGGGAAATCAATTTAGTTTTTTCCTTTACACAAGAACATAAGTAGTAATTTATTCCCTCTTTGTTATCCTCATCTGTAATAACTATAAAAATATGCCTCGTATCATAAAATAAATAATTTTTAAATAATGATGTTGATAGATAATGAAAATTTAGTACATAATTATTAATCATGTACTTGGTTTCACTAGATCATATATATGGTCAAAGTCATGTGATGATGTCATATATATAAGTTATAATGTTGGTGGAACATGTTATGTGTCCATTAGAATTAGACGTTTACAAATTGTAGTCATTAAACTTAATGATTTATGCCTTGGATGGACACTTGAGGTCACTTTATGCTTAGTTTATCACTTGACCCATCTTAGGGGCCCTTTTGATCCAATTTGAGTCACATGGTAGTCACACATAATGCCTAGGCCTATAAAACACCATATGAGACCCATAATGGCACATTCCTTTAGTTATTTATGTACTTTCACCCTCCAAAAAGTAATTTTTCTTATCCCTAAGAGGACTAGGGTTAGCCTAGAACTATTATTAAGTGACCCTCCTAATTAATTTTTATTAGAACACTATATAAACACTACTTTCATAATCATACACTCTAGGTGGATATTATCATAAAGAAGCACATAAAAGTACCACTTCATATTAATGGAAAGCTCTCAATTATTCCAATATTATATTGATTTAGCAAATAAATTAAATAATCCATCCCTAACACAGGTATCCAGATCTCAAGTGGTCTCCAAGTCATCCTCTCATGCATCCACACTCAAGAATTCTAGCATTCACAAACATTCACACATATCACATAAGTGTGAGAACTACATCAAGATTGATCCCTCCTTGGAGTATTGGTATGTAGGTAATGTGCCCACAAAGGGGTGTGGATTGAAAATCAAGCACATCATACCCGCTAACCCCTTTTCCTCATGGTATTCTATAAAACCCTTATAAGCATAAAAATGTAAGGTTTTGGAAGGGAAATAGAGCTACTGAAAAAGGTATTGATTGCATAAAATTGAAATTCAAACCATAACTAGAACAAGACCTAATATAAAAAACTCATAAAACAATCTTATAAATTCTAGAGGATAATAACACTTCATAGGACAAAAGTGCACCACACTATTTTCTAAAACCATGCTGTTATCTAGGGTTATTTTTGATGCCTAGATCTAGTTCCCAATAGTCAACCCAGTCAAAACCTCTAGTTTGTAGGTGTTAGAACATCCGTACAAAAAAAAATTTAAACTAAGTATTATTTCTCATAATTATTTTTTTATTTTGAGAATACTTTCCAATTAAATTTAGTTGCAAAATTAGTATGCTTAATTATTTCTATATTTATCCTTTAATTTTAAACAATCTTTTATCTACCTAGGATTTTATATTAATTCCCAAATTAGTTAATCATTTGGTGAACCTGACTTACTTTAAATAGTGAAAAAACCCTAGCCCTAAATTTGATTAGGTATTTTATCCTTTTATTTCCTATTTTTAATGGTTATGTTAGGGTTTTTATACCTGATATGTTCTACTCTAGAAACCTTCTTCCAAGTTGTATTGCCAAATTTTATGGATAAAGAATATTATTTTCCTCCTCCTCATATCCAAGAGGGTGATAACTAATTTTCCTCTAATTAAGTTCATGATATTACTCCTCCAATAAGTGAGGTAGCCTATAATACTATTCCAAATGTATATACTAAGCCCATCCATCCTTCAAACCCTTCCTTTCCCATATCTCCCATTCAGGATGTGTGCTTGCATGTTAAATTAGAAGTAACTAGGGTTTGTACTTATGAAATTCTAAGGGATGAAATTATTAGTATAAGAAAACTAATTTCATAATTACAAAATCAAAATTAGTTATTAAGTGAAAAGGTCACATTATTGGTAAATCAAATTACATGTTCAAAGTCTTCAGAATATGCTAGTGTTCATCATGTATATGCATCTACACCTATCAAAGTTGTGCCTATCATTATTTCATATCCAAATCATAAATTAAAACATAATAAATATATTATAAGTGATTCAAAAAACTTACAAGGGTCCAATAAGAGTTCAAGTAAGGTACTCATGAAAATTATTAAGAATAATTTGATCAAACTACCTCCCTACATCAAGTAAGGAGATAGAGATACTATTGAGTATACCATATAATACATGGTCATACACATATTCATGTTTGGAATTGACAAATCATATATAATAGAAAATTGATAATGAGGACCCTATAAAATATAAATCAATTAAATAATCCACAGTGATACATGAACAAATTAAAAAAGGGTCAAATTTAGAAATAATGCAAAAGTGGTTACCAAAGCATAACTCTAAACAACAAAAGGTTCACAAAGAAAAATCAAAGAAAAAAATAGTAAAAAAAGAACATATAAATAAAGTGGAGGATACAAATATACCTCTCCAAATGAGATCTCAATTTAAAATTAGTATGGGCTTGGTAAAAAACATCTACAATAGTTTGATTATCAAGGTCAAAGTTTGGGCAAACATTCCAAAAGCATCACTACTCCTATTATAATAGTTGATAATTTTGGTCAAACAGGTTTGGGATTTATGGAACATACTAAGGCAAATCATTCACTGATACAATTTATCAAGGCAAAAGATCTAGATACACAAGTAATGTTACAACAAGAGCAAAAACTTAAGTTACACATTAAAAATTAGGATAAAGAAACAACCATTCTAAAAAGAGGGTTTAAAATAATAGAGTCTTCAAAGTAATAAATATATACAATAGATACATCTTCAAAGGTCAATGTAAATGGGGTAACTACAAACCCTCCCTTATATCAGAATCCTTTCACAATTACAAATTATATAGATGGGAAACAATACACAAATGTTAAGATTATGGACTATCAACTAATCAAATTTTTTTCACTATAATTTATTGGTTCTCTTAGAAAGGAATTGACACATTTACATATAACATGTGCTTATATCTCATGCTTGGGGTCAATTTTAATATGCCTCAAAATAATGTTCTATCACTTTTCATGTTATTGCAAATTCAAGTGCTTACAATGTTTTCTTTAGAAGTTAATGGTTAACAACAATCAGAGCAACACTTAACAAAATCAAAGATTGCATATCCTTTTTAAATGAGAGTGTAATGATTACAACTTCTAGAGATAATATAGGTTATTCCCAATAAGAGCTCGAAAAACAAGTTATACCTATAGTGGATCTAAATGGTAAGATCCTAATAAATAATCAAAACATTGATAATCAAAATGAATAAGATGATTGTAAAAACATAAATTATTATGGTATAGATCATTTAAAAAGTGTAGATACCTAATATGTTACACTGAGGCATCTTATCAATGACATGTTGGGCTTCTATCACTATTCCTCACTAGTACATAAATTATTATCGCTAACACTCTCCTTGTACATATATTTTATTCCCAATTTAATTGTACATAGTTTCCTTTATCTTCCTCCTTGTACATATATTTTACTCAAAAAACATAAAAATATATATAATATGTTCAAAAATACATAAAAATTCAAATATTGCTAAGAAAATACAAATTTTAGATTTGTATGCATTTCCATGTTTACATTCATTCTATTTGTTAGGCACTACATATTCTATCTATGTTAGTATAGTCATTTTTATCATACATACATGCTTCACTTATTCCCTTGGAGTGTTTGTAGATTACTACAAGACTCTAGTCCTCTACACATAACCATATTTATTACTATTTACCCATCAGAGGCACACACACATATACACTAATTCATCATTGATATATTAGTCCATTGGGGACATCATACACATAGCTTTCAATTTTTTAGGTTATATCTTTTTATCCTCCATATCATAAATTAAGTGTTGATTATATATTGATATTGATCATCCTTTACTACACTAATTTTTTGCCAACTAATATTGATATAAACCTAGCTTATGAATATATTTCCTCTTATATGGATTTTTACCACATTTTTATTGCATACTTTAATTTCTAGCTTTACTAGTCTATCTTTGACTATGTCTCTTTACTTCTACATCTACTTGAGGGCATTTGAATATGCCATTATCTTTTCATTGCTTTTATGCTTTGGCCATGTGACCATGTCCTTGTGTGTGCTTCTTGATTGTGTATATGGTCATTTGAACATGTCCTTCCATGTGGATCTAAGCCAAACTTATGTGCTCTTTTATTTATGTAGACATTTGAACATGGCCTTTTATGTGTTCCTTTTCTCAAACTTAGTGACATGTGACCATGTCCATTGTATTATGGCTCGTTGGCCTAATTTACATGCTTCATGTGATTTTATGTATACTTTCATGTATGCATCATGGCCATGACACTTATCACTTGTTACTTTTACATCCAATTTTTGATGCCATGAGGGACCTCGTGCATCTCCCCTTCCTCCTTGGGTGCCCTGATGGACATTATGCCCCATCCCCCCATGTAGTTTTTTCATATTTAATGTTCAAATACATGCATACATTATTATATTTATCTTTACAACCTTGTGAATGCTATATCTAACAAAGGCACATTTACACTACTATACATTAAGCAAAACTTCTCTATTATTTACAATTCTAATTTTAATCATTTAAAATAGTCCTCAACCAAGTCTAAATTTTTATTTTTTGCAAGATAAATCAAATCATGATCAAGTATTCAAGCCATCCCTAGATGCATTCATATAGTCAAATAACACAATTGCACAAAGCACTCTAAGTGGAAGAACTATGTGAGCTTGATTTCCATCTTTAAAGTATTGGATATGTAGACAACATTTAGTCATCAAGGGGTGATTGGGATCAATTCATCCTATTACACTCCCCCTTTTCTATTTTTAGGTTTTTAGTTATTTCATATCTATATAAGGGTTTTAACTTACAAGAATATATTTTCAGGTCTTTTGCACATATCTAAAGGTCAAATCTCCACACACATACCTAATTTAAGCTTTTGTAAATGATCATGACCTGATTTTCTTAATTTTTAATAAAAGGCAAGATCAACCAACTCAAGACCATAGTGGAAATCAATTATATCTCAAGTTGGAAAATTTTGTTCTTCATCATTTTTAGTCTCAATCTCCATGCAATTGTAGGGTTCATTTATGTTTGTAATTTTTAGTTGTTTGTCAACTTCACATAGTCAAATCCCATATAGTAAACAATTAAGTTTTATATTTTTTCATAGTTTCGTATTATTTCATTTGATTGTGATTATTATATTTCAATATTTTACTTCCATTTTACTTATCACAATTTGATTTACAATATTATGTTATATTCCATTCAATTTATTTGAATTAGGGTTAATTCACCTATTAATTAAAAATTTAAAAAACACATTACCATTTTTACATGTTAAAATGGATTTTAAGAGATTTACATATTGATTATTTAATCTTCTCCATATGTCATGCATAAATAAATTACATCTAGAAAGTCTCAATGATATGTGGGCAAGGTTTTGTCTTAGATGTACAAGTAGAGCAAGATAAATGTACAGTGAGCAGATTGATGGCAATTTTAATGAAACTTATTTAGTGACCAAAATTAAAATTATTTTTTCAAGTATGAATGAAATGATTTTTAAATGAAACTTTCATACAATTTTTTAATTATTAGATATAAGAAATCTCAATTTGAAAGTTATTAAATTCATGATAGTTGTGTATTTAGTGAGAAACTCTCATTTAGTTATGCATGTTTAATGGGTCACCACCATGAAGTTATGCATCTAATATATTTTGGTCTTAATTAATTATATTCCCATGTACTTAAAAACAAGTTAGAATACATGATTAAAGTGATTTTAGATTATTTTAATTTTTTTATTTCATAAATCTAAAATAAAGGCTAATTTGAGTCAATTATAATTATTTCTCAAACTAACTCGAAAGAATTTAAAATAACCCAAATGTATCATTGCAAGGAAGATAACACTTAGGTGTTCAAACCTTTGGGTTTCTTATTCTAACTATTTTATATACTTAAAAAAAATAAAATTCTAAGTTGGGATTCAGAAGTAGGAAGACCAAAGGACACACATTCTAATGGTCAAGTATAATGCGTTAGGCAATAAGGTATGTCCAATGGTTTATTTAATTTAAATATGATTGATTGTATTAATATTTGTACTTATCATTTGGTTACATCATATTTTTTAGTCACATGAGATTATAATAGTTTTACTCTTTTATCAAATAATGAATGCTCTGGTACATGTTTGTATGACAATTCCTTACTTTGTTAATTTAGAAAAGAATCTTCTCAAAATAAAGTTTCAAACCAAATTTATCTTTATCACTTATAACCTTGTTATGATTTCAATTACAAATATTTTCTTTCAAATGTTGGTCTCTAAAAAACTATATTGTTATGTTTATAAATTATGTACTTTCATTTTGAGCTAACATGTACATTTTTACTTTTTTTGTTAGTTACGTTTCTTTGTATATATTCACAGTCTTTTATTTGTTATAGATATATTTATTTTATTTGTTGTTGTTACTTTAGGTAGGTTGCATAGTTAGTTTCTTTGTATTTTTTTTTAGTTTTTGGTTTTAGTTGTAATAATTTTTTTAAAACATGCTCATAATGAAAAAGTGATATACAAGATAAGAATTGAGAAGCAAAGATAGATTGAAAAGTGAAATTTACATAGAGATATATTTTGAAGAAGATATGAAAAATAGACTCAATCTATTTTGACCTTCTAATAGGTTTCCTCTTTCCATTGGCTTCACTTTGTCAGATACAGTTAATTATATTTTGAATTCAAATATACTTATGAAAGTGAATAGAAAACGTAATTGTGGAATGATTTAAAATAAATTGATAAATAGTTTGAGAATTTTTTCAAATATAATTGATTATCATTTATTTTTTATGCGATTGAGTTATAACACTGTAGAATGAATAATTTATTTAAATTTATTAGATCTCATTTAGTTTGTTCCATATTTAACATATATTTATGAATTAACTTTAATTTAACCTTCTAAATGCCTAAAAACTAGTATTCTAGTTTAAAAGGTCCATACGATTAAACTTGTATGATTCCATTTTGACATTTGTGATAGGTGAAAGGGTTGATAGTTAACCATTACAAATTAACATCAAAATATTAGTTTGATGATCTAGAGGCAGTCTAAGTATGTTAATGAATATGTTACACACAAATTAGGAGATATTGTAGGTGATTGATAGTAAATCAGAAAGATTGGAACCATCAAAAGAATGTGGAAATGAGAGAAGGGTGAGTGAGAGCCATATGTGTATGCAAAAGTCATGTAAGGTGTATGCAAGTAAAGACTAATATTTTCAAGTGTCTAATACTATATTTTAGTGTCTACACCTTCCAATTTATATTGATTGGAAAATGAGATAAGAAATCCTCAATGAGAGTTGTGAGTGAATGTACATATCCACTTGGAATAACATAAAACCAATCAAACGTATAATATTTTAAGATTATAGGGAATATCTAGGTCAAAAACTTATCATCAATAACAAATTTTAGTAAAAAGTCATAAGAGGACTTAATATGATGAGAGATATATCCATTTTCATTAAATAATTCAAATTTTGGAGCTAAAACACCTATTAGAAAGGGATATGCAAGCACCTCATAAGCCAAGGGGTTTAAGAGAATATAATTGGAAGTGAATTTATTATTTGGATTTTGAAAACCTCGATAAATTGTTTTAATTTGATTTTTTTAATTCCTACAATATATGCACCATAATAATCATTTCATGGTTTGGAATATAAGTAGAAGATGGAAAAGTATCATAAATTAGAATAAAGCATTTTTAAAAATAGGATGATTAACAACATGTGAAACAAATACAGGAACATTATAAACAAGATATTTTTGAAAATTAGGAGGAACCTTAGAAATCAAAGGATGGTAGCAAGTAAATAAATTGGAATAATTTGAGTAGTAAAAACATGTTTAAAAACATGAAGAAATAGATAAACAATAGGGACACATTTTGATAAATAGGAAGAACTTGAGAAGCAATAGGAACATGTTGAGAAATAAGAAGAACCTAATAAGTAGAAACATATAGAGAAACTATAAGGAATTAATATGTAATATCATTTTTATAAATGGAATGAATAATATAAGTAACATTCTAAGCAATATAAATTTGAATAAGATTAAAATAAATTTGAGAAATGAATTCATGAGAAAGTAAATTTTGTCATGCAATTTTTTTCAATATATTCATATTTTCATATATTTCATTAGGGTTTTATATGACATATTTTATAAGGTTTTCAATATTCTCAACTCTATATTGTTCTTTTAAGTAATATTCTTGATTAAAACATTATTCATTTTCATTCTAGTAATTATATTGAGAAGCCTTAACATTTAAATTATTATTATCATTAGCATTCAAAAAATAAACATTGGTCTTGATATGATATCATGAATAAAACAAAACTTTACCGTATAGTTTTTGTTAGGGGTTTTTAGTGTTATATAAAGGAATCAATTGGTTGAGGAGAAATATTTTGTTGTGTGATACATATCCATATTTCTCTAGCTTAATGTTTTTGAGGCTAATTTTTTTTCCCTTGCTAATATTTTCTCTCTTGTCAAAATTTTACCTTCCATAATCATGAGGTCTTATATAAATGGTGTCAATATAAAATATACATATTTTGTTTACCTACAACTATTGAGGTAAAACTTATTTTTTTTAACCATACTTCAATGTCAATCTCACTTACATATTCATCATACACTTTCTCATAATAATAACTATTTTCAACATAATTATGAATATACATGAAAATCATATAATAATTTATAAGATATCAAAAATAACATCTAAAGGGTGATCCGATATAAGCGCACTAATATTTAAACAAATTTCAAGAAAAATAACGTAGGGCTTTGGATCAATCAAATCAGACAAGAAAGATGCTAGGATTTGGATATAAGAGCATGTAATG
This sequence comes from Torreya grandis, assembly GCA_037957365.1. Taxonomy (NCBI): domain Eukaryota; kingdom Viridiplantae; phylum Streptophyta; class Pinopsida; order Cupressales; family Taxaceae; genus Torreya; species Torreya grandis. Next base: position 3,029,045 of record JARHVA010000977.1, read on the forward strand.
GAATCAAACCTAGAAAAATTAGATAAATTCATATTTATTGTAAGACTAAGAAATATATAAGCATAGAAATAGTGTATAAGGGAATAGATTCACCAAAATGTAATATGGATAAATGGATTACACTAAATTTTGACACAAATACCACTAAAATTTACATAAGCTAAATAATATGTGCAAAACATTAATCTAAGCCTAATTAATCAATTTCAAAACTAGAGAGACTTGGATATGTAAGGCTTAGAGGCATATCTATTTTATTAGGAGAAATGGTGGTAATTGTCAAGATTTAATAATGGAAATATTAACCTAGGAATGATAATTACCTCACATTTAAAGTTGAGGATTAATAAAGAAGCCTTCTAGGAGTGCAATTTTTGCATCTGACGGTATCCAAAATGTTAATGATGCCCTTGGTAGGTTACAAACATGCCAAAACTAATTTCATGACAACACTTACCTTGTCCCAATGTCCTATTTTTTTATGTTATGACTTCTATCACCTATGAAACATATATATTCTCTTTGCCCTATATTAGCAATACTATATAAAAATTAAAGAAATCAAGAAGTTTTATGGGGCCTATATTGAGGTTTTGTTAAGCCTTTAAGCATCATATGTTTATAAATCCCTTAAGCAATAAAAATATAGAAAACATAAAAAAATCATAATTGGAATAATTATAATAATATACACAACCTTATTATTGTGCAACATATGTCCTTCCTCACTAATTTCCATAACATAAGCTTGCATGCAATAATGATAAATTCTTTAATAATTTATTGGTCTTTATAGTGCTCAACTTAATATTTCCATATTTAATTATGTCTATTATATTCTTACATTGATATCATGTTGTTTACGAATATGAATACTTAGACATTTGGATTTAGTTCATATGGTATGTTAAGATAATATGATTCTTGTGATGCATATATATATGCATTACATGTTTATAAATGTTACTTGAGATTATTTCAAGTTTAGTTGCTTGACTATCCTAAGATAAAATAATTTATGTGTGAATTGATGTGCAAGATTATAGGTGGATAATAAAAGGATCTTGGACTACATTGGTCATGTATTTTACCATTTATTAGGCATTGTGTCCCTAGTTGACACCTAACTTATTTATATTCATAAATGTGTTCTAGTTACTTATTTAAATTTTAGGAATTTTAAGCTAACACTATTCAACCCTCTTTATCCATGCCTTATAAACTTTTTTAACTATCTAGGAAGTTAAAAACTGTATACACTATTTATGAATTATATAACACTTTAGTCTTTTACACTTGGAAAATATAGACCTTGGCTATTCCTCTTAGTTTTATACATTTTTTGCTTTCACAAGCCTCACATTTTCTATCTCTCTATGCTCATTTAATATATCTTAATTTGAATAGTATCATTTTGATGACCCAGGCCTTATATCTTTCCTAGAATGTTGTCAGCCTACTTATCTTCCACTTGTATAAGTTCTAAACTTGCTCCTATTTTATAACTACCTGGACACTTGCATCCCAATCAAATACCTACGTTGAAATAAATGTCCTATCATAATTCAAGTGTCTAATACCCTAAAGTCATTCAATTTATAAATGAAATGTATCTCAAAGGTCAGCCTAATTGTTTTAATACAAAATATTCTCCAAGAGGATTGGCATAATTATAAGATTAACCCTCATTCATTCCTCACCTAGAAACACTTGGAAAAGACCTAAAGAGACCAAGGCAACTTATTAAAATCACTCAATCAAACATCAAGTGAGTAAAGCTTCCTTATTTTATTCTATTTGCACATCAGTCATAGAGATAACATAACTACATGTCTAAAGTACTAAAGGAGCATCCCAAGAGCCATATTTTCCAAGTTATAAGCTATGTCATTATTGTACTTATTTATCACACATTACATGATTCACACATATGCCAATATGTAGGAGAGAACTACATAAGTTTGAGGCCCTATTAAGACTATTGGCTATGTAGGTAGTGATAATTTATAAATAGATCTTTAGGGAATCTTGACACCATGAGCCCACTAAACCATTTTTCCTAAGGTCACTATGAAGATGAATAGCTAGAGTTTTATCATTTGATAAGAAGCAATAATCCATGACCTAGATCTAAATATGCTAGAGTGAATGTGACATACACCCCATAAGTATATGTAGAGTAAGATTAAAAAGCAATTAAGTCTATGCATTGTTATAGAAAAACCTAAAATAAGCATAGAGCACATAATGTGTTAAGCCTACTCCCTTAAGGGGTGTTGCTAAGGAAATCTAAGAGCTATTTAAGAAAGAATTATACCATCAGACCTTCTAAATAACATCCTTCCTTCCAAGAATAGCTAAGAAGCATGATTTACCTAAATTGGGTGCTCCAAGTCTTTGTCAATGAAGATTAGCATGCTCTTCCATAATTTCATAGTGTACCAATGGCTTAGGCTCACAAGATTTATCAATTTGTGCAAATAGGTGAAGCTTGTCTATTATAATTTCTGCATAATAAGTTTCTATGAATGAAGCTTAAAAATGGTGGTCGTAGCCCTCTTATTTATAGATTTATGAAAATGATCAGAATCAACCATGACCATCCATCTTGAGATCAAGATGTGTGGCCATGAATCAATTCAATTTTGGAGGGACAAACCATAAATACTCTAATTAATATTTGGAAGAATGGGGTATTAATGAAGTATGGGAGGCCTTAATCCTAATATTTGTTTTATTAATAGCTTATGGATGCCACCCCATTGATGATGTCACAAGGTGATGCAAATTTGAGGAATGAATTTATAATTAATAGATTTTCAATAAATTTCATGGGATTTTCACTTAGGCTCTTGATTTGGTTTAATTTACTTAAGTGGTTTTAATTATTATTTTTTATTTATTTGGAAATTAGCTGTTCATTTAATCAAACTAGTTGAAATGTCAATTTATTGAGTCATAATTTGATTGAAGTATAATTAGAAGATGGTGCTAGTTATGTATAGAGCAATACCCTAGTTAGGACATTGTGGATGTGAAATAACACATGCACATGATGTGTGCTTTTGAATTAAAAGAATTCAGTGGTCTAGAGCATCATTTTTCATGGTTACAATTTGACTCAAAGTTATTTTATAAAATATAATAATCACATAAAATGCATTAGCCCATTTAGGGATATATTAGTCTAAATCAACACCTATATGTGAGAAGTTCAAACCATTTATCTCGCTTTAGTGATTTTGGCCTAAATTATGCATTTTCATAGAATATTGCTTAGATTGATAATTTTAGCATAATAGTGATAGGAATTGGATGTCTACATTTACTCCTATTTGAGAAGGTGTGGTGAGACATTCAGTCAAAGTAACATCTTTTCAAAGAATGAAAGAGTTGTTAATAAGTTTGAAGGTAATGATTGAATAAATGACTCATGATGTCCCCTCGAGAGGGCATGAAAATATGAAAGAGAGAGAAAGACTCTCAAAAAAGAGAGAAAGAGTGAAATTAACCCATGGATGAGAGTACATCCGTATGGGCTAATGCTTGCATGCATTGATTTCTAATGACCAAAAATAATGTATAATATAATGGGCCCCAAGGTGGAGGGAAGTGGGAAGAATGCAATCCCAAAATAGAAGAGGCACACTTTGACATACTCAAAAGAGGGTAAAAGTTACGAGCTTAGGGAATGATCTATCTTGAGATGAGTTACACACTTTGAATTCCCAAAATGAGGGCAAAAGTTGTAGATCTTAAAATTAGAATAAAAATGAAAGCATTGCTCCTAAGAAAGGAGGTCAATAAATTAAGAGTGTGCCCCAATAGATCATATTTGATTGGTTAATAAATTGATTTTTCCCATCAGGGATGATTTTGACCACTGATAATTAATTTTACCCCAGTAGGGCTAATTGGATCGATGCGTGGTTTAAATATTGTGCCTCAGTAGGGAAAAGTAGCAAGCATATCTCAAGGATATAACCTAAGTCATATATTAAATATGATTGATCACAAACATAGATGCAAGGGTCTAATGACTAAAGAAGCCACAAAAACCAAGCATACGAGGATGTACAAATTGATGAAAGAAATGATTGAAAGAATGAGTGTGGCTGAGCTGACCTGAGATACATCATGTATCCCAACACTACCTAAATAGTCCAAATGGACCTCAAGCTAATGTAATCTTCCCAGAAGTGGGAGAAAATGGAAAGAAGAAAGACCAACCAATATTCAATTATGAAAACATTTAAGGTAGTAGATATGTAGGATAATGTCTTCACTAGATGCTATAATATAATTTAGGATATGAACTTCTTGTATAGAGTCTCATGGTAGGTATGGTGCATTTAGAAATGATATTCAAATATTTATTGACATTTGGACGTAGATCACTTGGTGTTTACTTTAAAAAAATGAAATTATGTATCATAAGCATGAGTGAGTGATCTATAATGACATTATATTTTGATTGTAATTGGTTGGTTTAAATGTGAATATTTATAACTAAGAATAATGATAAAAATTACCAGTACCAGAGTTACAACTATTTACATTTAAAAAATAATAATAAGAAAAATAACAAATACAAAAATGTAATCTAACTTAAAATCAAGATATGAACAATCAAGATTTAATTAGGAACAAGAATGTGTAAAATAAAAGAAAGAATAACTTAATAAACAACATGAAAACATGATATGAATAATCAAGATCCATGTGTATTAACAAGATGTACTTGGAAAACTAAATAAAAAATAAGTTAAACACAACTCTAAACAAATCAAGCTTAACTAAAAATGAGACTAAAAGTGGTTATAGAATGTGTTTGAACTCAAAAAAACAAAATAAGAAAATACAAGACAAAATCGTAACACAGAAGACCAAAACACCAAGAATAAATAACAAAAGAATAAAAATGAATAAATAACCAAATAATAAATAAATAAAATAACAATGCAAAAATAATGAAAACACAAAAAATACACAATAAAATACAAACAAATGATCAACAAAATAAAAAAAAATAAATGAAGAAATTTACAAAGCACAACCAAACAACAATAAAAATAAAATAAACACACACAAAGAAGAGTTAGTCATAATGCTAGTGCAAACAAAAAACAATTGTTCATGTACGTGTAATAGAGGAATTAATCTCTATGATAGGGTAACCCCTAATCTAAGAAATAATGATACTAAATGAAACAAAATAAGAACAAAAGAGATAAAATTGCCCCCAAGTGGTAGGGGAACAACATATAAAAAAATGGGGAGAAAAAAATAAAAAGAAGGGGTGGCTGAGCTGACTCTAGATGTATGAGATAAGTGGACGCTGCCTACATAGTTTCATGGTCATGAGATCTAACATGAAATTCAAGCCAAATGTAGTTCTCCTAGGAAATGGGATAGAAGAAAATTGATGATAATAAAACATGATTGATGTTGTAGAGGAAATAAGGAAATGGGCTCATAAAACATTGATAACATTCAAATGATTACTTGCAAAATGGCACGAATATGGGATTAGAATAAATAAAATTATAGGACAATGTTTTTGTTCTTTTTTTATATTAGTTTATAATGTTTTTTGTTTTTTGGATAGACAACAAAAATAAAATATTAACAAAAGGCCTAGAGAACTACCTAACTGGAGAGATGCACTTCTAAAAGCAAGATTTCAAACAATAGCTAAACCATCTACAGTGGGGATAATGGATATAAAAAATGGAATAGGGAACCAACTATTCAAGGAGATGCACGCCCGAGAGTAGAAGTTATAATAATAATATCTAAAGTCAACTACAATTGCCCCTGTGATCTTGTTAAGACCAATACCTACCAAACAAAATAATAATAATAATAATAGAAAAATATGCAGTGTTAGATAAATATGAAGAACCATTCAACATATAAAAACCATGTGTTGATGCATTTGTATTCTCTTATCTATAAGATAAATCTATAAAATACTTTTCAAGATGAATTGCTTTGTAGAACTGGATCTAAGTGTGTCCAGAATGCCTGAGTTATAATCAGGATCATAATTGGTTAAGGAATAAAACTATCCATGTTGCCACGGTCTAGGGTATGAAAAGAATATTATTTGAAGTAGAATGGTCTAGGGTAGAATAAAACAAAATGAATATGGTCTAGAAGAGGATAGTTAGAGTAGGATGAAAAAGAGTCTAGTGGAACATAAATGATCCAAAGTACCAAAGGTCTAAGGTGTCAATGGTCTAAAGTAGTAAAATAATATGGTTCATATGAGAATGATCTAGGGTAGGTTGAGACAATAAAAATGGTCTAGGATATAATAGTGAGATAAAATGACTTTAGCACAATTTCCCCCCAAGTAAGGGGTCTTGTAGACAATGGTTCAAAAAGATGTCAAGCATGAAACCACTTAAGATGTAAAATATTCATGGGTTTTGGGAGTTCTTCAGCATCTATAGTATCCATAAGGTATGCCTCCAATCCATAGTTTGTTGTGATGACATATGGGCCCAAAAAATTAGGTTGGAACTTACCCTTCTTCTTTCATTCAACATTAGTGTTCTTCTGATTCTCTTTCAAGACTAAATCACCAATTTCAAACTCCCAAGGAAGAATACACTTTTTATATATTCTACTCAATCTATTCTAATAGGATTGTAAATTACTCAGGGCAATCAAATGCTTGCTATCAAGGAGCTCTAGCTCTTATAACTTAAAAACTCTATAATCTTCATCATCTTTAAATATTCTCCAAGGATACTCATAGTGAAGGTAGCTTGATCTCAATTAGGATAATATCTTCTATGCCATAAATAAGGGAGTATGGAGTGGATCTTATGGGGGTTTGATGACTAGTGTGATAAGCCCAAAGGGCAAGAAAAATTTACAAGTGCTAATTATGACCAATGTCATTGATAATATTCTTTAGGATTGCAATAATTGTTTTGTTTGATACCTCATTTTAACCATTTCCTTACAAGTTACATAGTGTGGATTTATTATGCTTGATTTTGAAATTTTCACAAAGAGTCTTAACATCTTGGTTTACAAATGATCTACCATTAATGGATATAATATAGGCTGGGATACCATATCAATAGATGATATGGTAATGTATGAACTTGGTAATCTACTTCCTGATGATATAAGTGAGAGAAATGGCCTCAATCCACTTAGTAAAATAATTGGTAGCTATGAGAATATGTTTATGGCCATAAGAAGATGTTGGGTTAATTTTCCCAATGAGATTGAGTCCCCATGTAGAAAATGGCCATGGTGTAGTAATTGGCTATAATGGCAAGGAAGGTGTGTGTGTCAAATTACCATGTTGTTGGCAATCAACACACTTCGTAACATAATTAAAAGTATTTATTTTCATCTTGGGCTAATAGTAATCTATTCTAAGAAGATTTTGGCTAAGACTACATCATTGGTGTAGGACCCATACATTCCTTTATGAACCTCCTTAAGTGCTAACTTGGATTCTCCTGAAGATAAACAAAAAAATAGAGTTCTATCATAGCCTTTACGATAAAGTTTATTTTCAAGGAGGGTATAATGGGATATGCAATAAAGGAAAAGTTTATGATGATTATTAGAAAGTTCAAGCATAAAGACTTGGTCATAAAAATAATTATAAATGTATTTAAACCAAGGTAGGTCAGGTAGGGGATTGGGACTAGTAATGGTGCATACCCTTTCTAAATTTGGAAATACATGAACAAGTTGTATGATATTTTCAATGAAAAATTGATACTCTTTAGCACTAATGGAAATTTGTATCATGGACCCAATTATTGAGATTATATTGGCATATATGTTATTGGCCTGTGGTACCTATTAAAATTTTAGGGATTTAAATTGAGTCTTGAGATTATCTATAGTATGATTGTAGGGTAAAAGGTTATCATCACAAGTTTGGTACTGATATATGGTTTGATTGGTAATAAATTGGGAATATCCATAGACCATTAAGCACTAGATATCCCATTGTACTTCAAGATGAAGTCCTAAAATAAGTGATTCATACTTAGCCATATTATTGGTATGATGAAAATTAATATGAAACGCCTTGGGAATCATATCCCCTTGTAGTGTGATTAACAAAATGCCAACCCAGATCCATGAGAAGTGAAGGAACCATCAAAGTATAGCTTCCACTATTCAAGTTCATTCAACCTTTCTTCTATTGTCATAATAGATTCATCTAGAAAATTAAATATGGGTGGTTGAGTATCCATAATAGGGGATTTTACAAGTTGATTTGTAATGACCTACCCCTTGATGTCCTTTGGATTATATTACTCAACATCAAATTCACTTAAGATAATGACCCATTTGGCAATGTATCTTGTGAGAGTTGCTTTGGATAATAAATATTTTATGGGTCCCACTTTAACAATAAAAACAATTTTGTTATTTAGCATATAATGTTGCAACTTTTGGGAGGTGAACACCATTGTTAAACATACCTTCTCAATAGGTGTATAATTATGCTCATAAGCCATAAGTGTCATATTTAATAATAAATGGCATGTTACTTTCCTTATTCATCATGTTGGGCCAAGAGTTCCCCCAATGCATGTTTGATCACTAAAATATAAAGAAATAATGACCATCTAGGTGTTGGCAGTCTCAAAACTAGCAAGTTGGATAAGTATGTTATGAGATTCAAAAATTTTGATTGACATTTGGAATCCCTTTGAAAATTAACCCCTTTTTTAAGAGATGTGTAAATGGGTGGCACTTATCTACCAGTTGTGAAATGAACCTACAAATAGATTGGATCTCTCCTTATAGGCTGTGGAGTTATTTGAGATTGATAAGTGGAGGAATTTTATAAATATCCTTGATGTTAATAGGGTCTAGTTAGATCCCTCTTTGTGACATAATGAATCCTAAAAATTTTCCTAAAGTGATGCCAAAGACACACTTCTTAGGATTTAGATGGACCTTATACTCATGAAGTCTCTCAAAGATTCTTCACAGAACATCAGGATGTTTGGCATGTGTTCTTGATTTAGCTAAGATGTCATCAACATAGTCTTCAATAATATTATGCATCATGTCATGGAAGATGATAGTTATAGAATGTTTATAGGTGGCCCTAACATTCTTCAAGCCAAATGGCATTACTTGATAATAAAATGTTCCCCACGGTGTGGTGAATGTAGTTTTGTGTTGGTCTTCTTGATCTATATTAATCTAATTACATCTTGAGAATCCATCTATGAAGAACATCATCTCATACCCAGTAGTAGAGTTAACAATCATGTTGATGTTGGATATAGGAAAATTATCTTTGGGGCATGCCTTATTGATATCTCTAAAATTAGTATAAAAACATATACCTTATGGCTTTCTACTTACAGTAACTATGTTTTATATTCATTCAAAAGAGTCTAGTGGTTAGATAAAACCTGCTCCTAAAAATTTCTCTAATTTTGCTTTTACCAAAAGAGTGATACATGGATGCATCTTTCTTATTTTTTGTTTAAATAGCTTAGCATATGGATGGATAATAAGGTGATGCGCAACCAAGTCAGGGTCTAATATTGGTATGTTGAAGTAAGCCCATGCAACTATATCAATGAAATGCCTCAAAATGGTGATAATGTGGTCATGCTCTTTGTTATCAAGGGTGGATCCAAGATAAACAATTTTGGGATTATCATAAGTCCCCAAGTTCACTTTAGTAGTGTTTTCTAAAAGGAGAGTATAACCATCTTCTAGAATAGTAGGTAGTGTTTGATCTTGATCCTCTTATTTTATTACAACTTCTGGTTGTTCTTACCAAAGATATGGATAATAAGATGAATCAGAATCTATCACTTTAGGTAGTAGACAACTAGTCAATATTTTTGGAAAATCAAGGGTGAGTCGCTCAATTTTTTATTCTTATTCTAATGTAATATTGGTATTGGCTATGGAGCTAGGACTTGATGGACCTTGTGTATCCTTTATAGATGAGAAAACTTCACCATCTAAGAGCACTTGAAATAGGTTTTTACTCAAGGGCTTGTATTTTTATTTACTATTTCCTTGATCAACGAGCACCTCAAAGAGGTTTTCACTTGAGGATATCAATGTTTTATATTTTTTGTGATCAAGAAAGTTTACCTGCTCTTTAAAGTAGGAAGAAGGGTCAAATGAGAAATCAAAGCCTTGTTTATGATGACCAATTGGCAATCCATCTTTGAGGCCCATGTACTCAACAATATATTCCTTGTTCTAAAACTCGTCAAGGGGTATGAAATTTTTTTGTTGGTCCCAATCAATGAATTTAGGATGAGAAAGGCAAAGGGAACAATGAGATGTGATAGTCATAATAGAGCTTGAATCAAATAAGTTTGTGTTATCAAGATCATTCTAAATACTATAATGGGATGTTGTATCACTACTAGGAGTCTCATTGATAGTCAATTTAGAATAATCACTATCAAAGTATATGAGGTCACCCCCAGGTGGTATAAATTGAAGACCTTAACTCATGTGAGGCCTACCTACTAATAATAGTTCTAAGATTCCTTGCTCTCGTGGCTTGAGGCCTTTTCCTATATAATCAAAGTTATCCATAATATGATTAAGGATAGGATATTTAAGATTTTAAAAATAATTAGCTATGTCATTAAAATATATCCAATATCCTTTAATGAAAGCTTCTTGATCCTAATTTGGTGAAGTAGTAGGTAAAAATACCATTAGTGGTTTCTATATATCTTTCTTTTTTACCAAATTATGTTGGGAAGGGTTTTGGGAAGGTTTGGGTTTGCTAAAAGATTTATAAGACTTGTGAAACCTAGCAATATGAAAGGCATATTTCAAATGGTATGTGGAAATACTTGCATCTTTTATATTGGCTTGTTGTGCAAGGGTTATGGTAAATAGATCAACCAAAGTGGAAGCAAGGTCACTTGGGTTGACATAATTAGATTTGGGTAGAATGAAAAAATACTTCCTTGTTCTTCTTCATGATGAATTTAAATCTAGGACAATAGTTATAATTATAAAATTCAGCCTCTACATGTTTGAAATACTAGTAGGGATGTAGATCAGTAGGAATAGTGACTTCAATCTCATTATGGGGGAACTTGAGGCACTGATGTAAATTAGATGGGACACCTTGTACTTCATGGGTCCAAAGATGACCAAGAAGTATGTTATAAGTCAACTCAACATCCATAATATGTAATAAGGTATGATGGGACACATACCCAACAATAATTAGGAAATAGATAGTTTTAGAAGATTCCCTTTTGGTATTATCATATGCCTTGATTGTGATTGTCTCTAGACAGATGTCCTTTTCACTATAACCCAATCACTGTACTATCTTGAGGGACACAATTTTTAGACCTAAACCATTATTTATAAGAACCCACTTGATTTTATGGTTTTCAATGATGACCTTAATATACAAGGGGTTGTTATGTCTAGGACTAAGAGTAGAAATGTCTCTATGATCAAATATAACCTGTCAGAATAGGGACAAATAGTCTACAAGTGTTTTAAATTATTAAAGGTTAATGTCTTGGGGAACAATGGATTGTTAAAGGATGCTGTTAGAAATAGTTTTGTGGATTTCATATGTATGTAAAAGTTTTAAGATAGAAATTTGCATAGGGGTTTAACTTAGTTGGTCTAAGATACTATAGGATTTTCAATAAAAGTATGAGAAAGTTTAGCCTTAGATGGTACAATGTTTAACTTTGGATCCAAAGGTATAGTGTTCATGCTGGGTCCAGCGTTGGAAGAGGGAAAATGGCCCTGAAGGGTGACTCATGAGCATCTATTTATGACTGAATAATCTAGAGTTGTCAAGGATCCATTATAATTAGAAGATGAAGGCAAAGGGTCTTGGATGGTGACTCATGAGCATCTAGTTGTGTTTATGAAATCTAGAGTCAGTAAGGAGCCATTATAATTAGAAGAAGGAAAAGGGCCTTGGATGGTGACTCATGAGTGTCTAGTTGTGTTTGCACAATTTTGAGTGAGTAAGGAGCTATTATAATTATAAAAAGAAGTAAAAGGGTCATAGATGGTGACTCATGAGCATCTAATTGTGTTTGTGAAATTATGAGTCAACAAGGAGCCATTATAATTAGAAGAAGGGGGTCCAGAGATAGTAATCCATAGAAACTAAGGCACAATAGAATTACTTGTACCCAATGAAATGCTACTTGAAGGGGAAGGTGTTGACCCTATAATGAGGGGTCCAATACTTCGAGAAGCATGGGAAGGTTCAAGAGTTTTGATAGTGATGGCAATAACATGGTTTAAAAAAATACACCCTACAGTGCTATTGTAATCATAAGGCATGTTTTTTTAATCTAGGTTATTATCATGGGTATTATGATCCTTATTATGATCATGTTGATTATGATTCTGGCCTTGTGCTTGCTAACATTAGTTTTGCCCTTGGTTCTAATTTTTCCTTGATAGCTATTGATTATGCTTAAGAAATGGATCTTTATAAATGACCATATCCTAATTAGTGTTTTGCATGGCAAGTTTTATTTCAACTTCACTACTTTAAATCAAATATTCAATGATATGTCTCAATTGAACACATCAATAAACACCATGGCCAATAGCATGATAGAAGTTAAAAAATGCATATGCCTAATATAAATTGGGTTTGGGTTGATCTTCAAGAAATGGCCTTAGTATAGGCCACACATTAAAATTAGCTACTATGAGCTTTTATAACATGTCCTCAACAAGCTCTCCCATTTTGCTAAAGACTATGTATTTATTGAATGCCCTTTGTGGAGGGGACCTTTGTAAATTAGTTGGTAGATTAGGTGGGGCTAGTTACACATTTAGAGCTAGTGGAGCTTGTACCATTTGTACATGTCTAGATTTAGTCACCTAGTTCCTTACCATGTTCTTATTAAACCCTTTAAGTTTCTCTACTTCAAAATCTTGAATAAGTGCTTGGGTCTGATTAGAAGTTTGAACTTGAGAGTAAATCTTGATAAGAAATTTGGTAATAAGTTCCTTCTCAATTTGCACACCCTTGTATATAATTTATTTGAATGTGTTTGCACAAATGAGTCATAGATTATGAGCCACCTCAAGGTGTATATTTTATGCAAAAATGTCAGCCAACTATTTATCTGGCAAATTGTGTTAAGAGCATCTAGCTAATGTTATGCATCACTGTAGATATGCTGTGAAGCTTTCCATATCTCATTGTTTGGATTTGCATAAGTCAACCATAGTCAACTCATGTTCAATATTGTAAGCAAAATGGTTGACAATTTTTTAAGATAAATCATTCCAATCTACCATCGATCCCTTAGGTAATTTGAGAAGCTAGTCTAAAGCTTGCCCCATTAAACTATGTAGAAACAAGTGAATCAAATAAACACTAATGTAAACTACCTCTTAGCATAATATGAAAAATGTTTGGATATGTTCTAGAGGGACACACTTCCCTTTGTATTTTTCAAATTTGGATGCGTCAAAGTGAGGTAAAAAGTGGACTTGGAGAATACTTAAGTCAAATGGATATGGACATATCTCGTCAAACTTGTATTTCTTGACTCGTTTTCCCATCTCCAATATTGACATGATTTCTTTCATCAAATTCCACTCCTACATGTTTGGTGCATTTATAGTTGGAATATAATCTTGTTGGAGTGGTATGTGCCCCTATTTCATTGTTTTATTAGGAATATAAACCCTATGATCTATAACTTTGTTTTGGTTTACTCCTTGAGTTGAGTAGGTCAACTGTTGATTCTTAGGTGGTTGATGAACATTTTCTAAAATTTATTTCCATGAATTACAAGTGTTTTGTTGATTTTGAGGAGTCCATGGTTGATCCACCAAAGTATGCATTGCTTGAGAGGAAATTTATAAAGTGTTTTGAATAATACCCTCAATATGTGCTGCTTTTTTTGCCCCTTGGTTCTGTGAAATAATAAGAGCCTCTTGGTAATTGAAAAATGTATGCTCCATGTTTGGTTAAACATGTTACAAAACCTCTCTTGTTTTGTTTTGTTCAATTGAGATGTCATGATCTATCATATATGTGTTCTCAACTAGAGTATGCTATATTTGTTCTACCACATTCTCTTATTATTTAGAGGCATTATTGATTATCGAAGTTGTAACCAAAGAGTTTGTTAAGTCTGTGATAAGTTAGCCTACATACCATTGACTGATTTTCTTGATCTTGGTAGTAAGATCTTGAATGTTGGGTATAGACTCTATGGGTACTTACTTTCTATTGATGCCTAAATATGTACCACAAGGAACTTAGAGTGTTTAAGAAACACTTCTCATTTTAGAATTTAATGAATTCAGAGCATGAGTTGTAGTTTTTGATAATCTTGTTATCTATGGCAGAATAGAGGTATAACAAATGATTATTTCATAATATTTATAATGTTTGTTGATTAAGAGCCACCATGGGTTGAAAATATCTACAAATAAGAATAAGATATATGCTAATTAAGGTGAATTATGCTCAATTATAAGTCTAAAGCTAAACTAAGATAGACATATACAATGAGACTTTAATCTAAAGTGAATGTATTAAAAAAGAAGCAAATAGAAGGGTAGGGTAGAGAGAAACTATGTTGTTGTTGATCTTAATTTTAGACATCATGAAAATATTCAAATATCATATAGGCATGTACTTAAAACTAATGTATTATATGAAATAACTTAAGCTTGAATCTTACCACACACTAGGCAAAATTCTAAGGAATGTGAAAAATAATGCAAATAAGAACCAAGCCTACTTTAAAGATTTACCCCTATAAGCAGATAGTTGATGCATATCTAAAAATGTAGAGCAAATGAAAAGAATTAAACTAGAGAACCTTTAGTTATGCTAGCATAATCACAAGTTAACAATTTTGCATTCAAAGTTACACAGCATGAGTCTACAAGAACTATTCAAATCTAGAATTAAGAATAAACAAGTGAGAGAGAAGCCATATAAAAATTCACACAAATAAAATGAGATAATTTTTTCAAAATTCTTTGCTTGCATTAGTTTCTTGAAGTTTACACTAGTTTTTACCTCAAAAACTCCCTTTTTTTACAATTGACAATGCTCTTTTTATAAGGTGTAAGGAAACATGTCTGTCAATCATACCCAATCATCAGATTACAAGTGTAGGGACAATTGTACCTTCCAAAAATGTTCTAGAAATACACTTAAATTTACCAATGGGCTGATCTATAGGCATTGTGTTTTACAACCAACACCTACCTTCAAAAACAAAATATTCCACTTCAAAATGTTAAACAATGTTTTTTACAAAAAGAATATTCTTATTTCACTTAATATTTGGGACCCTTACATTAATACAAGATATTCATGTCTATTTAGAAGGTTCTTATCCAAAGGTAATCTCCTTCACATTACTAGGACCATAAGGTATCTAATTTGGCACATTTCACCCTCATGGATCTGATATGGAATCTCCATGGCATCTCTATGGCATCTTGCTTATCACTGTGAAAAATATGGTCATTACCTTTGGAAATTCAAATTTGATCTTGCACCATTCGATCTATTTACATGAATAAATGCAGCCCATAAATCTTTATAACTATTTGTTGAGCTTTCCATTTGTCACTTATTCGTTCATCTTATTTATTTTGTGTGTCATGTAGTGACTGTTCAGTGCTTCTATGCTCTTTGTACTAGGCTACCACACATCATTTGATCTATTCACTAGGATCTCATGATGGTGACACTTGTCAACTTGATGAAGCTCTATAAAACCTTTAACATTCCAACATTTCATGCATCATTCGATTAACTATGACAAGATCACATGGCCACAGATCTCAAAAACATGTTTGGGCTTTAACACTTAGTTCAAGGTTTGACTTTTCAATGCTTATTACACTCTATTGAATCCATCTCATCCTAATGAATACAAATAATTGATTCAGGTTTGTCTCATAATATTTGATTAACTTCACTTGATTAAACATGGGTCATTGATCCTATGAATAAGCTTAATGTTTAAGTTAGGACTCAGAGATATTTAAAACTTAGGACAGAATCCTAAGGTTAAGGTCTTGTTTATGTTAATAAACACAAATGAGACTTTAGGATTCATATTTTAGTCTAAGTTATAACAAAAGGAACATGCATACAATAAAGACCCAAGTTAAAACATTAGGCATGGCTTAAACCCAGATCTAATTAATCTTGAATCAATGGTAAACAAATATCAGTTTAAACATTAAACATGATTATTTACAAATGATATTGCATTGATCCTGCAATACCAATAATGAGTTTTAGCAATATTGGAAGGGGGTGAAGCCATGATCATCCCAAAAAAACATGTCCATTAATCCAAACAAGATTGGTTCATGTAGATAATAGGAAATATTGAAGTTAAGGCACATGAATAATAAGATAACTTAAGCTAAAGCCTTAGATTAATGCTCACACTTCAAATTAATAAATAAGGCTTTAATCCAAATCCTTAGGCTAAGGCTTAAACATATTAAAATGACTGCGACCCAAAAGAGTATGATGAAATCAATGTTTCTGGGTGAATTGTTTTGGTTAAATTATTTCAGGCAAATTATCTTGGGTGAATTATTTTGGGCATTTTGCCTTGGGTGAATTATTTTGGGTCTTTTGTCTAGGGAAATTATTTTGAAGACCAATTTTATAAGATAAAATGTTTGAAGCAATTATCTCGCGAGGTCTTTTTCATTGGGCAAAATGCTTGGGACGAAAGTTTGATGAAATTAGTCAGGGACAAAAAGGGGGCTCGAAGGGTCATTTTAAAGAAGCCAAAGGGTACATTAAAAAATCCTAAGGGCACTTTCAAAATTTCTAAAGGATCATTATTTCATGAAAATTGTCTTGGAAAAAATGTGTGACACATTTTCTTTGAAGGGCCAATTCTTGCAAAATGAAAGTTCTAAATGGAAATTTCGAAGGGCAAAGGTCCATTTTGAAACTTCAAAAGGATAAATTGAATAAAATCCAAAGGGTATATGCCTTTGGGGTCATTATTTTAGGCCTTTTACATTAGATAAAATTTTTGATGACAAAAATTTTGAAGGGTCACAAAGGGTATGTTCAAAAGGCTCAAAATATCATTCCAAAAAAACTAAAGGGTATGTGTTATTCAAAAAAATACTGAAGGGTAAATTCAAAATTTTAAAGGATAATTCATTTAAGGTATAGGGCTCTTTGAAAAATGCCAAAGGGTACCTTCAAAAGTTCTGAAAGATAATCCATTTAAGGCAAAGGGATCTTTGAAAAAGGTCAATGGGTACCTTCGAAAGTTTTGAAGGTTAATTATTTTAAGGAAAATGGATCTTTAAAAAGAGGTCAAAGGGTATATTTGAAAATATTGAAAGGTAGGTTTCAGTAAAATTGTTGTGGGAAAGATGTTTTAGGCTTTTTTCATCAGACAAAATATCCAAAATAAAAAACCTGAAGCGTCACTTGAAAAAAATTGAAGGATCATTTCAAAAAATAATAAGTCTAACATAAAAAATGTTGAAGGGTAAGTGCATAGAGGCTAAAGGGAAATTTCATTAGGAAAAATACCTGATAGAATAAGTTTGTGGGGAAATTATTTCAGATAAAATGTTTGAAATAATTGTCTCGATATAGATAAGTCTGAAGGAATAGACCAATTACATAAGTCCTAAAAGAATTCTTGAACAAAATCCTAAATGTGCTTGGACAAAGAATCTAAAATATAAACTCTAGAGGGTAATTCATTTGGGATAAAGATCCAAAGAAAAAGCCCAAAAAGACATGTCCAAAACATAAAAAATGACCTCGTGTCTAGACTTAAACCACATGAAAAATAGAAAGGTTTGAAAAGGGGGGATCGAGAATAATAAGAACTTAGCATGGATGTTTATACTAAGGTTCAGTCATATTGAAAAACATGACCAAACCTTAGGAAATACAAATAAACTAAGCCCATAGCATTATTTATCATGTTCCCTCACAAAAAGTTCTTGTCAAATTCAAATAAAGTACTTAGGTTAATCTTACAGTAAGGGTTTAGCTATTCAAATATGAATCTAACAAACTAAAGGTTATTAAAGAATCAAGTTAACACTAAAATCATGAAACCCAAGCATTGTTTACTCCAAATAGACTTTATTCAACCTACAACTTGAAACATAGAGATCCAATGTTAGCACTTTAGATAAGGGCAAACCAAAACCATGAACAAATATGCTAACAAAATTAGGTGTGGGTGATCTTCAGATAAAAATAATGTGAAAACATGCTAATGACTTTGATCAAGTGAATTTTATATTTTAAAGCACAAATTTTCACAAGGGTCCCCATGTTTTAGAAATGGGGGTATATTAACCTCAATAAATGGTAAATTCTATGGGAAACATAGAAATATGTTATAATTCAGAGACTCCGATTCAAAAAAATAAATATATTACCTATTTCACTTGATTAGTACCATTATCAAGTTCATTTCATGGTTTAAAAATAATTCTTGCACCTATGGAGTTAGTACCAAACATCAAAACTAAATCATGTTGTGTGTGTGCTTTGATTCCACTTACTATTTTCCATGAGATTTAGGGAATAACTTCTATATTTCATGCCTTTAATCATTAACATTGAATTACATCACATTTAGCTATTCATTAAGAACCCTACTTTAGCTCAGGGAAGGCTTGAGCATTTCTCTACTGCCAACAAGGCATCTATAGCCTCGGTAGACATACCTTTGTCTCCACTCAAGGCCTTACTCCACTACCAACCAGGCATCCATAGCCTCAATGGAGATTACCAGAATCACCTTTGCTTGGAAAGCTTTTAATTTTGCAATAAGCTTTTATTTTTGTATTTTTAAATCATTTTGGCTTTTTATCAAAGGTTAGGAATCAAGTTAGCCAAGTTTAGGGATTTAGTCAAATGTTTGAACCTCAAAAAATCACCTACGGTTGCAAAATTTATCCCAAGCAAGGATGTTTGTTAAGTGTTAGCATGACTATGTCTTAATAATTCAATCTTTCATCCCATATGTGCAATTCTTATTGAAACCAAGCTCAGATCAAAACAAGGTTTAAAACCTTATGAAACAACTAACCTATCCATTAGTTCTTACAAGTTTCTATAACTATAACATTAAGCTTTATATTTCAAGTCCATGATCTTCAGATGTTGAGGAGTTATACCCACATTCTTGAACTCTGGAGTTCTTGAGTTTTTTGAACTTTGAGCTAAAAGCTATCCAAAAGAACTTATTAGAAGTAAGGAACAATATAGGCAAAGAAAACATGCATAATAGAAAACACACAAACAAGGGATAAGAAGGAAAGAACAAAAAAAAAACTAATCTAACCTACCTACTGTAACTCTTACCATTCTTATAATTCTTTCCATAAAGACTCCAAGTGGGGTAGCAGAGAGTAGTGAATAAGGTACTACCCATTGGTAGGTAGCGTGAACTCTATTCCCTATAAGTCTTTCAAATTAAAGGTGCTATGTCCAAGTATTTTGGCAATTTGATAGGGGCCTATCCACAAAGGTGTGAATTTTCCATGTTTACCCTTGGGTTCAAATGCCTTGTCCCAAAGGAGAACTAAATCTCCTTGTCTAAACACCATTATCTTTGATTGCTTATCAAACCACATTTTCACCATGGTTTGGTGTTTGATAAATTTGGTGAAAGCCTTTTCTCTAGCATCTTCCATTTGAATAATGTTCAACATCCTTGAATTTGAAAATTCTTGATCATCCTCCATATAATCTTACATGAACCGGTATGTTGGTAGCTTGAGTGTAATGGGGAATATGGGTTTTTGGCCATATAAGAGTAGGAAGGGTGTACTTTGAGATCCTTCTTAACCCTTGTTCTATCTAACCATAGGGTGTATTTAAGAAGCTTGTGCCACATTCTAGGTTTCTCTATTGTAGAATTATTTATTGCCTTCATTAAGTTCTTATTATTTGACGTACTTACACCATTACCTTGAGGATAATGGTTAGATGAGAACTTGATAATGATACTATTATCATATGCCCATTAAATTATCTCTATGGATATAAAAGTAGATCCATTGTTACAAGCCATAGATATAGGTGTCCCAAACTTGGTGTATATGTTTTCCACTAAAAAATTGATCACTTCTTCAGTTCTGCACTATTTGGTGGCCACTAATTTAGTCCATCTTATACATTAATCAGTAGCAGTTAGAATATATTTATGACATTCTAATGAGTTAGGGTTGATTACCCCCATGAAATCTAGTCCCCACCGAGTAAAAGGTTTACCTACCATAATTGGCTGTAGTGGCATGGCCACCTTAATATCTTTTATGTTGAAGACTTGACATGAATAACACTACCTCACATGTTTGTGGGCATCCTTGAATATTGTGAAAGAGTAGTAACTAGCTATAATGATTTTATAAGCTATTGTCCTTTAAAAAATGTGTCCACTTCCCATTTTATCATGAAAAGTGCTCATAATATTGGATGTCTCTTATTTGGATACACACCTCAAGTAAATGCCTTCAAAGTTTTTTTATGTATAACACTCCATATTTAACCAGGTAGTGGGATGCCTTAAGTCTTAGGACTCTTTTTTTCTCCTTTGTCAGCCCTATAGGACAAGTGTCATTGATTAATAGATGGACAATTGGATCATACCAATCAATGGACTAAAAAATTTCTTGTTAAACTTGCATGACATTTAGCTTGGGGTTAGTATTGGCAATCAATTGAATCAAAACTTGGTATCTTACCAATTTTGAATTCTTTATTTCAATGTCATATTCCTGTAGCACTGACATCCACTTACCTCTCCTTTATCCTAGTTTATTTTGACTCAACATGAGCTTGGTGGTAGGGGTTGGTAAGATGGCATGCACCTTATTCTTAAAAATTTAGTGCCTAAATTTATTCACTGTTTTAACTAAAGTAGATGATTTTTTTTCGATTAAAGAGTAATTTAACTCAAAATTTTAAAATTTTTTGCTCATGAAATCAATTAGATGATCAGATCCATTAATTTTCTAAGTTAAAACTATAAGAATGATCAAAAGTAAAATAATAAAGGTAAAAATATTTGGAGAAATATGGACTTATTAGGATTAGAGATTGTCCAATTTCCTCCATGATGTCCTTAAAATCCCTCTTTATTTCTTCATTTCAAGTGATTTTGACATCTTTCTTTAGCATATTATTTAATGGCTTGACAATTTATCCAAAGCCAGAAATAAACTTTATTACAAAATTGATTTTGCCAAAGAATGATCTCAATTCTTTTATACCATTAAGAGGCTCTAATTTTGATATAGTATCTACTATATATAGATCTATATATATTCCCTCCTTATTAAAGACATGGCCTAACAAATTTCCCCCAATAACTCAAAAAATACTCTTCTTTGGGTTGAGGGAAATCCCATACCTTTTGCACCTTTCAAATACCTATTGTAGATGTATGATGTGGTCCTACCTATTCTTAGAAAATATAGTCAGATCATCCATGTATATAATAATACATTTACCTACCAGACCTTGGAAATCATGATACATGTCCCTTTCAAATGTTTCCCCTACATTGATTAGCAAAATGACATTCTTTTATAAGCAAATGTGCCCCACTTGGTAGTAAAAGTAGTTTTTGTCCTGTCTTCCTGCTTTACTAGCACTTGGTTATACCCTAAAATCCATAAAAAAAGGACATCATAACATAACCATAAATGCTTTGTATAACTTGGTATAGAGAAGGCAAAGGATAGTTGTCCTTTTTAGATGATTTATTTAGATTCCTAAAATGAATGCACAGTCTCATTATTCTTTTTCCTAACTAGCACCGAATTGGTGACCCAGGTAGAGTGCTTAATGGGAAATAAAATATTGGCATCTAAAAACTTTTTGACTTATTTGAAAATCATAGGCTCTAAAATAGGGTTGATAAGCCTATACTTTTGTCTAAAAGGTTGCCAGTTTTCCTTCAAGGGTATGGTATGAGTGATGACTCTTAGATCAAAAATATTCAAGTCATCATAGAACCATGCTATTATGTACTTATAGTTTGTTATCCAATCTTTGGCCTTTTAATTTTCCATGCTCATACATCCTATCTCAATATTAACTATCTAAGATTGATCTTGTGGTCCAAGATCAACTACTTTGTAATCCTTCCCACTTGCCCTGGGTATTCTAGTGTTTTTAGCCAGTTTATCCTAATTAAATAACCTTTCCAAGGTAATCATGACTTTTGGGATTTTGTTTTCATTTAGTTGAATTACTTTGTTACCAAATGTGCCATCCTCTTCAAGAGTATTCTCATTGGCCTCATCTATGACATGAGTGACAAATACTCCTGATTTGGCCATGAAATTTAGGATATGTTGGTCATCATTAAAAACCTGTAGATGGTTTATGTTATCTAGGACTGAAGGGCATGCAACCATCTGAATGATAATGTTTTGAGAGTTAGGGTTTGGCATAAGATTGTCCATAGCTGAGGGAAGCTCATTAGAAATCTTATTCTCCCCCCTAATGATAGAAACAATGTTGAACACATCAAAAGATTCCAATAAATCTCAAACTCTAAACTTATATCTCTTGAGATATGACAATTTACATTGGTATTTACTCCTCACCTGATTAACCATAAGTTCTAAGTTATCATGAACTAAGAGTTATTCAACCTTATGCTAAATGGAAAATTATAATCTTAGAATCAAATATTCATAATCTATAAGATTATTTGTGCAAGGAAATTGAAGTCTATAAGTAAATTTTAATTCCTTCTCAACAAGATTGGTAATAACATTTCCTACTCCAAATCTAGACTTACACCTAGCACCATTAAAATGCAATTTCTAAATTCTAGGAAAAATATGAGAAGTCTTAGAACTACATACCTTATAGGTCTCAAGATTATACACTCCTGATTTAGAATCCATCATGTTGATCTCATCAGAGTCTAACATGTTAACCCTTTCATTCACAACATTATAATAGATGATCATGTGCTTCATTCAAGGTTGTCTTTAAACTATGATCTAGTTTAGGACTCTTTTCAATGGAAACTACAAATGCAAATAATTAGTGGACATATATCCATTCAAGGCTTTTATCCATTCTCTACTTAATAGTATCCCATAAGCATCAAGAATGTCTACCACTTGGATGTCAATATATTTCTAGACTCTTGGCTTAGAGGCAAGC
Source organism: Torreya grandis (assembly GCA_037957365.1). Taxonomy (NCBI): domain Eukaryota; kingdom Viridiplantae; phylum Streptophyta; class Pinopsida; order Cupressales; family Taxaceae; genus Torreya; species Torreya grandis. The sequence continues at coordinate 3,052,224 of JARHVA010000977.1, forward strand.
TGCATATGAACATTTATAAATTCCCTAGTTACTTTGCCTCTAGATTTATCTAATTGAATAAAAATTCTATCAGATATAATAGGATTCAAATTACGTTGTTGAAAAATACCTACTGGCATAATGTTTGTGGATGCACTAGAATCTAATAAATAATTATGTAAATTCTTACTGAACATCCTAACAATAAATAGGAAAGGTGGGGACTCTATTTTATTTTTATATATAACAATATTAGCGTTTTTAGTTTTGGGTGGCCTACTAGGTTATTTAAATAGGGACTCCAAAAACAAGTCTTGTTGCTCAGTGATTTGCATCAACTCATGCAATGTAATGTTAGACTTAATTTTCATCATGTCTTCCACAATATTATACCTATACCTATTGGAAGAATTAGATGCATTAGTAAAATATTTAGAAGTACTTCCTTTTAAAGGCTATGGGTTATTATTGGAGGTGGTATCTGGAGGAGTGTTGAAGTTGTTTGGAGGTGTTGAAGTAGTTAGGGATTGCTTCTGCTCCTTATTTCTTAGAGGTTAGGTCTTCTTTAGGAACTATTGAAAAGCATGAAATTATTCAAGAATATCATCAAGTTCATTATCTTCTTAGAAAGGGAAGTCAAATGTCTCCACCATGAAGGCTTGGTCAATATATTTAGATCTTGATGTACCTATACCCTTATCTTTATTAGGAACCACTTTAAATGTATCCAACTCTTCTTGAAAGGCCTCAAAAACTTTATAAAAGTTAATATAATCTATCTCACCATGTATATAAGTGAAATGTACTCTACAATAATTAGGTAAAGTAATATCAATAATATTTATATCCATTGTTTTATTAATAGTAGATGACTTGATATTATTATTATTTTTCAACTATCATTATGGAATATATTAATGGGCCTATTAAACCTTTCAAAAGAAAATTTCATACTCGAGTTCTCTCCAGTATTACCAATTTTCTTTTGTAGCTGAAGAAAATTAGTGCTTAACTTTTAAACCATCTTTAAGATAGAGTCATTTTCATTTTAGGTGCCTTAGAATTATGAACTTGATTGTTGTGAGTACCAGTGGCTAGTACTAATGCCTTTTTATCACTTGGATTAAATCTATTTGTGGCAATGTTCAAGAATCCAAAGTTCTAGGTAGGATGAGCATGACTTAAGGGTAATTGGTTCAAAGTTGGGACTTGGTTCAAGGTAGTTATATTCTGATTGTTATTGGGGAAGACATTTAAGGTAGGTAAATGTGGGCTGGTGTTGAGAATAGAGTAAGCTATCTAAACTTGGGGTTGCATTTAAACATTGATAATAACTGATTCAGAATAGGCTAAGGCCTGAGTATTCACTGGTCCAACAAATCTCTTTATTAAAATAAAGGTCATGTGATTTAAAACATCTTTGGAGATTTCTAGAGCCAAAGCATCATTAGGCTTATAAATATCTATTGTTTAGATATACATATTTTGTAACCCAACATTAAATTATTTTATAGGTTCATTTGCATCCCTCTTGATCATGGTGAATTATTGGTATAAGACACAAGGTATAATCATTTTGCTAAATTGGTCTATGAAAACATTGTTAAAGTTAGCCCAACTGGTAATATAATTCTTAGGTAAATTTAAAAATCATTCATATGAAACATCTCTAAAATTAAAAGGAAATATTCTACATGTTACATCTTCATGAGTGACATTTAACAATCTTAAAGCAACTTTGAATGATTTAATATGTTCCTCAATGGTTACAATACTACTAGGACTAAATATTGGCAAATATTTCTTAAGGTTATAGGGAAGATCATGTACCACACCTAGCATGTTGATGGAAGATCCACCCAACCAATCCATACCTTGATTGGGATTGGATATGTGAGCACCCTAAATTAGTGAAGTTGGCAAAGATTTTGAATGCCTGCATTTACCTTTGTTCCACCTAGCTCTTCTATGGACTTCTAATTTAAGCAAAGGTTCCCTAGTCTCTGAACATAACCTTGTTCTGATTCTTGGTAATTATATATTGAGAATTCCAAATCCTATTTGAAATGTGATGTGTCAACCTATCTTTGTAGAGTGTGATGATTAAAAATTCACATTAAGCAAATTTTTCAAAGATTCATATAAAAGACAACAAAGGATGACAATCTTTAATCAAATCAGTTCAAAGATGTATCTAAATACGTAATTAAGATTAACCTTTACATTTTTTTAGCTCAAATAAAATAATTTGAGCAAAGAATCTAAGAATATTTGATCAAAACAACTATTACTAACCTCAAACCTATTGGGTTCACAATTCTAAAGCTATCTTTACCACAATTCAACATATGTATTCAAAGAATGTCAATCTTTGTCTGAATAAGCATAAAGATCAATTTGAAATCATGAACATCACCATCCTTTACATGATTATGCTAAAATAAACATAAATATGCAAGGAGTAAAATGATCTTTAAAGAAAAATCATTAAAACTAGCAAAGATACTATAAATCTACAAAGAATTTGGCCCTCCTAGTGCCAGTGAAGCTTACCCTATTGATGCTTAAATATCTACCAAAATGTTCTTAGAGTGTTTAAGAAACACTTCTCATCTTAGAACTCAAATAATTTAGAGCATGAGTTACATTTTGTGATAATCTTGTTATCTATGGTGAAATAGAGGCAAAACAAATGACTATTTCATAATATTTATAATGTTTGGTGATTGGGAGCCATGGTGGCCTACAAATATTTGGAAATAAGATGATATATGCTAATTAAGGTGAATTATAATCAATTATAAGTCTAAAGATAAACTAATATGGACATATACAATGAAACTTTAATCTAAAGTGAATTGGTTAAAAAAAGAAGCAAAAGGAAGGGTAGGGCAATGAGAAAATATGTTGTTATTGATGTTCAATCCAAACATCATGATAAAGTTCAAATATCATCCAAGCATGTAATTAAAATCAATGTATGATACAAAAAAAAAAGCTCTAATCTTACCACACATTAGGAAAACTTCTAAGGAATGTAAAAAATAATGCAAATAAGAATCAGGTCTATTTTAAAAATTTACCCCTATAAGTAGATAGTTGATGCACATAGACAAATATAGAGAAAATGAAATGAAGTAAACTAGAGAACCTTAAGTAAAAGTTAACAATTATGCATTCAAAGGTACACACCATGAGTATACAAGAACTATTCAAATCTATAATTTAGAATAAACAAGTGAGAGAGAAGCCATATAACATTTCACACAAATAAATGAGATAATCTTTTAAAAATTCTTTACTTGCATTAGTTGCTCAAATTTTACACTAGTTTTTAGCTCAATAACTCCCTCTTCTTTATAATTGACAATGCCCCTTTTATATGGTGCAAGGAAGCATATCGGTCAGTCATACCTAATCATAAAAGTATAAGTTTAGGGATAACTTACCCTTCCATAAATGTTTTAGAAATACACTAAAATTTCCCAATGGGTTGATCTATAGGCAGTGTGTTTTAAAAATAACACCTACCTTAAAAAATATAATATTCTACTTCAAAATGTCATAAAATTATGTTTAAAAAAAGAATATTCTTATTTCAATTAATCTTTAAGACCCTTGTGTTGCTGCAAGATCTTCATGTCTCTTTAGAATGTTCTTAGACCAGTGTAATCTCCTTCACATTACCAAGTCCATAAGATCTTTGATTCAACACATTACACCCTCGTGGATCTGATGTGGCATATCCACAAAATCTATGTGGCATCCTATTCATCACCATGCAAAATATGGTCATTGTGTTTGGAAATTCAACTTTGATCTCACAGCGTTTGATCTGTTTGCATAAATCAATGCATCCCATAGATCTTTGTAACCATTTTTTGAGATTTTAATTTATCACTTATTGGTTCATCTTGTTTCTTCTATATTATACATGGTGACTACTCAGTGCTTCTACGCTATTTTTACTAATCTCCCATACATCATTTTATCTATTCACTAGGCTCCTATGATGGTGACACTTATCACCCCCATGAAGCTGCATAAAACCTTTAACATTATAACATTACATGCATAATTTGATCAACTATGTTAGGCTCACATGGACCATAGATATCAATAATATGCTTAGGCTTTAACTCTTAGGTTAGGCTCTAAATTTTCAATGCATGTCATGCTCCACTAGATCCATCTCATCCTAATGAATGCGGATCAATGATCTGGGCCCATTTCATGCCATCTAATTAACTTTGCCTAATTAAACATGGGTCATTGATCCTATGAACAAGTGCAATGTTTAATTTAGGACTTAAAGATATATGGAACTTAGGATAAAACCCTAAGGCTAAGGTCTTTTTTATGTTAATAAATATAAACAAGACTTTAGGACTTAGATTTTAGTCGAAGTTATAACAAAAGGACCATGCATATAATAAAGACCTAGGTTAAAAAATTAGGCATTACTTAAACCCAGATCTAATTAATCTTGAATCAATGATAAATAAATATTAGTTTAAACATTAAACATGCTTATTTCTAAATGATATTCCATTAATCCTACAACACCAGAAATGATTTTTAGCGACATTAGAAGGGGATGAAGCCATGATCATCCCAAAAAACATGTGCATTAATCCAATCAAGATCGGTTCCTATAGAGAATAGGAAATATTGAAGTTAGGGCACATGAATAGTAATAACTTAACTTAAAGTCTCAGATTAATGCTCACACTTTGCATTGATAAATAAGGCTTCAATCCAAGTCCCTAGGCTAAGTTTTAAACATATTAAAATGACCGCAACATAAAAGAGTTTGATGAAATCAATGTTTTGAGTGAATTATCTTGGGTAAATTATTTTGGGTGAATTATCTTGGGTAAATTGTTTTGGACATTTTACCTCAGGTGAATTATTTCAGGCCTTTTATTCAGGGAAATTGTTTTGAAGACCAATTTCATCAAACAAAATGTTTGAAGCAATCATCTCATGGGGTATATTTCATCAAGAAAAATGTATAGGATTAAAGTCTAAAGGAAATAGTCAAAGCAAAAAAGGGGGGCCCGAAGGGTCATTTTAAATAAGTTGAAGGGTACCTTCAAAAATCCTAAAGGAACTTTCAAAAGTTCCAAAGGATCATTCTTTTGGGAAAATTGTCTCAGATAAAATATCTGACACATTTTCCCTGAAGGGCCAATTCTTGTAAAACAAAAGTTTTGAAGGGAAATATCAAAGGGCAAAGGCCCATTTCAAAAATTATGAAGGATAAATTACACAAAGGCCAAAGGGTATATGCCTTTAGGGTCATTATTTTGAGCCTTTTGTTTTGAATAAATTTTTTGATGACATAAAGTTTGAAGCGTCACTTTAGAAAACCTGAAGGGTATGTTTAAAAGGCTCAAAGGGTCATTCCAAAAAATCAAAGGGTATGTTAAAAAGGCTCAAAGAGTCATTCTAAAAAACCCTAAGGGTATGCGCCCTTCACAAAAATCCTGAAGGGTACATTCAAAAGTTTCAAATGATAATTAGTTTAAGGCAAAGGGCTCTTTGAAAAAGGCTGAAGGGTACCTTCAAAATTTTTGAAAGATAATTTTTTTAAGGCAAAGGGATATTTAAAAAAGGCTGAAGGGTACCTTAAAAAGTTCAAAGGATAATTTTTTTAAGGCAAAGGGCTCTTTAAAAAGAGGCTGAAGGGTATATTTGAAAATATTGAAAATTAAGTTTCAATAAAATTGTTGTGGGAAAGATGTTTTGAGTTTTTTGTATCAGATAATATATCTGAAACAAAAATCCCAAAGGGTCACTTGAAAAAATCCGAAGGATCATTTCAAAAAATAATAAGTTCAAAATTAAAAATGCTGAAGGGTAAGTGCAAAGAGGCCAAAGGGAAATTTCCTCAAGCAAAATGCCTAATATAATAAGTCCATGAGGAAATTATTTTAGACAAAATGTTCAAAATAATTGTCCTGACATAGATAAGTCTAAAAGAATAGACAAATCACATAAGTCCTGAAAGAATTCTTGAACAAAATCCCAAAAGTACTTGGATAAAGCATCCAAAATATAAGCCTCATAGGGTAATTCCTTTAGGATAAATATTTGAAGGAAAATCCTAAAAAGACATGTTTGAAACATAAAAAAAGGACCTCACATCTAGAATTATACCACATGAAAAATAGAAAGGTCCAAAAAAGGGGGCTCAAGAATAATAAGAACTTAGCATGGATGTTTAGACTAAGGTTTGGTCATGTTGAAAAACATGACTAAACCTTAGAAAATAAAAATAAAGTAAGACCATAACATTATTTAAAATGTTCCCACGTACAAAGTCCCCACTAGATTCAAATAAAGTACATAGGTTAAACTTAGATTAAGGGTTTAACTATTAAAATATGAATCTAACAAACCAAAGGTTAGTAAATGATCAAGTTAACACTAAATCATGAAACCCAAGCATTATTCATTTCAAGTAGACTTTATTAGACCTATAAACTGAAACATAGACATCCAATGTTAGCACTTAAGGGCATACTAGAACCATGAAAAAATATGTTAATAACATCAGGTTTGGGTGATCTTCTAACAAAAAATAATGTGCAAACATACTCATGACTCTGATCAAGTGAATTTTCTATTTCAAGGCACAAATTTGCATAAGGGTCCCCATGTTTTAGAAATGGGGGTATGTTGACCTCAAAAAATGACAACTTCTAGGGGAAACATGGTAATATGTTAGAATTTAGAGACTCTACTTCAAACAAATAAATATATTACCTATTCCACTTGATTAGTACCATTATCAAGATTAGTTCATGGTTTTAAAATAAGTCTTGCACCTATGGAGTTAGGATCAAACATCAAAACTAAATCATGGTGTGTGTGTGCGCTTTGATTTGACTTACTATTTGCCATGGGATTTAAGAAACAAATTTTAGATTTCATGCCTTTAATCATTAACATTAACTTAGATAATGTTTGGATATTCATTAAGAACTATGATTTATCTCAGAGAAGGCTTGGGCATTGCTTTGCTACTAACTAGGTATATATAGCCCCTACAAAGATACCTTTTGGCTACACTTAAGGCCTTACTCCGCTACCAACCAGGCATCCATAACCCTGGTAGAGATTATCAGAATCACCTTTTCTTGGAAAGATTTTTATTTTACAATAATCTCTTATTTTTGTATTTTTTAAATCATTTTGGCTTTTTATCAAGGTTGGGAATTAGATTAGCTAGGTTTAGGGATTTGGTCAAATGTTTGATCCTTAGAAAATCACCTATGGTTAAAATATTTATCCCAGGTAAGGATGTTTATTAAGTGTTAGCATGGTTGTGTCTTAATAATTCAAGCTTTCATCCCATATGTGCAATTCTTCTTGAAACCAAGCTTAGATCAAAACAAGGTTAAAACCTTACGAAACAACCAACCTATACATTAATTCTTACAAGTTTTTATAATTATAACATTAAGCTTTATATTTTATATCCATGATCAATAGATGTCGAGGAGTTATACCACATTCCTAAACTATCGATTTCCTGAGTTTTTTGAACTTTGAGCTAAAAGCTATCCAAAATGACTTATTAGAAGCAAAAAACAACATAGGGAAATTAAACACATAGAATAGAAAACAAAGAAAGAAGAAAGCAAAGGAAAATAAAATAGATACATACAAACAACACACAAATAAGGGACATGAAGGAAATAACATAAAGAAACTAATATAGCCTACCTACTCTTACTTTAACCATTCTTATAATTCACTCCATAAATACTCTAGGTAGGATAGTAGAGAAGTAGTGCTTAAGGTATTACCCATTCATGGGTAGTGTGAAATCTATTCCTTATAAGTCTTTCATCTTAAAGGTGTTATCTCTAAGTATTTTGGCAATTTGATAGGGGCTATCCACAAAAGTGTGAATCTGCTATTTTTTCCCTTGGGTTTGGATGTCTTGTCTCAAAGGAGAACCAAATATCCTTATTTGAACACATTTATCTTTGATCACATATCAAACCACCTTTTCATTATGGTTTGGTGTCTACTAAATTTGTAAAAAGCCTCTTCTCTTGCATCTTCCATCTAAACAATGTTCAACATTCTTAAATTTGCCAGTTCTTGATCATCCTCCATGTACTCTTACATGAACCGGTATGTTGGTAGCTTGAGTGTAATAGGGAATATGGGTTCTTGGATATATAACAGTAGGAAGGGTGATGATTTGAGATCCTGCTTAACCATTGTTCTATCTAACCATAAGGCACATTTGAGAAGTTTGTGCCACATTCTAGGCTTATCTATTGTAAACTTATTTTTTGCCTTCATCAAGTTCTTATTAGTCAACTTGAACATGCCATTACTTTGAGGATAATGGTTGGATGAGAAATTGAGAATGATACTATTATTGTATACCCATTATATCATCTCTATGGATATAAAAGAAGGTCCATTATCACAAACTAGAGATACATGTGTCCTAAACTTGGTGCATATGTTTTCATCTAAAAAAATGATCACTTCTTTAGTTCTACATTGTTTGGTGGCCACTACTTTAGTCCATCTTGTGTAGTAGTTAGTAGTAGTTAGAATGTATTTGTGACCTTCTGATGAATTGGGTTAATTACCCCCATGAAATATAGTCCCCATTGAGTAAAGGGTTTATCTACCATAACTGGTTATAGTGGCATGGCCACCTCAAGGTCTTTTGTGTTGAAGACATGACATGAATAACATTAACTCACATGCTTGTGGGCATTCTTGAAGATTGTGGGCTAGTAGTAACCATCTATAAGTATATTATGAGCTATTGTCCTTCTAGACAGATGTCTACTTCCTAGCTTCTCATAAAAAGTGCTCAAAATCTTTGCTACCTTTTATTTGGATACACACATCAAGTAAATGCCTTCAAAGTTTTTTTGGTATAATACTCATTTAATTAGGTAGTGGGCTACCTTAAGTCTTAGGGATCTTCTTTGCTCCCTAGTCAGCCCTATAGGATAAGTGCCATTGATTAGTAGATACATAATTGGATCATAGCAATCATTTGATTAACAAATTTCTTGATCAACCTACATGACATTTATCTTGGGGTTAATATTGGTAATCAATTGAATCAAACCTTGGCATCTTACTAGTTTTGTAGTCTTTAGTTCAATGTCATATTATTGTAGTACCAACATCCACTTACCTCTCCTTTCTCATAGTTTATTCTAACTCAATATGAGCTTGGTGGTAGGGTCTGGTAAGATGGTATGCACCTTACTCCTAAGAATCTAGTGCCTAAATTTCTTCATTGCTTTACCTAATGTACATGCTTGTTTTCCAATTAAAGAGTAATTTAACTCAAAATTTTAAAATTTTGTGCTCATGAAAGTAATTGGATGATTAGATCCATCAATTTTTTGAGTTAAAATCATAATAATAGTATGATTAAAAGCTAATGAATAAATGTAAAATCCTTGGAGAAATATGGACTTATTAGGACTAGAGATTATCTAGTTGCATCTTTGATGTCCATAAAAACCCTCTTGGTTTCTTCATTCCAAGTGATTTTGACATCTTTATTCTGCATATCATTCAATGGCTTGACAATTTATGCAAAGCCAAAAATAAACTTAAAAAAAAAATTAATTTTGCCAAATGCTATGTACTTAGGGATATGATATATTGATGTATATGCGTTGATGAAGATGACGACATGTGGCACACATCCCATTTGTTATATGGGTACACTATATTAGGATAATAGAGTAACTTATGGAAGTAAGCATTGAGTCTTCTATTGTAAGAGGATATTGGAGGTTGTCCCCTCGAAGAGACATTATGGAGTTATTCCTTCCTAAAGGAGTATTATATGGTGTTTCCCTACCTTAAGGGTATTTATGATTATATTTAATATCAAGATCATATCAAGTGGTATCAGAGCCTCCACCTGGGTTCAAGTCACAGAGTGGGTGGGTTACACTGGTATTCTAGTGTTTGGCTGAGGCTTGTACATGTAGTGGATCTCATGTACATGCACAAAGCCATCCCAGAGTCTAGGCTTCGAAAGCGTGGTGGGATGTTATGGTCCTAGTGGGCAGACTTCACTAATGCCTCAAGGTTTTGGTGTAACGGTTCATTCCATGTGGTATCAGAGCTTTGATTTGGATATGATATATTGATGTATATGGGTTGATGGATATGCCGACATGTGGCACACATCCCCTTTGTTATATGGGTACACTATATTAGGATAATAGAGTAACTTATGGAAGTAAGCATTGAGTCTTCTATTGTAAGAGGATATTGGAGGTTGTCCCCTCAAAGAGACATTATGGAGTTATTCCTTCCTAAAGGAGTATTATATAGTGTTTCCCTACCTTAAGGGTATTTATGAATATATTGAATATCAAGATCATATCAAGTGGTATCAGAGCCTCCACCCGGGTTTAAGTCATAGAGCGGGTGGGTTACGTCGGTATTGCAGTGTTTGACTGGGGCTCGTACACATAGTGGATCTCGTGTACATGCACAAAGCAAGCCCAGAGTCTAGGCTTTGAAAGTGTGGTGGGATGTTATGGTCCTGGTGGGTGGAATTCACTAACGCCTTGAGGTTTTGGTGTAGCGGTTCATTACATGTGGTATTAGAGCTTTGATTTGGGCAATTTGTGTGGAGTGAAACCCTAATTTCACTATATCTTTTGAAATATAAGGAATTTTTATTCAAAATTTTTACTGGAGATGTAAGAAAATATAAGAGAAGTGTAGTAAAAATTTTAGATTTTTTTGATTTGTTTTGGGGGAGTTATTTCTATTTTAGGGTTTATAATAATTTTGCTATATCTTTCAAAATATAGAATTTTTATTTGGAATTTTTACTGGAGATGTAAGCAGATTTAAGAGAAGTGCAGTCAAAATTTCAGAATTTTTGGAGTAGTTTTGAGTGATTTTATGGATCAGTTTTGACATTTTAGGGTTTCATGAACCTTCATTTTTTTGCGGATCATGGAGTTGTAAAAATTTTCAGGGGAAGATGATGTTGATGCTAGAGAAAGGTGGCTCAATTTTAAGGAGACGAATACTACAAAAATTTTATGGAAAATAGAATTATGTTTTTCTTTGTCTGGGCTTGAAAAACATTGGTGGACTAATGAATTGAGCTTTGCACAACAGTATTCTTCATGGGAAGCAATGGAGAAAACCTTCCTAGATCGATGGGATATAAACAAAAAAGAGGATGTAGAAGAGGAAGAAAATCATGATGATAAAGAAGTAGAAAAAGAAGAAGAAGAAATAGAAGAATCAACAGAAGAATAGGAAGAAGAAGTAGAAGAAGTAATTGAAGAATAAGAAGAAGAATTGGATGATAAGGGTTCAAATAATTTGGCTCTAAAGAAATCCGAGTCAATTTTTCAATTTCATGGATGCATTCAAAAGAAGAAGGTGGTTGTGTCCATAAACCCTACTAGTAAGTATAACTTTATTAACATGAATGTGGCCAAGCATCTACATGTTCAAGAAAAGAATATCAAAGAGGTTCAAGTAGATGGTAAGAATATTTCAATGTTTGAATATCCAAAGCTCATTATGGAAAAATATGTTTTGCATTCAGATTTTTATGCTTTGGATATGGATGATGTGGATATAGTTCTTAGATATCCATGGTTAGAGACTTTGGGAACAATGAATATTAATGTTCAAAAAAAGTTCATGAAGTTTTGGTATAAGAAAAATAAGATCACTTTACAAGATATCATAGTGAAAAAGGCACCAATAACAATCTAGGTAGATCGTGAGGATGAGATGGAAATAGGTGATGAAGAACATGATGAAGATTCAGATGATATAGATAAAGACACACTACAAATGAGCACTTCATCTACTCAAGAGATAAAGAAGGAAAAGGTGGAAGAGGTAGAAGCAAAGGTGGATAAGGTCAAAGTATTGGAAAAGGTTGAGGTATATAGACACCCACATCATCATGAGAGGAAACAATCATGGAACCAGGTGAGGAAGTGTCATAATAACAATCATTTTGTCTATACAAGAAATAAAATTTCCAATCATTATGGATATGCATGGAATCCAAAGAAAAAATAATATGGCACATGGAATGAATGGGGAAATCACTATGACTATGCATGGAAGAATACCTACTATGGTCATGGTTGGAATCAGAGTAGTGCAATGGATTATGGTACATGGAATTAAAAAAGGAATAATTATGATTGGACACCAAAGTAGTATAATTATGATCATAAATGCAAACAGAGGAGCACAAGGGAATTTGGAAACAAGCTTGGAGAGCTATCACCTACCAAGATCACATATGGATGGCTAGATGATCGAGATTGGAGACAGGTGTGCAATGATTTGAAGCACACTCATTATTTGGTTTCTTCCTATGTTTCAGGGATGAAACATGTCAAGGAGGGAAGGAATGCTATGTACCTGGGGATATGATATATTGATGTATATGGGTTGATGGAGATGCCGACATGTAGCACACATCCCCTTTGTTATATGGGTACACTATACTAGGTTAATAGAGTAACTTATGGAAGTAAGCTTTGAGTCTTCTATTGTAAGAGGATATTGGAGGTTGTCCCCTCAAAGAGGCATTATGGAATTATTCCTTCCTAAAGGAGTATTATATGGTGTTTCCCTACCTTAAGGGTATTTATGAATATATTGAATATCAAGATCATATCAAGTGGTATCAGAGCCTCCACCCAGGTTCAAGTCACAAAGCGGGTGGGTTACGCTGGTATTGCAGTGTTTGGCTGGGGCTCATACACATAGTGGATCTCGTGTACGTGCACAAAGCCAACCCAGAGTTTGGGCTTTGGAAGTGTGGTGGAATGTTATGGTCCTGGTGGGCAGACTTCACTAACACCTCGAGGTTTTGGTGTAGCGGTTCGTTACACCAAAGAATGATTTTAGTTCTTTTCTACTATTAGGAGGCTCTATTTTTGATATAGTATCTACTCTATCTAGATATATAGAGATTCCATCTTTAGTAATGACATGGCCTAACAACTTTCCCTCAGTAATACAAAAAATACTCTTCTTTGGGTTGAGGGAAATCCCATACCTTCTGCACCTTTCAAATACCTATTGGAGTTGCATGATGTGGTCTTCCCTATTCTTGGAAAAGATAGTTAGATCATCCATGTATATAATAATGGATTTACCTACCAAACCTTGGAAAGTATGATCCATGGCCATTTGGAACATTTACCCAATGTTGATTAGCCCAAATGACATTCTTTTGTAAGTAAATCTGCCCCACTTGGTAGTAAAAGTAGTTTTCATTCTATCTTCTTGATTTAACAACACTTGGTTATACCCTAAAAATCCATCAAGAAAAGACATCATAGTAGAACCAAAAATGCTTTGTATAACTTGATCTAGAGAATATAGAGGATAATTGCCCTTCTTAGATGATTTATTTAGATTCCTAAAATCAATGCATAGTCTTATGTCACCATTATTTTTCCTAATTGACACTAAATTAGTGACCTAAGTAGAGTGCCTAATGGGAAATACAATATTGGCATCTAAATTTTTTTTGACTTATTTGAAAATAATAAGCTCTAAAATAGGGTTGACAAGCCTCTGCTTTTGTCTAAAAGGTTTTCAATTTTCATTCAAGGGTATGGTATGAGTGATGACTATTGGATCAAAAATATTCAAGTCATCATAGGACCATGTTATTATGTCCTTATAGTTTGTCAGCAAGTCTTTGGCATTTTCATTTTCTAGGCTCATACATGTTATTCCAATATTAAGTAATTGATATTGATCTTGTGGTCCAAGATCAACTACTTTGTAATCCTTCCCACTTACCTTGGGTATTTTTGTGTTTTTAGCTAGTTTGTCCTGATCGAATAACTTTTCCATGACAATCATTTATTTTATGATTTTGTTGTCATTCAGTTGAATGAATTTGTTACCAAATATGCCATCCTCTTTAAGTTTATTCTCATTTGGCTCATCTATGACATGGGCCTCAAATACTCCTAAGTTGGTCATGAAATTTAGGATATGTTGGTCATCCTTAAAAACCTACAAATGGTTTATGTTATTTAGGACTGAAGGGCATGAAACCAACTCAATGCTAAAGTTTTGAGAGTCAAGGTTTGGCATAAAATTGGCTATAATTGAGGCAAGATCATAATCAACCTTGCTTTCCTCCCTAGGGATAGAAACAATCTTGAAAGCATCAAAAGATTACAATAAATCCTAGACTCTAAACTTATATCTCTTGAGATATGACAATTTACACTAGTATTTATTCTTCACTTGATTAACCATAAGTTTTGAGTTACCATAAACCAATAGTTATTTATCCTTATATTTAATGGGAAATTACAATCTTAGAATCAAAGATTCATACTCTACAAGATTATTTGTGTAAGGAAACTGAAGTCTACAAGCAATTTTTAGTTCCTTCCCAATAAGATTGGTCAGAATAATTCTTACTCTAGATCTAGATTTACACCTTGCACCATAAAAATGTAATTTCCAAATTATAGGTAAAGCATGAGAAATCTTATAACTATGTACCTTAGAGGTCTTGAGAGTATACACTCCTAATTAAAAATCCATCATTTTGATCTCATTAGAGTCCAACATGTTATCCCTTTCATTCACAACATTATACTCGGTGATCATGTTCTTCATCTAAGGCTCTCTTTCCACTTTTATCTAACTTGGGACTCATTTTCATGATAGACATAAATGCAAACAATTAGTAGACATATACTCATTCAGAGCCTTTGTCCATTCTCTAATTAATAGTATCCCATAAGCATTAAGAATGTCCACCACCTAGACGTTAATAAATTAAAGGACTCTTGACTCAGACACAAGATGCATATGAACATTTAGTAATTCCCCAATTACTTTGACTCTAGATTTATCTAATTTAGTAACAAATCTATCAGATTTAATATGATTCAAGCTAAGTTGTTGATAAATATTTGTTGGCATAATGTTTGTGGATGCATCAAAATATAATAAAAAATTATGTAAATTCTTATCGAACATCTAGAAAATAGGTAGGAAAGTGGAGACTCTATCTTATTTTTATACATAACAACATTGGCATTGTTAGTTTTGGGTGGCCTACTATGTTTTTTATAAAAATAATCCAACAATAAGTCTTTTTACTTAGTGATCTATGTCAACTCATGTAATGTAATGTTATCCTTAATTTTCTTCATGTCTTCCACAATATTATATCTAGTCCTATTGGAAGAATTAGATGCGTGGGCATAATGTTTAGAAGTAATTCCTTTTAGAGGCCCTAGGTTATTATCCAAGGTGGTATCCAAAGGAGTGTCAAATTATTTGGAGGTGTTGAAATAGTCAAGGGTTACTTCTTCTCCTTATTCCTTAGAGGGTATGTTTTCTTTAAGAATTGCTAAAAAACATGGAATTATTTAGGAATACCATCAGGTTCATTATTTTTTTGGAAATGGAATTCAAATGTCTCCACCATGAAGGCTTGGTCAATAGATTTATATTTTGATGTACCTGCACCCTTATCTTTATTAGGAACCACTTTGAACATATCAAACTCTTCTTGTAAGGTCGCAAAAGCTTTACAGAGTTCAATGCAATCTATCTCACCATGTCTAGAAGTGTAATTCCAATAATCAGGTAAAGCAATATCAATAAGATTTATATCCATTGTTTTCTTATTAGTAGATGACTCATTGTTCTTATTGTTATTATAACTGTCATTATAGAATATTTTAATGGGCCTATTAAACCTTTGGAAATAAAATTTCCTACCTAAGCTCTCTCTAGTATTACCAACTTAATTTTATAGTTGAGAAAAATTAGTACTTAATTTTTGGACCATATTTAAGATAGAGTCATTTTCATTTTTAGGTGCCTCAAAATAATGAACCTAATTGTTATTAGTACTGATGGCTATTACTAATGCCTTTTGATCACTTGGATTAAATCCATTTGTGGCTATGTTAAAGAATCCCAATTTTTGGGTAGGATGAGCATGACTTAAGGGTAATTGGTTCAAATTTGTTATTTGGTTCAAGGTAGGTATATTCTAATTGTTATTGGGGAAGACATTTAGGGTAGGTAAATGTGGGTTAGCATTGGTAATAAAGTAAGACATCTGATCTTAGGGTTGTATTTTATCATTGATGATCACTATTTTAGAATAAGATAAGGTTAGAGTATTCATTGGTCCAACATATCTCATTATGAAAATAAAGGTAATGGGATCCAAAGCATCTTTATAGATTTCTAGAGCTAAAGCATCATCAGGATTTTAAGGATGTATGGTTTGGATATACATCTTTTAGAACCTAGCAGTAAATAGTATTATAGGTTCATTTATGATTTAAATTATTTGAAAATAATGGATTTTTATTCCTATTTTAGTTAAGGGTCTAGATTAATAAATCAATACAAAATATAGCAATAAATACAGTCCTAATTTGTGTAATTATTTATCTTTTTTACCTTTCTAAAAATAACAATAAATAGGAATAAATATAACTTAGCTAGAAAATAGATTGAAATGGCTAATACAGATGTTAAAAAAGGCTATGTAGGACTATGAAGGTGTTGTAAACCTAAATTTTTCTTTCATTTAGTGAAAGGATAGGAGCACCAAAATGTGGATGCTTTGGTGTTTGATGTTATTATCCATTTCTATCAATTTTGTCCAAACTAATCATAGAGACATGAAACTTCTTAGGTAGTTTCATTATGCCTATGTGAGCATGCCTATGAAAAATTAAGCACTGGTTGTTGATGAAACTCATTGTGGAGCTGATTTTGTCTTAAAACCCTAACCCTCCATCATGCTTGATAAAACAATATTTGAGTCACTTGAAAAAAGAGGGATTAGTGTGTAAGATGTACTAAACATGCAATCCACACCCCTTGTGTGGGAACGCTAGCTACATACCAATACTCTGAAGAGGGATCAAGCCATATGTAGTTTTCCACCCTAATGTGCTTTATGCAATAATGCGATGTAGATTCAAATGCCAGTTTGATAGTGTTTGAGGTGGCTAGAGACTAGTATGAAGATTTCAATACATTTGTAGCTATGTTGGGTGATTGTGTGCAAAGAATAAGGAAGTTTGCTTTAGTGTTTTTTTTGTATTCTTGATTGCTTTGTAAGTTTGGTCACCTCCTTTATAAATGAGCTTTGATTGAGATTTTATAGGGATTAATTGATCATGGGTTAGATGTATTCATGATAGGCCAACCTAATTAAGGATAAAGACTAGATGAAAATGATCATTGGGGCTCAAAGTGAAAATAGATAGGACTGCCAAAAATTATACACTTCACTATATGGGGCTATAGTCTAAATGAGGTGCTCCTATCCTATAGGCTTGAGACCTAGGGGAATAGGTTTGGCATGGGGAATACTACTTGGCTGAGGATGAATGATTTTTTAGAAGGTTTTGGATGATTGGTAATGAGATAAAGGTATATAGAAGGGTCGTAAGAGCATGCAAAAAGAACCTATGGATGGGGTGTCACAAACCATACTCAAACTACCAATTTGGACATTTTATATGACTATATTTACCCCCATTTATTCTAGTGATGTATCAAAGTGAAATACTAAAATAAAGGAAAAAATAGAAAGCGTACCTAAACTTACCTACAAGGGTAAAGCCCATGAAGATATGTGATGTTGAGTGTGTGTAGAGAGAGCACAATGTGAAGCATAAATTTGTAAGAGAAAATAAGGATTAGATCAATTCTTATTATACACGCTATGTCTAAAATAAGAATGTATGAAGGTTAGGTAAAAGAGAAAGGAATAAATACACCTCACCAAGTACATGAACCAATACAAAACCTATTGTGATGTTGAGTGATGCTTGGTATATGTTATACCGAGAGTAATATCATAAATGAAGTTGAGTAATGAATTCCCCAAGGGTGGATCAACGATATAAAGGCTATCCCTTTGGCTCCATTTTCACCTAATATGTAGTGAAGATATGTGATCATGTGTGTATTAATCAATGTTTAGATTGTGTGTCCAATCCCTCTAAGTAGGTGGCTCAAAAATATAAAGGCTAGCTAGTCTTTTGGATCCCTCATTTCCCACTAATTATGAAATATGAACTGATACCAATATTAATGTGTGTCATATGAGATTACTCATAAATCTCATGAATGATTTGTAATATGATAATGTGGCATGGATAATTGAATGTGTACTAAAAACTAGGCCAAGTTTGGCCACTTTTCAAGGTGGAGATTAGGCTTGTATAAAAGTCACTCTAAAATGATGCCAACCACATGTATATGGAATAAGTCATGTAACTGATAAGAATACCTAGGTAATATAATGAAATAGAAAGCAAAGAAGGCAAATGTGTCATGCACATTACCTCTAACCACTGGTCTTTGTAACATGGATTATGATCTAGAAGTTGTACTAACTACCCAATCTAAAACTGTAAGTGAGAGACATCATGATGTGCATGATGACACCTATATCTAGATACTCTAAGTAAAACTATATTGAAATTACCTAATTTGAACT
Source organism: Torreya grandis (assembly GCA_037957365.1). NCBI lineage: Eukaryota > Viridiplantae > Streptophyta > Pinopsida > Cupressales > Taxaceae > Torreya > Torreya grandis. The sequence goes on from JARHVA010000977.1 coordinate 3,070,741, forward strand.
AGACTGTAATTGACAAAGCTATAATTAACCTTACTTTTTTATCTATTTCTAAAAATTCTAAGTTTCTGGCTATTAGGATAGGAGTGCCAAAAAGTGGACACTTTATTATAGGGCATTGTAGTCCTAATGGCGTGATCTTTTCATTTACTATTTATAATAATTGTTATGTGTTCATTACTATTTTTTGGGTCTATTTTACATATTTTGAACTTTAATTACTATTTTGAGTGTTTTGAAAGTTGATTTTTGATTGGTAAAGGGCTCTGATCTCTATGTCAAAACCCATATTTATTTCCCCCTCTTTTGAGAGTAGGAATGAATACCTTACAATGACTTCCCTAAGAATAAATATTCCTACAAGTGTGTTATGCTATGAAATACATGATATAACAATGATAATCCAAAATATGTCTCAAGATATAGCATAGTTTGTATTAGAGATAGTTAGATCAACAGGGGTATGCCTAGATAGATGTAACAATGTAATAGCATGTGTAGTATACTAAACTAAAATTGGAAATCTAGTTAGTTATCAATTAGGATGAAACATGATGTCCATCATGGCATCTAAGAAGATAAGATAATACATGATGTGGATCATGGCATTGCAAATAACTAAGAATAAAATAAGCATGCAAGGCAAGAAACAAGAAGCATAAAAAGCGGCCAAGGGGCCAAGAAATCAAGGGACATGGGAACATATCACTCAAACTAGGAAAGCAAACATACAAGGTATGTTCAAATGCCCACATACACATACAATTGTAAATAATAAAGATTGGCATGAGGGCCACAAACACATAAAAGAGTATAAGAAAAGGACATTATCAAATGTCTTAAGGTACAAAAAAGTAACAAAACATGAAATAAGAAATTTAATCACATATAGTTACTCAAATAAATAAAGGAAAGCATGTAAATTCTAGAAATACTATTGCATCTAAATAATCAAAGTAAGAAGTAAAAGTATGTAAAACATGTAGTACAAGACTAGGTAGATGCTAAGAAATACACAAGTACTATATACGACTGAGTGTTGATAGAATAATCTGTATAAGATATTAAGTAATATACATCAACATGATAACTAGAGTTTGTGGTGTAGGAATGACATAACCTGGATGGTGTAGTCATGTAGAAGATACCCCCCATGGGTAGATATGTCAATGTATGTCTTGAATGTAAAAGTAAGATGCCCCCTCAATGGGTAAAGTGAAGCAATCAAGGATCTAGGTGTCACTACACACACTTAAAAAGGATCAAGTGAAGCATGGTAATGTAGATAAATTGATAAACAATATTATAGAACAACAAAATGTAAGTCTAGCATGGTAGTAGAAATGTAAATCATGGATAATGCGTATATTGAAAAGTTTTTTGTGTTTTGAGTTATTTGAATGTTTTTATATTTTGAAATGTTATATTGTTTTTGGTATTTTAAAATATTGTATTATTTTTGGTATTTTAAAATGAGCTATGTATAAGTAATCATAAGGAAACTATGTACAAGAAAGCGCAAAGAAACTATGTACAAGTAAGCTAAGAAATTATGTCCAAGTAAAAAGAAACTATGTATAATAAACTGTGTAGTGAAATACTGTACATGGAATCTATGTAGATGCATAATATTCATTGGATTTTTGAGTTTCTTTCCTTCAAGTGAGGCTATAAAATACACTTTAGGGCTAATATTTTTGATAATGAGGTATGGACCTAGCCAATTTGGTTTGAATTTTCCTTTGATTTCTTCTTTGGCATTGACATTGCAAAGATTTTCTTTGAGAACGAGATCATTAACTTTAAACTTTTTGGTGTGAACTCATTTGTTGTAAGATCATTGTATAAATTACTAGTATAATTTGAGATGTTTAGCTTCTTGAATGCATGTATGGTCTAAATGCTTGAGCTGGTATAGATTATTTTCATGATACTGGTCATTAGTGAAGATACCTTTAAGGGAAACACATAGAGATGGGATTTCTAATTCCAATGGTAAAACTACCTCTATGCCATAAACAATTGAATAAGGAGTGGATCTTATGGGTGTAAAAATATTTGTACAATCATACCATAATGTATAAACTAGTTGGTTTATATCTATAGGTTGTATATTAAGATGTTTAAGAAAATAAATGTTGTAAATGTTGAGTCCTGAATCATTATTAACTAACATTATTTTTACCCCTATATCATTAATTATTAATTGAATATATAGGGGTAGATGTTGTTCAATGATATGGTGCATGGGTAAATCCTCTTTTTAAAAGGAAATATTCTTTTTAGTCCATTGCATTGTGTTGAGGATAGAGGTGACATAAGCTGGTTCATTGAAAATAAGAACTCTAGTATTATGAAGGGTTGCATACAACACATCTTTGTAAGCATTCAATCATTAAAGGATCTTGAGAATTGAAACTATATCAGAAAGGGTACTAACCTAAGTGAAAAATCTATATCCATGGGTGTAATCAACCTACCTATCTTCATAAACTTGGGTGATATCATGTACCACATGATCTACTATAGGCATAAAGCTAGTAGCAGGTATGGGATAAGAGCTAGGTGAACCAAGTTTGAAGGGAAGAGGAATAGATATAATTGCTAGTGTTTTCTTATGTCTAGTAGTGATAGGGAGATACTCAAAAGTAGCCAAAGAGTTAGATACATCTAGGTACAAACCATGTATGTGGGATGAAATGCATGTAATTGGAGTTATAAGTTGTATATCAATATGATTATAAAGAACATTCCACATGAGAGATAACAAACAAGGGATAGAGAACATGGAAATGTTCACTACTGCATAAATTTTTTGACTTGTAACATGACATTTATAACATGTTTAGCAAGATAGAGTTGAAAATTATTTTGCATGAGAGAGAGAGAGAAAGTATACAAGATAAATAATGAAAACTTTTATTAAAGAAAAGTAAACATTGCTTTGAAGGAAAAGAATCTTAACATGTTTAGTAATAAATTTCTTAATATCATCCCATATTATAAAGATTAAGCATGAAAGGAAAAGAATGAAGCTTTGCATTAACATATAGTAAACTTCATCATTCATATACATGATAGGACTGAGTATGGACTCCTTATTATTTGCAAAAAATATTTTAAAATAAGTGAGATCCATTTTTTTGATTTTATGTGAAATTTGATTTAATTAAAAAAATCAAAAACATATTGCTAAAAATCAAAAAAGAATTTTCCCTAGGGTTATAGGGTTTTTATGCACAAATGAAGTAAGTCAGGTTCACCAAATGATTTAATTAAAAAAATCAAAAAAGAATTTTCCCTAGGGTTATAGGGTTTTTATGCACAAATGAAGTAAGTCAGGTTCACCAAATGATTTAAATTATTTAGAAATAATAGATTTTTATTCCTATTTTAGTTAAGGGTCTGGATTAATAAATTAGTATAAAATATAGTAATAAATATAGTCATGATTTGTGTAATTATTTATCTTTTTCACCTTTCTAAAAATAACAATAAATACTAAGAAATATAACTTAGATAGAAAATATACTAAGACAACTAATATAATCGTTGAAAATGGCTGTGTAAGATTAGGATGGTGTTGTAAAATTGAATCTATATTTCATTTGGTAAAAGGATAGGAGAGCCAAAAAGTGAATGTTTTGGTGTTTGGTGGTATTATCCATTCTTGTTGCTCTTATCCAAACTAATCATAAAGACCTAAAACTTTTTGGGTAGTTGAGTTATGCCTGTGTGAGCATGCCTATAAAAAATTGAGTGATAGTTATTGATAGAACTCACTATGGATCTTATTTTGTCTTAAAACCCTAACCCTCCATCAAGATTGATAAAATAATATTTGAGTCACTTGAAAAAGGGGGGTTAGTATGTAAGATGTACAAAACATGAAATCCACACCCCTTATGTGGGCACACTACCTATATACCAATACTCTGAAGAGGAATTAAGCCATATGTAGTTCTCCCACATAATATGATTTTTGATAGTGTTTGAGGTGGCTAGGGACTGGTATGAAAATTTGAATATGTTTGTAGTTGTGTTGGGTGACTATGTGCAAATAATAAGAAAGTTTGTTTTAGTGATTTGTTTGTATTCTTACTTGCTTTGTAAGTTTGGTTACCTCCTTTTTAAATGATATTTGAGTGGGATTTTATGGGGAACAATTGATCATGGGTCAGATGTATTCATGCTACGCTAACCTAATTAAGGATAAGGCCCAGATAAAAATGACTGTTGGGGATCAAAGTACAAATGGAAAGGACCATTAAAAGTGGGACACTTCTCTATGTGGTGCTATAGTAAAAATGGGGTGATCCTATCCTAGAGGCTTGGGACTCAAGGGAACAGGTTTGGCATGAGAAATACTACTTGGATGAGGTGGAATGACCATTTAGAAGGTTCTGGATGATTGGTAATGAGTAAAAAAGTATTTAGAAGGGTTGCAAGAGCATACAAAAAGGACCTATGGATGGGGTGTCACAAAACACACTCAAACTACCAATTTGGACATTTCATATGACTATAATTTGTATCCCTCTTGATCATGGTGAATTATTGGTACAAGACACAAGGACCAATAATTTAGCCAAATTAGTCAATGAAAACATTGTTAAAGTTATCCTAACTAGTATTGTAATTATCAAGTAAATTTAAAAACCATTTATATAAAACATATCTAAAATTAAAAGGAAATAATCTACATGTTACATCTTCATGAGTGACATTTATCAATATTAAAGAAACTTTTAATGATTTAATATGTTCCTCAGTGGTTACAATACTACTAGGACTAAATATTGGCAAATATTTCTTAAGGTTATGGGGAATATCATGTACCACACCTAACACATTGATGGAAGATCCACCCAACCAAGCCATACCTTGACTAGGATTGAATACATAAACACCCTGGATTAATGAAATTGGCAAAGATTTTGAAAGCCGACGCTTACCTTTGTCTGACCTAGCTCTTCTATGGACTTCTAATTCAAGTAGAGGTTTCTTGGTATCTAAATGTGACCTTGTTCTAATTCTTGGTAATTCCATGTCAATAGTTTAAAATATTATTTTAAATATGATGTGTTAATCCTATCTTTGTATAAAATGATGATTGAAATGCACATTAAGCAAATTTTTCAAAGATTCATATAAAAGATGACAAAGGATGATAATCTTTAATCAATTAGTTTAAATATGTATCCAAATATGTAATTAAGATTTAAATTTACATGTTTTGAGTTAAAATAACTCAATTAAGTAAAGGATCTAAATATATTTGATTAAAATAACTATTACTAACCTCAAACCTATTGGGTTCATAATTCTAAAGCTATCTTTACCACAATTCAACATATGTCTTCAAAGAATGTCAATATTTGTCTAAATAATTACAAAGACTAGTTTGAAACCATGAAGATCACCAACATTTACATGATTATGCTAAAATAAACACAAATATATAAGGAGTAAAGTGATCTTTAAATAGAACTCACAAAAACCAACAAAGATACTACAAATCTACAAAGAATTTGACCCTCCTTCTAGTGCTAGCGAAGCTTGCCTCGTTGATGCTTAAATATGTACCACAAGGTAATTAGAGTGGTTAAAAAACACATCTCATTTTATAATTCAAATAATTCATAGCATGAGTTTTAGTTTGTGATAATCTTGTTATCTCTGGTGGAATAGAGGTAGAGTAAATGACTGTTTCAAAATAGTTTAACCACTTAAACTACCTTCTCAGTGATTCACCAACTTAATTTATATACCCCACTATGGAGTGGGGTTAAAATTATGATTATAAATGAATTCTCATGTTATGTTTTCCATATATAACTTGTCATGAGGCTATGAACTCCCTCTCACAAGCCAAAATGCATGAAAATAAAAGACAAGTGAAAAGACTTTAGGGTTACATTTGGATCACCCAACTCATATAGATTTGGGGAGGGCCTTAATAAAATTATTTTCAAACTTTTGGACTTAAAAAAACCAAGGAAAAAAATGAGAACTTCTGGTCACTTGAATTCTTGAAAGGGGATGGGGGGATAACATACACGCATCAATCATTTTACCAAAATAAATAACTTTCAATAAGTAAGCATAAAACAAACAACTCTAAGGATTATGTATCAAAGTGTGAAAGTTTATTTTATTGCACCAAAGTGAGATGTGTTGTGAAATTTGGCCCCTTGGAATTAGTTGAAAAACTTGTAAAAACTTCACAAACAACTAAGCATAAAACCAACTAAGTTCATTTTAGGCACTAAATAAAATGTGCAAGATTTAACCACTTTTAAAATTTTATTTTTTCACCTTAGGACCTACAATTTGTTGTAGGGTTTTCTACTTAGAATCCCAAAAATGAGTGAGAAAACAAGATTTCAAAATGAACTCTTGAATTTCTATTTTCTTTCTCACAGAGATTGAAGTTGATCCACACAGGGATCGATGTTGATCTATAAAAATTGACATCAATCAATCGATAGAGGGATCGATGTTGATCGACAAAGATCAACAATGGTTCTTATAAAAACACAAAAAAAACACAATATGGATTTCATAAAAATAATTTAAGCAAAATAATCATAAAAATTGAATATCTACTTGGATCTTGCAATAAAATGTTCAAGTAGACAATATGCAAGTTTTTAAACATAGAATAAAAAATAGAAAACTTGAAGAAAAATCCATTAGTCACATTTTATATTGTGCTCTCTTCTTCGCATAAGAATCAATGTTAGTTATATAATAATTAATGTTAGTCTTTATGTAAATTGTATCTCCCTTAAAAAATAGAAATACATGAAAAATGAAGTTAAAACTTGAATTTTGAATATTATTAAGCATCCACTAGTAGAATTAAGAGTTGCATACTAATATCCATGATTGTATGGAATGATTGGTTCCACTGGGCATGCCAAAATGTAGAGTAAGATTATAAATCAATTTAGTCCATGAATTAATAGAAAAAAACCTCAAATAAGCATAGAGGACACAATGAGTTAAGCCTATTCCCTTAAGGGGTGTTGATAAGGAAATCTAGAAAGGAATATACCATCAAACCTTCCAAATAACATACCTCCTTCTATGAGAAACCACGAAGCATAATTTTTTCTAGATTTAGTGCTCTAGTCTTTGTAAATAAAGAGTAGCATGTTCCTCCATCAAGCCATACCTGGATTGGGATTGAATACGTGACCAACCTAGATTAATTAAATTGGAAAAGATTTTGAAAGCATGCACTTACCTTTGTCCTGCCTAGCTCTTCTATGGATTTTTAATTCAAGTAGAGGTTCCCTGGCATCTAAATGTGACCTTGTTCTGATTCCTAGTAATTCCATCTCAATAATTTAAAATATTGTTTTAAATATGATGTGTTAATCCTATCTTTGTAGAGAACAATGATTAGAAATGCACATAAGCAAATTTTGCAAAGATTCATATTAAATATGACAAAGGATGATAATATTTAATCAAATGAATTTAAATATGTATCTAGATATGTAATTATGATTGACCTTTACATGTTTTAAGTTAAAATTAACTCAATTAAGTAAATGATCTAAACATCTTTGATCAAAACAACTATTACTAACCTCAAACCTATTGGGTTCACAATTTTAAAGCTATCTTTACCATAATTCAACATATGTCTTCCAAGAATGTCAATATTTGTCTAAATAAGTACAAAGACTGGTATAAAACCATGAAGATCACCAAAATTTACATGATTATGCTAAAATAAACACAAATATACAAGGATTAAAGTGATCTTTAAATATAATTCACAAAAACCAACAAAGATACTACAAATCTACAAAGAATTTGACCCTCCTAGTGTTAGTGAAACTTACCTCATTGATGCTTAAATATGTACCACAAGGTACTTAGAGTGTTTTAAAAACACTTCTCATTTTATAATTCAAATAATTCATAGCATGATTTGTAGTTTTTGATAATCCTATTATCTATGGTGGAATAGAGGTAGAATAAATGATCATTTCCCAATAGTTTAACCTTTTAAACTACATTCTTGGTGATTCACCAACTTAATTTATATACCCCACTATGGGTTGGGGTTGAAATTATGATGATAAATGAATTATCATGTTAGTTTTTCCCTATATAACTTGTGATGAGGCTATGAACTCCCTCTCACAAGCCAAAATGCATGAAAATTAAAGACAAGTGAAAAGACTCTAGGGTTGCATTTGGATCACCCAAATCATATAGATTTGGGGAGGGCCTTAATGAAATTATTTTCACACTTTTGGACTTAAAATAAACATGGAAAAAATTATCACTTATAATCACCCAAATTCTCTAAAGGGGATGGGGGGACAACATACACACATCAATCATTTTACCAAAATAAATAACTTTCAATAAGTAAGCATAAAACAAACAACTCTTAGGAGTATGTATCTAAGTGTGAGAGTTTATTTTATTTCACCAATGTGATATGTGTTTTGAAATTTGGCCCCTTGGAATTAGTTGAAAAAATTGTAAAAACTTCACAAACAACTAAGCATAAAAACAACTAAGTTCATTTTAGGCACTAAATAAAATGTGCAAGATTTAACCACTTTTACACTTTGATTTTTCCATGTTAGGACCTAAAATTTGTTGTAGGGTTTCCTACTTAGAATCCAAAAAATGAGTGAGAAAACAAGATTTCAAAATTAACTCTTTGGTTTCTATTTTCTTTCTCACAAAGATCGAAGTTGATCCACACATGGATCGATGTTGATCTATAAAAATTGACATCGGTCAGTCCATAGAGGGATCAATGTCAATCGACAGAGATCAACAATGGTTCCTATAAAAAAACAAAAAAACAAAATATGGATTTCATAAAAATACTTTTAGAAAAATAATTAAAAAAATCAAATATCTACTTGGATCTTGCAAGAAAATGGTCGAGTGGACAATATGCAAGTTTTTAAACATAGAATAAAAACTAGAAAACTTCAAGAGAAACCCATTAGTCACATTTTATATTGTTCTCTCCTCTTCACATAGGAATCAATGTCAATTCTAGAATTATTAATGTCAGTATTTATGTAAACTGTATCTCCCTTAAAAAATAGAAATACGTGAAAAATGAAGTTAAAACTTGAATTTTGAATATTATTAAGCTTCCACTAGTAGAACTAAGAGTTGCATACTAATATCCATGATTGTATGGGATGATTGGTCCCACTGGGCATGCCAAAATGTAGAGTAATATTATAAATCAATTTAGTCCATGCATTAATAGAGAAAAACCCAAAATAATCATAGAGGACACAATGAGTTAAGCTTATTCCCTTAAGGGGTGTTGCTAAGGAAATCTAAGAGTTATTTAAGAAAGGAATATACCATCAAACCTTCCAAATAGCATACCTCCTTATAAAATAAACCAATAAGCATGAATTTCCCTAGATTTGGTGCTCCAGTCTTTTTAAATAAAGAGTAGCATGCTTCTCTATCATTTCCTAGTGCACCAATGGCTTAGGCTCACAATATTTGCCAATTTGTGCAAATAGATGAAGTTTGTCTATTGAAATTTCTACATAATAAGTTTGCATGTATGAAGCTTTAAAATAGTGGTCTTTTCCCTCTTATTTATAGCTTTCTAAAAATGATTAGAATCATCCATGACCGTCCATCTTGAGATCAAGATGTGTGGCCATGAATCAATTCAATTTTAGAGGGACAAGCCATAAATACTCCCATTAATATTTAGAAGAATGAGGAATTAATGAGGTATGGGAGGGCTTATACCTAATATTTATTTCATTAATGGCTTATGGATGCCACCCCAATGATGATGTCATAGGGTGATGTAGATTTGAGGAATGAATTTTCAATTAATATATTTTCAATAACTTTCATAGATTTTTCACTTAGGCTCTTGATTTGGTTTAATTTTATTAAGTGGTTTAATTATTTTTCTACAATTCTATGATAAGTGGTTATTAATTTAATCAAACTAATAAAAATGTTAATTTACCAAGTCATAATTTGATTGGAGCATAATTTGAATATAGTGTCAGTTGTGTATGGAACAATACCCTAGTTAGAGCATTATGGATGTGAAATAACACATGCACGTGATGTGTGCTACTGAATTAGAAGAATTCAATGGTTAAAAGTGGCATTTTGTGTGGTCATAATTTGAATTGAAGTGATTCAAGAAAATATAATAATCACATATAATGCATTGGCTCTATCAGGGGTATATTAGCCTAAATTGGCACTTGTACGTGACAAGTTCAAACCCTTTAGTGTGTTTTAGTGATTTTGGCCCAAATTATGCATTATCACATAATATTTCTTAGATTGACAATTTTAGAAAAATAGTGATAGGAATTGGATGTCTATAGTATCTATATGGTCACATCTAGTATTAACATGTATTTTATATTAGACACTTGTATATGATCTTGATAATAGTGTTGATGCAACCATCTTAGGATGGCGTATGTGTTTGATGTCACAGAAGCACTTAATATAGGGTGACTAATCTAGAATATTATTCTAATCTACTTCCTACATGTTTTAGATCCAAATTTGTATTAGCATCATAACCAACTAAGTATCTTATTTTCATTATCATTTTAATATCTAGTATAGTTGTGTTTCCCTATTTTTATCATATCTCAGCATAATAAATTTAGTATATGTTCTATCTAAGATTTGTAATTAACTGACCTACTATAGAGATATTTATCATCCTTGTGTTTATTTATTTCTATATTTTGAACCCTATATATCTCATTAGGATCCATATCTAATTCAAGGTTAAACATTTGGTAAACCCAATTCATGTGAATGCAAAAAAATGATTCTTAGAGTTTTGAGTCAGCTAGGGTTCCAATTTATTGTTAAAATTCTATAATTTTCATTTCTAAGCAATGAAAAATGTTAATATAAAAACATTATTTCAAATGAAGGATAAGTACACATTAATCACTCATCTCAATAATAACAAAGTTATAAGGGATGAAATCATCAAACATGATAAGGCTAAGGCTTCCTCACCTAGTGATGGTGAATCCTTAGATGGTAATACAACTAATTTCATACCTATAAATATACCAACATCTAGTGGATGCATGGGTTATGTCTTCCAACCTTTGTTTCCTAAAACTACTATTTCTACATTTACCATGGGGTTACCAAATGCTTCAACTCAAATACCAATTTTTATGCATATTTAAACCATCTATCCTTCCCCTTTGGTAACTACTCAGATTACTAATCCAAATTCTAATGGATATATAGTTTAAACACTCCTTTAAGTTATAAATAAATTGGAGGACAAGATTAAAAACATTGAATAAAAGGAGTTAAAGTCTTCTCATACTATTGATTCACAAGATGTGTTGCATAACCCCCTTACACTTGAGATATCTCTACACCCTTTTCCAGTTGGTGTTGTTGAACCTAATTCCACATTTTATAATGACAAGGGTGATTGTGAGAAACATATTTGATCCTTCTTTTTGGCATGCCTTGATTATGACTCCAATGATAAAATTTTAACCAAAATATTTCTAAGGAGACTCAAGGATTATGATTTGAGGTGTTTATATGATTTAATCCTTCAATCTATGAAATCATTCAAACCTCTTGCAAATCATTTTTCGGCAAAATTTTCCATTAATATTAATGGAAAGGTTTCCTATGACTAAACTATAAAAATTAAATAAGGAAACAATGAATTTGTTAATGAATATGCCTTGAGGTACAAGATAATGTTGGCTAAAATGACCAATCCAATGGAAAATAAAAAAATTAAAGACATTTTCAAGCAAAGTTTGCTTGCTCCTTTACATGAGTCCATTGTTTTCAAAAAGTTCAAATATTTTGATGACTTATGCCATATTGTGTGGGACTGTGAAATGAAGATTATTTCATTGAATAAACTTAAGTATGTATCAAACACATCGACTACATATACATCCAATACCAAGCTATAAGGTAAAACCTCCTAAACCTAATAAGGAAACAACCACCATGGTTAATGCATTTTCACAACAGCCTGATTCATGAGTATTATCTAATGCACCAAGGAGGTATTTTACACATTTACCTAATCCTCCTACTTTATTACTCCCATGGATTATATAATGTCACCTTATATTTATCCCTTCTCCTATAGAGGTTGATATGAGTAGGCATCTAACCAAAGGATATGATGCAAATGCTTATTTTTAATATCACTATGGCCTTGGGCATTCTACAAATAAATGTTTTTATTTGAATCATAAAATCTAAGATCTCATCAATGACCACAAGATTACATTTGACGACACTCCAAATTACTTATGTTCATAACCTATTGATCACCAAAAGCAAAAGATATTTAACAATCTTTTGTAACACCATTCTAAGAAGGATGCAAAAGTGAATATGGTAATCAGCACATGTCCTCTTCCATCACACTATGAGAAACCACTATATGGGATTATTAGTACTTACACATAGCATACAAATTTTATGATTCAAAGACCTTTCATTACCTTTTATAATAGTGAGATTAAGGATGATGACTCATGTTTTCATTCTTTATTCATTTGAGCATACCTCATGAATTGGCCTATATGTAGTGTTCTGATTGATAATGGTGAAATAAATAATGTTTAAACCATGAAATTACTCACACATTTGGGATATACTCATAATGATTTACACCCTTCTACCATATCAATTAGAGAATTTGATGGGATCTCACAACTGATTCTTGGTGAGATTGACTTACCTTTTAGATAGATCCTGTACATATGGTTACTACCTTCTCATTTATACATTGTGAGTGTCTTTGATATGTCATGGGATGACCTTAGATATATACACTTTGAGTAGTACCTTCTACAATACATGGCGGTGTTAAATACTTTACTAGGTGGTTCATACTTGATAGACAATTACATTAAAGTTCCATAGTGGATTATATGGAATCCTCATCTACTACACACCACATTAAAATATTTATATCACCTACACATGTTCCTCTTATTGTTGTTCTAAAAAAACCATAGACTATTTAGAGATGGGTTCCATGAATCCCTATTACTCTTATTATCCCTTCATGATGACAGAGTCCTGATACTATAATGATAAACATTACCCCTATGCATGCTCTTTATAATTACCACTAGTTTATTACACCATGTACCAAGTGGGGAGATACCTATGAGCATTTATTATATGAGATCATAGGGGAGTCTTCTTCATTTCAAATATTCAAAAAATATCAAAAAAATAAAACATTCAAAACTTCAAAAATATATTTGGCATGTAATTATCTTATTGGATCCTTGGCATGTAAGTTGTTATTATAAATGCATATAGCATCATAGATACTAAAATGATTAACATTTCCCCTATGCTTGCTCCTTAGTAGTACCACTAGTTTATTACACCACGTACCCAGTGGGGATATACCTATGAGAATCCATTAGATGAGATCACAAGGGAGTCTTTCTAGTTTCAAATATTTCAAAAATATAAAAAAATAAAACATTCAAAACTCCAAAAATATATTTGGCATCTAATTATCTTAATGGCTCCATGGCATCTAAGTTGTTAGTTGTTGATGGATAGCATATCAATTATTTATACATACACATATTTTGTGCTTCTATTTGAGTGTGATATAAGCATACACAGATACATAATTTATGAATTTATGGATGTTTAGACTTGTTTATTTTCACATCACCAATACATTGGGATAATCAACCTTATTTTATAATGATACATCCATGTTATATCATTATATGGTCACTATTGGGCCCAAAATTTTAGCTAAGTAATTTTTAGAATAACCACCATGGAGAGGCATGGTGTTAAAGACCATGGTGTAGAATACCATGGCACAGGAGTCCATGGTGTGAAAGGACTAAGTCATAGAATAAATCTACATGTTAAATACAAAACCCTATAATGAATGACTCAAAACTTAGTGGAATACTTGGGGAGTGCATGGGAAGCAGAAGATAGTTAGGGAATGATTTGCAGGGATGAAAGAGAATAATTAAATCATGAATACATCACCATCTTGAGGGAAGATAGCCACTCAAAAATGAGGATCCAACACTGAAGAGAGAATATAGGGGCACATAGGCTTAGGTCCTTAGGAAAATAATTTAATTGGCTACCATGACTCAAGTGTGTTGATGATCATTGGTGAGTCACCATAAGTGTAATTATGTTTGTAATTGATTGGTTAGGGAAAACCAAGTATAAATACCCTTGGATTAAAATGTGTAAGTTTGTTATTATTGATGTTATTGTTGTTGTGTTACTCAGTTGGATAATATTGAGAAAGTTATATGAGTGATTTGCATTATACACTTTAATTATGTAATCTTTGAATATCACTTATCAATATGATGAATGGAACTTATGTTGCCTTAATATTATTATTTTATTGGATATAGAGATAATTTTTTTAGTTATCTTGTATGTTGTTGTTTAGTTAACTGAATTAAGATTCATATTTACTATTTATGCCTTGTTTTTATTTTTTGATCATTGAGTAATGAACATGTGTTAAGATGGATTATAGAATGAGAATAGTAATGGGTATGTGTTCAAGTGAACCTATTTGTTAGTACACCCTCATGCAATAAAAGTAATGGGAACTAGTACCTTATTACATGTTTTGATTGAGAGCAGTAAAACTCATTCTTATGTGAAATTCCATCATGATAACACATTGGGATCTTAGTCACTTTGGTGCATGCCTAAGGGAAGTTATGCTTGAGTAAGGAAGAGAAACCCAACATTTTGTTTCTATTGTTGAGACCCATAGTGCTTACTTATATGATGGTGGAATATGCTTGAATGAATGTCACTTGAGAATATTAAGTGATGGGTTAATATAATTGATGATAATTTTTTAGTACCATTTATCAAACTAGGAATATCTACATGTGCATGGGTTAAATAGAATTTTTACAACTCATTGTATGATATTATTTATAGAGGTATCTATTCATGTTTATGATTGGATTATGGCTTATGCTCAAGATTGATCAAGAAACCATGGATGAAAGATAGCTTGGACACTAGAGTGTCAGTTGACTTTAGCATGATTGGGAGTGCCTTAAACATGTGCTATTAATGTTTTGTGGCACATGGTTTTGAATAGTTATGTCTTAGAATATGTAGTCTCAACCTATTCTTGTTTACAAGAAGCTTAGTTTCACTTCTTCCAAGAATAATGTAGTATATATATCAGACACTTTTTTCTATAGGTTAAAAATCTCTTTGTAGATTTTGGACTTGAGACTTTCTCACTAGCAGGCTAAACTCTTCCTCGTATGAGAAATGTGGTTGATAGGGAAATGAATGGCACTTATGAAGTATAATTATTGGTTAAATATGATATCTAATCAGTGGGAATTATGAAAGCACAAGTATGACAAAGTTTGATGAAGGATTATGAGTGAAAGTGATCTAGGAAGGGGATGGGATCACTCAAGTAAGTGATAAAAGTGTTTACATGGAAGAAAAAGATCATAAAGATTACTCCCAAACCATAGGACCACACCTGATGCTAGCTCAAGTATACACAAGAGAATCAAGTTAGGTAGTGATGATTGAAGAAAATAATTTGGATAGGCATAGTTACCCACGCATGGCACCATCTCATGCTTTTGAGTCAGATGATATATTTATATACAACTAGGATACAAATAATGTAGATTAGAAACTGAACCTATGAGAGAGACATTTTTAGAATAAGTTTTAGATAGTAGTTTATTAACTATTACTATTCCTTAATGTGATAATTATATGGCCCAATTTGGAATGCATGGTATACTTGAAGGAATTATGGAGGCATAAGAGTTAGTGGTGGACCTCCCCCATAAGTTAAAAGAGGGATAAAAAATGCTTCTCAATAGATCTCATTGCAATCCCCTCAACTAACCACTATATACTATGAGATGACAATATACTTTCTAGATTATTGAGGTGTGGAGAATGCCATAGATCATGATCACAAGTGTGCATTTATCTAGCAAGTGTGTAGTATCACCTCTTCTAAATAAAAATCAACCTAGTTTTTAACCACACTTCTGGACTACGTGCATAAGTGGTATCAAAAGTATGATCTGTAACAAGCTGTAGTGGATTATGATCAACTAAAGGTAGCATTACTCTAGGAATTTGATATCCCAAAGTTCAAATAATAGAGTGTAGCTTCCCTAAGGGATATCAAGTAAGAAATCACTAACATCATGGATGAGTATGATGCACATTTAAAAATTCTTCTTTCTAAACTCTCTTTTGAGATAAAAATTTCTCAACATGCCCAATGGTTCTTAATAGGATTATTGCTCCCCTTTAGATGTACCTTGTCATAAAAAACTTTCACCAACTCATGCAAGGCCTTCAAATTTTCCCTTCATGCTAAATATATTAGAAGTATTAACATGGGGATTAGTCCCTTCATGGAAGCTCAAATAGATATAATGGAATATCAACTAGAAAATCTCACTAGAAATAATGCTCATGACATCCATAGTGGATTATGGTGTGTAGACTATTAATCCAAATGCCACAATTAGGATAATTATCCTCACAAGACTATTTGAGTTGTGTTGAACCAATCTTATGAGATTTTATAAGAAGAGCATGATGTCAGGGATTGTCCTCTACTAAAATGTGCCACTTAGTCAAAGGTATCAACCTATTGAAAGATACGTGATGTATACACTCATGTTACCAATGGTTGTCATCTCATTAGTGAATTTCATGAGGTGCACTTGTGTGGTATGCACCAAACTTATGTTGATAATAACCAAGAGAATGGAACTAATTATCATGGTCATGGTTGAGGTTATGGATGTGGTGATGGATGTTTTCCACCACAAACTTATTATAAGTGTAGTTCCCTTGAGCACTACTAGCATGATTTTTTGGTATATCTTACATGTGCCTTTTATAAAAAATTAACACCATCTACAAGAGTGCCTTGAATTGTACACTACTATTATAAAGGAGAAAAATGATAAGAGTGCAAGCATGATACATATTGAAAATCCATAATGGAGACCACACTCTATAACTTTGATGGGTCCTAAAGTCAATATTACAATGTAGAGTGGTGGTCAATCCCAATCTATATCTAATCTACCTATTGATAAATTATAATGCAAAGTGCTACTCACTATCCATATGCTTAGCAGTAGAAGGAGGTGATCCATGACATTATGAACTTGGTAAGAGAATTATAGGGAGCTATCTATTTTCAAAGGATCATGATGTTATTACACATGTTGATATGTAGAAAGATATAGACCTTCATGAGATGGTGTAAGATGAATTTTAAGAACTATGCAAATGACTATTGGATGAAGACATTGTACCCTTACTACATAATTGGATAAGGAATCATACACCTATGTATACTAAATATTATTAGTTAAGCCATGCATGGTTTCAATAAACTCACATCTAACCTAGCCCAAAAGGAGACAAGGAGATATTGGTTAACATTTCTATAGATGGATAGGTCATCCAAGATATCTTAGTTGATACTATCATTAAATTAAACGTTCTTACTAAGGATACCTAGAAGAAGATGACCATACTAAATTTGCATCCTTCACCCCATGTGTTATTTATGGCCAATAAGACTCATGATTTTACCATTGGTGTACTTAAGGATGCCACCATGGATATCCTCAATGTCAAATTTAAAGCTAATTTGGAAATCATAAAGTTGGTTAAGGATGATGACTTCCTAGATCTATTAGGTTTCCCATGGTGTTACATAAATAATGTTAATTTGATATTTAAGAAGTGCTACATATGCTTTGAGAATGATGAGCAATACATTGTCATTCCTTTAGACCATGCTCATAGGCCTCCCTATATTGAGCCAGCCAATGCTCATGAGGACATCAACCACATTTATAATGTCATGGCTCAGGGTACTGAATGTATTGACCCCACCCTAGATGGCATATTGTATTGGATAGATGCACAATCTTTGTCTGACACCACTAATAATGCCTGTGGCTACTGGGCTCAAGGTGAATATGATCTTATTGGAATAATATATTACCTTATAAGAAATTGTAATGATAATCCATGAAATTATCATAAACACCATAAATTTATTCATCTTTTTCATAGATAAATCATGGATATGCCACTAGTAAGATTAGATGAAGCTATGAGGTTCTATGGTCAAATAGATGTCTATGAATTTTTATAATAGATGGAAACCTTATATAACTCTAACATTAATCAAGTATGATTTATTATTCAGATATTTGATGGCATAGTTTCTCAATGGTGAACTCATTAGGAGCATTTTTTTACTTGGGATGAATTTCAATATGCTTTACACCATCACTTTCACCATGATAACCATATACATGACACCATTAATTATAATGACGTTAGAGCTCTAGAACCTCACATTGAAGCTTATGAGATTATGTGGATAGTAACTTAAACCTTTTTTCTTAAGTACCTTTGGGTTTATGCATTCTATGTCACTCTACACACTTGGGTTAGAGCATGGTATGCCCATAAAGAACACCATCTAGACATGGGTCCTTAACATCTTCTTAAGAGTAACATGATTATAGAACTATCATATTCATCCCCATAATTATATTTACACCTTATATTATAAACCATATTTTAGTATGTCATAGGTGACCTAGACCTAGTTGAAGATCAGATCAAATGCATACATAGCATGCGGGAGGAGAGCTTGACTATTTTACATGAACCAGATGAGTATGAATCCTCTGTACTCCTTGAACCTATATTAGACAACACACTTAGAGAATAAATCCTTAATGGTAAGCATAAATCCATGTACCAGGTTGATGAAGGTGCCCAATCTCATTTTTCTAACCCATTGATTGATTATTTAGATGTACACATAGAGTATGGAATGTGCAATGTTCTCAACACCATTTACGATGAACAACATCCATACTTGGAGCCCTCTAGACTATTTAATGAAATATTGGCATGGAGGAAGCATCCAATATGGATATTATGGGGCATTACTAGTCTAATACTGAGATATTTAATGTGTTTGAGCTATTAAAATAATATTAATGTCTTCCCATAGAACTATATTAAATGAAGGGCATGTATTCATATTTAGGCAAAATACACATAAAGTTGGTAGAAGGAATTCAACCTGTTAAGAAGAGGAATTATTAGATGAATCACAATTTGTGCAATTGAGTCAAGGAAAAAATCAATAACATATTACATGTAAGAGTCATTATTCCGATCAAGTGAGTCTCATGGTTATAAGTATCAAAAATGATGGATGCATTCAAATTGGTGTCGATTATCAGGTACTCAATGCTACTTGCATTACCAATCCTTGTATGACACCATTCACTAAATATATACTCAAATGAGTTGATAGGTGTGAAATATATACATTTACAGATGGCTTATTTGGGTACCATTAAGTTTATATTATGGAAGAGGATAAACCAAATACTATATTTGTAACTAAGTGGGGATCTTTAGCTTATAATGTAATGCCATTTGGGTTGAAGGATGTTCCTATTGTGTTCTCCTAGATCATAGTTGAATATTTCAATGACTTTATTCATAAGTTCCTTTAAGTGTAACTTGATGATTGGACTATTTATGCATTAGTGCAGGACCATTATTCAAATCTCCAACTAATGCTTGAATGCTATCAGAACCTTCATATTTCCCTAAATCTAAAGAAATGTTTATTTACTTCCCCCTTTGGAATTATACTTGGTCATGTCATATGTCATGATGGACTTTTGGTGGACCCAACCAAGATTGTTTTTATACTTTGACTTCAAATGCTAACCACCCAGTGACAAGTATGTAGCTTCTTAAGGAATACTAGATATTATAGAAAGTTTATTCGTAGATATGTTAGGATTGTTTCACCTCTAGAGGAATTACTAAAGTAAAATGGTGAGTTGTTTTGGACCAATTCCCACTAAAAAAAAATTTTACACTCAAGGATAAGCTTATCATCACCCCTATTCTCCAATTTCTAGACTAGACAAAGCCTTTTCATGTCTATGTTGATGATTATGGCATGGCAGTCAGTGTTGTCCTTTCTAAACCTAGTGAGGACAACTTGGACCACCTTATCTATTTTTCAATTTGAAATATTACTCTAGTTGAATGAAACTACATGACTACAGAGCATGAACCATTGTCTATGGTTTACATCCTCTAAAAGTTCCATCATTACTTGTTGGAAACTCCATTTATTTTATTCATAGACCATGAAGCACTAAATTACTTAGTAAATAAATTGGTATTGCATGGGCACATTTTTTATCTAGTTGTTTTATTTCAAGAGTACTATTTTTTAGTAATGGTCAAATCTAGTATGACCAACTACAGTCTAGATCATATTTCACGCATTGAATCTGGTAAATTGGTGTGCACCATAGAAAATAAATTATATGAAATGTAGTTGATTCATGTCATGTGTGTGCCAAAATATTTGGAAGGTATCATCACCTTTATAAATAAAATTTCAACACTAGCTCACCTCAACACTCTAAAAAAGAAGCAACTAGTTGTTCATGATGCTCCATTCTAGCTTATTAGGGGTGACCTTTATAAGCTTAACCAGGATGAAATACTAAGATGTTGCATCATACAACATAAATGCACTGAGGTACTTTGATAAGTTCATGAGGTTGTCTTTGGAGGATACTATGCTAGTCAAGTGATAGTGCAGAAGGTCTTTTTGGCTAGCTAAAGTTGGCCTACCTTATTTAAGGATGTTAAGACTTAAATTTGTCAATGTGACATTTTCTAGTGCATAGGAAAGCTAAATAAAAGGGATGCAATGCCCCTTCATCCTATATTATCTCAATAACCCTTTGAAAATTAGGATATTGACTTTGTTGGCCCCATCAACCCAATAGGGAAGTATACTGGTGCACGCTATGTTATCACTACTACTGACTATCTTATTCATTGGGTTGAAGCTATGCTAACAAGGAATTATACTATTGCCACTACTATAAGATTCATCTAGGAACATATCATTACATGGTTTAATTATCCATTAATTTTGACTAGTGACTAAGGCACCCATTTTATTAATGAGACTATTCATATCTTCTTATAAAAATTAATGACCGTGCACCATAAAAAAACACTAAATCATCCTCAGGTCAAAGATACGATTGAGTCATTTAATAAGATTTTGGGTAATACATTAAACAATATATGTAATATTGGATGCACTAACTGGGATGATCATGTGTTTGCATATTATGGGCCTATCAGACCACTTACAAGAGCTTAAATAAGAGCACACCATTCAATCTTATGTTTGGTACCGAAGTGGTTATTCTAGTTGAATTCCTTATTCCTTCCCTTTGCATTACACACGTTGGTCAAGTAGATGATGAATCATCCTTTAAAGTGTACCTCAATGTTTTATTGTAGCTAGATGAGACCCAATTTATCACACATTATAGTCAAGGAGTGGAGAAACACAAAAAATACCTTGGCATGATCGCTATTTGAAGAATAAGACTTTTATTCCTAGCATGCATGTCTTAGTCTATGACTCCAAGTTCACGTGCCACTCCAAAAATATTTATGTATATTAGGATGGTCCCTTCATTATTCATAGTATATATTCTACTAGTTTATGTAGGTTAAAGTGACTAGATGGCTAATTACTTCCTAACCATTTCAATGGTATTTGATTGAGACCATACTTTTATGAATAGTCTTTTCTTTTTGTAATAATAAAATGTATGCCATTAGATTAGTCTAGGTTTCCATTGTTTTTCATAAATCATGGCATGAGTTTCATGCCTTTGAGTAATTTTAGGGTCAACACTTTAGTTTTGTGATTCTTTATATTGTCATGGAGGACCACAAACAACTTTTAGTTTTGGGTAAGGGTAGATAATCTATGGAGTGCCAGGATATGGTTAATGGGAATGCATGTAGGAGTAAATGTGCATAATTATAAGTGATTAAGGATAAAAGGGCACACAATATGTGGCATGTAACCATAAGATAAGATGAGGTTAAAAATTATTCTTACCTTAATAATGAAAAATATTCAAATTCTTTATAGTTGTCATTCACTTCAAGAAAAGTGCAGGATGGGACATGTAATTAATATAAGGAGAGTAATGGTAATGGAAAGTGTGCTAAATCTACATCATGGTAATATTTTTATTATCATTTATTATTTGAATTAATGGTAGATGTAGGTGTTTTAAATGTAAGTTACCCCCTTGAGCCTATAAAAGGTTAAACGTGGGCCATTTCACTTTTTACTATTATAATAATTATGAACTCACATAGCCAAAGGAGCATATTTGAGATATTTTAGAGCACATAATAAGCTTTTAGATGAGTGAAAAGTAATTTATTAAGACTATTTTCAAGAATTATAGAGTGTATTAGTTGAGGAAAATAGATAGAGTATTGAAAGGAATGTAAGGATGCATGGATTTTTAGATTTTTAGGTTACATAGGTCGATGTCTGCCATTATTGGGTATTAAAGTAGGAGAGCCAAATTGGGATAAAAAATAACCACATATTATTTTGGGAAGATTAAACAACCAAACCTCAGCCTTCAAGTTCCATGAAGGGTGATGTAGCCAAATAAAAAGGCCCAATGAAGTGATCTTTTACCTATGATACTAGAAGAGGAAGAGTTGGAGAGTTTTGGTGGTGAGACTATACTGATCAAAGAAGAGGTACTTAAAGAGCACCGAGTGGGAGTGGAAGACTTATAATTATCATGGAATGCCAACTAAATAATAAGTCTACTATAACCCCTCCACCCAAACTAATGATCAAAGAGATGAAATACTTAAAGGTGGTACTACATGTATAGAACTGGGTATCGAATGTGCCCACTTCTAATGTTTTTTATTACAACCACCACTAGCCTAAAAATGAAGTATAATTATAACATGACTACCAGATAGAGTGAAAAAACACAATGAATAAGTTAATATATGACTTGAATATTTTCAATTCTCTAAATATTGCTAGACTTTTTAAATGATTCAATTTTCTATACTTTGGAAAGCTAGTGGAAGCAGCGAAGTTTTTAATCTCATAGGTGCATAAAGACTATATCTATTTTGTTGGGTGCTAGATGAAGATTACATCAAAATGAATAATTAAAATCATAGGGTTGTAGTGCTTAGGCACAAAAATTGATTATAAATTAAAGGACTAGGATTAGATAGAAAAAACTGTTATGGTGCTTGAATATCATAAACAAGGCCATGCCATGCATATCACAAGTCTCTAAGATCCTACCATCATAGTGGCCATGCACATCATGAAGACCAAGGTTGGAGGTGGAGATAGGTGGAAAGAGGTGGATATGACCCACCTTTATGTTGTTCAACAAGGGTGGATATGACCCACCTTTATGTTTTTCAACAAGTCACCAAAAGACTAAATTAGAATTGGTAATGGTACTTCACTAAAAAAATTATATAAGATGTAGAGAAAGCCCACCATCTACCCAATGAGAGATTTATATGGGGTTAATTACTAATATTGATGGTGTTTAATGAGATTGGTGTACCTGATTAACTAGAAATATGAAATAGGCATACCTACCTAAGAATAAGTCCCCCATAGAGTGATTCAATACATTCACCTACCCTGAACCAATAACCCCATCCAATAAATTTAAAATGAAGGGATGGTATGATGGGATGAAGGAATTATTTGGGAATGAGTGGCACATTCAAAAGGAATTACTTGGATAGGTTAGAGACCAAGAAAAGTTTATTGCTAAGAAACATTTTCCCCTCAAGTGCATCCAAATGGATCCCTTTAGAGAGTTATCTAGGTGGATTAAGTTCCATATGATTTCATAGTGTGATACTTCATGAATTACATCAATTGGATATACAATGCATAGATGGTGAACATTTCTATAGAAAATATTAATGTGAAGATTCATACCCTCCACCATCTATACATATACCCTATAAAAAAGCATATAAGAAAAATTCAAAGTTAGATATAACTAACATTAAATTCTAAAACATTTTAGTCAAAAATTTAGTTCATTCTTTAGTCTACATGTTAATACCCAAGAAGACATATTTATGGAGTGCAGAGTGAGAAAAAAGAAACTCTTACCAAAATCGGCACTATCAAAAAAGTAGAAGTGCCCAGGGCACAATGTTAACACTAGCACCCAATCCAAAACTTTAAAAAGGGAAAGGACTACCTAGGTACCACCTAATAAGAAGCCACCAGTTAGTCAACTTGAAGGCCCAAAGCCAACATCATAGATTGTTCCTTTGGAACAAGAGACAATGGATCCTAAGGATGGTGACATGGAAGATAAAACAAAGACTCCATGGGGGACACTATAAAAATTTGTTATTAAAGAAGAGAAATTCACTCCAAATTTTGAGAAAACACCTTTGTTGGTATGGTATGAAAAAACTACCCTTAAGGAGGAAAATATGGAAGTTAAAGATATACTTGGTAAAGAGAAGGATGGTTCTAACATGGTGTTGGGAATGAGTGAACTTGACATTGGGGATAGTCATAGGGTGAAGACACATACATTGAGATAGTTGAGAGATATCCATCTAAGGAGAAAGAGTCAGTTGATGACTCTATTCTAAGGATATAAATAAGACTGATGCAACCATGACCCTCCATGCTTGTTATTAAAAGGGAATTCTAGATGAGTTCTTATACATATATTCTCATTTTACATCGGAGGACACATCTAAGTAGACTTAGTGGGAGATGTCTTTCTTCTTTGATGTGTATAATGAAGAACACCATTTTGAGATGCCTTATGATAGCCTCATACTAGATTTAGAAGTAGTGGCACTTCTCGATACCCTTGGGTAGATTCATGATAGCTTACCTCTATATAGGATAGTACATCACTCTTAAAGTTGGTACATGAGGTCATAAAGAAGAATGCCTTCATGGAGTTTGATGTTTGGTGGGCCCAAAAGAAATATGTAGATATGGTGGTGTTATATAAGAATAAGTTCATATTCATAATAAAGTTAGAGGAATATATGTATGAGATTAAACACCAATTATAAGTTGAAACAACTAACTTAGTGAAAACATTAAACATTTGTAAAACAATTTTGAGCCAAAAATCAATGCTCATAGATGGAGTACCCCTATTAAGTGAGGCAGGAGATAAGTTAGAGACATTGGTAAATCTCTTGTTTAAATGATGTAAATAATATCCTAGTCCCTAGATTGAATAAACTTGGGAAATGGAACATTTCATGAAAGTAGTGGTGTGTAGAAGTTTCTTGCAAAGAATTGGTGGTATCATTTCCATTTTAGATGGGTTTTTTGAAAAGCTAGTATGTCTTAGAAATATTTTGGAAGCTTGGCTTTAGGTAGAAGAGCTTCAATGAAAATAGTTGGATGATAACACCTCACTAATAAAAGACCACATAGAGTATGCCGAAGCATTCAAAGATGTGGAGGATATGGAGGACACAATAATCACTCACTAACAAGAAATAAATTCAAACTTCATGACACTCCAAGGATAGGTTGTCACTGAGGTCACTACTCTTGAAGGCATTAATTATAATGTTTCCACATCCCTTAAATGTTTGGTAAATAAATCAAGCAAGTGTCTTGACTAGCCTAAGGAGACCTAAAAGCTCTAAGTGATGATCAAATAAATAATGTCTAAGTTGAAAAATGCATTAACCCATTGGGAAGGTGTTAATAAGTAGATTGAGCAGATTGTCTTACAATTTTTGGTAGAGTCTAAGACTAATGATTAGTTTGGGATGGACTAATGACTTAGTGTGTGGTGATGTTAGACCCCAAGTTTTGGCTAAGTATTTTTTAGAATAACCAGTGTGGAGAGGCATGACGTAAAATACCATGGTGTAAAAGACCATGGCATGAGATTTCATGGCATGAAAGGACTAAGTCATAGAATAAATGTGAATGTTAAATGGAGAACCCAATAATGAAGGACTTGAAACTTAGTGGAAGACTTGGGGAGCATGAAGGAAGTGGAAGATGATTAAGGATCAATTTACAGGGATGAAAGAGAATAAGTCAAAAATGAATCTAGCATTGGGATGTGTAAAATAAGCACTTGACGATGAGGATCCAAAACCTAAGAGAGAATATAGGGGAATAAAGGCTTAGGTCATTAGGAAATCAATGTAATTAACTACCATGACTTAAGTGTGTGGATGATCATTAGCTTTTCACCATAAGTGTAATTATGTTTATAACTACTTGGTCAGTAAAAACTAAGCATAAATACCCCTAGATTAAACTTTGTAAGGTTATTGTTATTGATTTTGTTGTTGTGTTACTCAATTGGATAGTATTGACAAAGTTATATGAGTGAGATGCATTACACACTAGAATTATGCAATCTTTGAATATCAATTACCAATATGATGAAAGGAACTTGTGTCACCTTAATATTTTTATTTTTTGACTATGGAGATAATGTTGTTAGTTATCTTGTACACTATTGTTTGGTTAGCTGGGTTAAGGTTCATAACTATCATTTATGCCTTCTTTTTATTTTTAATCATTGATTAATGAACATGTGTTAATATGTATTATATAATGAGCATAGTAATGTGTATGGGTTTCAACACACTTGTCTATTATTACACCCTCGCATGATAAAACCAACAAGAACCAGTCCCTCATTATGTGTTTTGGATAAGTAAGTAATAATTCATTCCTATATGAAATTACAACTTGATAGCATGTTGGGATCTTATTTAATTTAATGCACACCTAAGGGAAGTTATGATTGAGTAAGGAAAAGACACCCAATAATAAATTTTCATTATCATGTTTGAGCTCATATATATTCTTACACATGCCTTTATACATGCTTACATGTTTCACAGTGTACTTGATATGCTATGTACTTGAAATTTTTTGATAACACATTTGATCAATGGGCTAGTATGCTATGTTTGTGTTGGTTACTTATGCTTTCATTTATGCACTTCCTCGAGTGCCTTGCCTTGTTATTATTTTATTTGTTTGAGCATTTAAATATGATACATTATTTATGGCCCCTATGCCTTTGTTTTCTTCTTTGACATTTGATATGTCATTAATTGTTGTGTGGACATTTGAATATGTTATTCTTGATTTTGTGGACATTTGAATAGGTTATGTCCATTCAATTATGTGGCATGTTAACATGCCCCTTGTTTGTTGGACAATTATCTATTGGCTTGCTTTTGAGTGATCTTATGTGAATGTTTGGTTTCTTGTTGAGCTTGTAATACAACTATCTATATTTTTCCATTATATTTATCATACATATTAGGCCTTTATGTGATCACATTATGGTGTTTTAGTGTTACATTTACCTAGACATGTTCCTTTTATATGCTACATGGTTCATTCACTGTAATATGGTTATCTTATCCTTTTGAGGTTAGGTAACTAACAGTTTATATCTTCCCTCACCTTAAAGGGGGGATATCATAGAGGTATGGGTATACACATTTTCATCATTATATATTTAGTGGGGGCATGTTTTGGAAATATGTTCTCCACACTTAGTATTCAGTATCTCCAGATTATAGTGGGGGCCATGTTTTGGAAACATGTCCTCCACATTAACACTTATCTTAGTTTTTAGAGTTTTTACATATATAGTGTAGGAATGTTATAGTAAAATGTCCTCCACACTTGTTCAAAATTGTAAAATTAGCCAAATTGCATAGTTATATGTGTAGACACCTAAAAAGTGTCTAACCCTTGGTCTTCCTCTCTCCCCTTGGTCCCTTGCCACTTCGACTATCCCTAACCTACCTAGGTCTTATTAATTGAAAATAATCATCTATTTTTAATTAATAAGTCCCTTTTTTCCCTCTCCTTGCCACCTCGCCACCCTAGGATACCCTCCTTGGATCCCCTTCATTCCCCACATGGCCATTTAATGCCTAAGTCTCCCATTCCAATCTCTTCACTCACCCATTTAACCCCCGTCGACCGTTTCACCCTCGCATTCATTTGACCTGGCGGCTGGGAAACGGATAGAAGGCTATTTTTAGCCTTTTTCCGGCCTTTTAGCCGCCGACGTCGGTCAACCATCGACCGACGTCGGCGATATTGCCGGCGTCGACACCCTTCATAACGGTTTCTTCACCATTTTCTCTCCCCGGTTCTCTCTTGGCTCCTCTTCGCTTCTCTGCGTTTTCTCTCTGGCATCCTGACTCTTGAACCTTGGTATCAGACCCTTATATCCACCCTCTTACTTGACCTCTCTCCCAATCAATCTGACTCTCTCCCTCAGGTACACAGCAATCTTCTGCAAGTGAACAACAGGGATTCTTCATCAGCAACAGGTTTCACATCTCCGGCATCACCAGCGGCAACATCAACACTTTCTTCAGCAGGGCACAGGTATGTACTCTGTTTGTTTTCTTTATGCTTTCTAGTCATTTCTAAACTAGATTTAGCTCTTCTTTTCCCCAACCCAGACTTCTAACCAAACCAGGCAGACCCAGATTCCTATCTCCTTGATTGTCCTCCTCTACCCTTCTGCCCGTTTGACTCTTTTGCACCTCTGCCTAAGACCATCCACAGACCCGTCCATCAGACTCAGACCCGTCCACTGACCCGTCCACAAGACCAGACTCTGTCCAGACTCGACCAGAACCTGCCTAAAACCCCATCCAAGCCTATTGCCCCGACCGACGCCGGTCATTACCCCCACCGACATCGGCAGACTAACCGACGTCGGCAGACCCGACAACCGACGCCGGTAGGACCACCGATGCCGGTGACTGAAACCAGGCCGACAGCTTCTTCCAGGTAAGCCTTTGCTTCCTTTTCTCTTTCAGTTTGCTATCATTTTAGTCCTTTTTATCATTCTATCTTTTTATCAGTCATTTATCTCTTATCAAAACAGTGGGTTGACCTCCCTTGAGGAAGTTTTCACACTTCCGAGAACAAGCTTTTGCTTGGCAACCCACCGCCTATCTATCTAACGCCTTTTTGTCCAAGTTTTCTTCTTTGCAGGTGTCATTCCTCCACAGCCAAAGAGGGGTGCTCACAAGCGTCTGGATTACGGTGCGCAGTCTTTAGTCCAGGTACTTCCCATGCCTTGTCCATTATTCTTTTAGTTTCTTCTCTCTTTATAATCTGAAAAGCGAATTTTGAGTAGAAACATTTCTGGCACGCCCGATGGGACCCTAGGTTCCTCCTGGGTTCCTTTTCTTCTTCATTCATTTAGGAGCATTAGGTTCTTACCTTTTCTCCTCCTTCTTTTCTTCTCAATGACACTATAAGCAGAACTAAAATGAATCTTTCTTCCTTGCATTTCTAGACTAGTCTAAACATCATACTCTCAACCCTTTCTCAAACTTGTCTTCATAACAAACATCACATTTCGACTTGGGCATTAAAACGTATTGCACTTTCATTTCTGCTTGTGCTTGCATTAGTCCACATCTAGTAACTTAGACGCATATTGAATAAACCGTAGACACTTGATGTTACACTACCTGACCACATGCACTAAAACAAACATAAAACTTACCTGAGACAAGGCCCGACTAGGATTTCATCCCCCAGCGGATACCTTACCCGTCTCGGTGACCCTACTTGGATTTCATCACCAAGGGGGAAGCCCACTCCGTTCTCTGGCGGAGTCTAAACTCTAGGCGAGGTATATCTTGGCTAAGCGAGACCAGCTAACCACTGGAATCGTGAAGTGAGGGGAGCTTGCTCCTTAGCACTAAGCCACGTACCAGACCCTAACACAGACTTTGAGTGCCTAAACAATTCCCAAAACCATCTTTAGACTGCCTTCTTTTAGGACCCTTCTTGACAGCCAATCTCCCCAAACATTCATCTAAGGCATAAGCCACAATTTCTAAGGTTAATTTCTAGGATTTATCGCTTAGGCTTGTCTCTCTCTCTCTGTTTTCCTCTTCTCATCTGTTTGTTTGAGTGAGTGAGGACGCTTTCTTCTTTGTTTTTCCAAGAGTCTTCAAACTTTTTGGTTCTCTGGAAAACACAGTCACCAGCATCGGTTCTGCAACCGACGTCGGCTTTCCCCTGTCACCGGCATCGGTTCTGCTACCGACGTTGGCCTTCTTTCTTACCGGCATCGGTTATCTGACCGACGTCGGCTATCTTCCTTACCGACATCGGTTTTTCAACCGACGTCATTCTCTGTCACTGTCCTTTTTCTTCAAAATTAGCAGCCTAAAATCTGTCCATTCTCTGTCAAAACTCCATTCTGGTTTTCTGAGACTGTAAGAACACAGTTTCTGGAACCAGGCCTCTCTTCTTAACCACTTTAGCCAACAACCGCTTCCGTCTACCTCGTCCCTAATCAGTCTTATCATGGAGTTCCGCTCGGAGACTGAAAGAACTCCTACAGGACCGACCCCGACCCTGACCCCGACTCAAATTCCCATCATCCCTGAAGGGGACCAAGATTTCGAGAGATTCTTGGACCTCAATGCCGCAGCCCTCCAAAACTATCTCGTGAGAAACCCAACGCGAGACCTTTCGGGTGACATGGCGACGACATCCACACCATTCACCACCCAACCCTTTATGACTCAGCCCTTCGCCTCAACTATTAATCCAACCATGGCCAATACGCAAAGTTTGGCCTCCCCGTCTATTTTTAGACCGACCTTCATCGGGGTTCCATTACCCCCTCAACCGCCTGCAATTCAACCAAGTTCTACATCATATCAGAACTTGATTGTCTTGACCCCTCATACTCTTGCACCCACCAATGTAGGCGTGCCAACCTATCTTTCTACCAGTGCCGCCATTCAACCACCTTTGGCGGTGCCCAGTCAACCTATACCTTCGACCTTCATAACGCAACCACCTCTAGCCTCCACTTCCGCCCCTGCGACTAGTCATCCGTACATTGTACAACCGACTATGTCGCACGCCTCCTCTAGCCTCTTCCAAGCACCTTACAACCTAGGGGGCGCTCAACCCGCTAATCTGCCAGCAGATCTTATCAAGATGCTGATGGATAAAATGTCCAGTCTCGAAGCTTCTATTTCTGGTTCAAGCAATACTTTGTCATATGAGCAAATTTGCAATGAGCCCATCCATCCTTCCGTCCCTATTCGACCATACCCTAACCATTGGGAGC
Source organism: Torreya grandis (assembly GCA_037957365.1). NCBI lineage: Eukaryota > Viridiplantae > Streptophyta > Pinopsida > Cupressales > Taxaceae > Torreya > Torreya grandis. The sequence goes on from JARHVA010000977.1 coordinate 3,101,877, forward strand.
TTCCTAAATTCACTCACTTTCAGAGAAAGGAAGACCCTCAACAACATCTACGGGCATTTAGACATGCCTGTTATCTTATTGCCCATGATGATGTGTTACTTCTACGCACGTTCCCTATGTCGCTTTCTGGCCCAGCCCTTGACTGGTATAGTTCTCTTGCCAGACACTCTATCTTTTCATTCATCCAACTCGCCCAACTATTTCTTGACCATTTCTCAATCAACATCACCAAACAAGTCTCAATCACAGACCTTTACTCTATCAGGCAATTTGACGACGAATCAATTGTCGATTTTGTCGCTCGTTGGAGAGGCTTGATTAACCAGCTCTCCTTCTCTTTACCTCAACCTGAGCTCATCGAGATCTTCTCTCGAGCATGTGCTAGACACATCTCTTCTACCTTGCGGATTCAGATATTTTGCACTTTTGACGAAGCTTTCATCATGGCTCGAAATCTAGAACTCCGTGCCCTTGAAGAAGATAAGGTCAAATTGCGTCATACCAACGCAAAATCTACTGGCCATTCTTCTTCCAGACCCTCTTCTTCTGCTAATTCCGAATCTAAAGGAGTGGCCAACACTGTGGTCGTTAGATCACCATCATCAACGTCAACTAATTACTCTCAACCTTCAACATCTCCAAGCATCACCAAACAATTCCAACAACGGTACATTCAGCGTTCTTACACTCCACTTGGAGAACCATACGCTTCCGTTTTGGAAAAACTACTCAAGCAGGGGGTCCTCAATCTCCCTCCAATCTGACCACCTCAATTTGACCCTTCAAAAGCCATCCCTACATGGTATAGGGAGGCTGACTTCTGTCGCTTTCATTGCGTCCAAGGCCATGACATCGACAACTGCCGAACCTTCAAAAACATCGTCCAAGACATGATCGACAAGGGGGATCTTATTTTAGATAACCGGAACGCCCCACCTAACCAACATATCGACATCTTCAAACACCCTTTTCCAAATCATCCGCCTACTCAAAAAAATGTCCAGACTTCGACCAATGACCCTCAAGACCATGATATTCACACGATTAGCACCATCTTGCCTCTTGCCCTTGACCAACCTCTTCCATTAAAGGATGAGGAACCTTCTTCTCCTACTAGTCCTCCATCTACCTCTCTTGTATTGGAAGATGCTTTGACTACATCAACGCCATTAAGCCCACCTTCATCCGAAGACCCTACCTTGCCTACTCCTCAACTACAAGTAGAAGGCACGATTATCCATGCCCTCTGCCCACTTGAGGAGCTGCCCTCTCTTATTTCTTCTCTACCAAGAGAAGAACCAGTCTCTCCACCCATTTCAATCGAGGAAGACCCAGTCACGGTTTCCTCTTGCCCTTTGCGTGAGATTTCTATATCTCACTCACCTTCGTCCACATCTAAACCCAAACCTACATCTAACCTCGCCTCGCACAGCGGTGGCTCTCGACCCAGACACACGAAGACCACTAGACCTCATCGAAGAACTCCTCCCCCACCTTCGTCATTACCTTCAATCTTGGGCCCGCATTCGTCCACCTTAATAGGAGTGCTTCCCACTCCCATACTTCATAGAGGCACATCGCCCCTATTACTCCCTCATCCCATCAGACATACATCTCATCCAAACCCTCGACCTATGCCTCTTTCGCCTCCCAAACCAACGTCATCAACCCCCACTGCGATAAAACATCCTGACTCGTTAGCAGGTTCATATGCCTTGCTCTTACGGCACTTGTTGCAGTCCTCCCGTATCGACCTCCCGCCTCTTAGACAATATCAATCTCTCAGACCTAAACCACCTTGGTTTGACCACACTTGCATTTGTGCGTATCATCGCACACCTAGACACGACACGGAGCATTGTCATGCCCTCAAGGTCGCCATTCGCCAATGTTTGGAGAATGACACCTCCCTTTTCGACCACATCATCAATAAACCTTCAACACCACTCCACCCATCACCTCTTGGATCAAGACCCTCTTGGTTCGACAACTCTACATTCTGCCATTTTCATCACACTCCGGGACATGACACTGAGCGTTGTTGCGCTCTTAAAGCTGTCATTCGTCAGCACCAGAAAAAGGACACCCTTCTCACCAAGGATCCTCTTGACCACCTCTTCAATAAAACATCAACCCCGACTCATGCCTCTCCAACCTCATCACCTAAATCGGGATCTCCACACCAGACTATGGTCCCTTTGCCGCCTTTGACCCCCTTATTCGACATTAATACCATCCATTTGACCACTAAACCTCAGCCGACCTTAACCAATCTTTCAAACATTCTCCCTACCCGCTGGGGGAACTCATCCTTCATTCAAACCTCGACCAACTTTTCAACCCAGTCTCTACCATATATCAATCACTCATTTAATCTTACATCTCGACCAGATGTCCATCGACCCAACCTCCGACCAATTATTCGACTAGTCTCAACCAAACTTCAACCAAATATCAATCAACCTGACCTCTCGACCAAGCATACAACCTTTTTCAACCAACCAACGACAATGTCAACCAACTTCACATCCATCAATCAACGCCTGACCAATCTGGAAAGAGGCAAATTGGGGCAAGTTTGCTCCTAATTGACTCGGACCTTAACATACAAGCATGGCCCAGGGTCTTATTAGACCTTAAACCCCTTCTTATGTCTTGCATCTTCGACCATTCTTCTGTTAGTCGAGTACTCGTCTACTTGACATGTAACTTGAGCTCATCCCTTGAGCAACCCTCATCCTCGTCCTCATTCCTTTCAACCCTATTCCCCTTTAACAAGTCCTCTACGACCCTTTTATGATGCATGGATGCTTTGTCCTAATAAAAGGGGCGTCCTTGAACTTTTACAGTCTTGTCCGTGACTCAAATTCCTATCAAAAATACAAATCAAGATGTCAAAACATATCCATGGTCACTAAATCAAGTCAAATCAAAAAGACAGACTGATCCCTCGAAGGACAGCTGTACTATCATTGCTGTATTACTAGACTGATCCCTTGAAGGACAGCTAGGCCAACTTATCAAACATTATATTAAGCAAAAATATAGACCACTCCCTCGAAGGATGGCTATGACTAAATCTTGCTACAAACAACACCTTTCTTAGAAGCTTCCCGCATTGATTAGCTTCGCAACATGACCACTACATCAAAAGACATCTCTATGCAGGCTTCCCGCATTGATCAGTCTGCGCTAAAAAAAAAAAAAAAAATGAGTCACGAACTTTGCTTGTAGCTGTCTCAGGGTCTCCTATAAAAAGGGGCACGGTTATTCCTGCTCTTAAACTGGGTTACCCTATCCTCCTCCTATCACCTGCTCAGGGGACTTCGAGCTCACTTTAATGTCTAAGTGATTCGATTACCGTTCTAACACCATACTGGTCAACGACGTGATGCATGAACGGGGCTTTGGTTCTTATAACCCCTATCTATGCTTCCTTTCTGGTCCTTGTCAATGAAAGAGCGATTTGCTTTTCATCTTTTCTCTACGCTTTGGCCACATCAATTGTCGACTCATCTTAAACCAAGTCATTTTCATCATTTTCAGCTGACATCATCCTAGACCATTTCACATAGTTTCTATGGACACCAATACACATGGAAACTACCGACCAGACCCAATTTATGTTAAGCATAAACCAATACTTGCTGAAGCATAAATAGACCTTCATTCATTTTTAGCATACATCCATCATGACTATGGAAACTTGCTAGAGATGAAAGACTCTTGACCAATTCTACAGAATACACCATCTGTAGCATCATTTTATCCTCATCTTGGCCTCATCATTTCGACGCTCAACCAAACTCATCATCGACCATTTTGACCCTCGTAGTCCAAACTACATTGGTCTGAGGCCCTATGACCAGGGCTATGTAGGCAGCACTCAGATACCACATCTTCTGAGGTTAGCTCGACCACCCCCTTTTGTTCATCTCTATGATGGACAAACCTTCTCTTCTTTGACTCTTATCACGACAAACCTTCTCAACTTTGACCTTTGACCAATCATTGACCTTTGACCAAGACCTTTGACCAAGACCAATCATCGACTTTGACCAAGACCAATCAATCCCTCTGACCCTTCCTCCCTTTTAGGGAGAACTACATCGGCCTGAGGCCCTATCACAAGGGCTATGTAGGCAGCACTCAGTTGACATGGGGTCTTCTGGGGTTAGCTCGGCCGCATCCTTTCGTCCATCCATCCTCTTGACCAATGACCATTGGAGATCATGCCTATCTCCTTCGACCTCGACCACTTCCAAGCCAATGTTGCCTTGGTTGTTTTTGCGTGTGTGCTACCTCACGGCTGGTTAGCAAGATTGTCCGCAGACTATTTTTGACCCTTCACAAGTATAGGATCGCAAGCCGGTTGATCCCTACTACTTGTGGCTTTTTCATGTTTCTGGGAGCACTTCCTGAGCCCTGGATACCTGGAACACGATGACCATTTGGAGCTTCAGCTTAGATTGAGTGACCCGATCAGCAGACGACTAAATGCTGGGGCCCGATTACTTCAATTTTGGCACTCCTCGACCCTTGACCTGCGACACTTTTGACCTATCCCGTGACGTGGTATACGCACAATCACGACTTTTGTAGCGTTTTCACTCACTTCTCATCTTTCTCATCCACCTTTTGTCAAATCAGCACCCGACATCAGGTTCCTTCCCTCGACTCCTGCTTTGAGGGGGAATACCTCATCCTTACTTCGGGGCAATCCACATCATCCTTCACCTGGGGCAACCACTCCCTATTCTTGTCTTGCAGTTCATCCAGAACAACCAACAAGACAAAAAGGGGCAAATGTAGACACCTAAAAAGTGTCTAACCCTTGGTCTTCCTCTCTCCCCTTGGTCCCTTGCCACTTCGACTATCCCTAACCTAACTAGGTCTTATTAATTGAAAATAATCATCTATTTTTAATTAATAAGTCCCTTTTTTCCCTCTCCTTGCCACCTCGCCACCCTAGGATACCCTCCTTGGATCCCCTTCATTCCCCACATGGCCATTTAATGCCTAAGTCTCCCATTCCAATCTCTTCACTCGCCCATTTAACCCCCGTCGACCGTTTCACCCTCGCATTCATTTGACCTGGCGACTGGGAAACAGATAGAAGGATATTTTTAGCCTTTTTTTGGCCTTTTAGCCGCTGACATCGGTCAACCGTCGACCGACGTTGGCGATATTGCCGGCGTCGGCACCCTTCATAACGGTTTCTTCACCGTTTTCTCTCCCCGGTTCTCTCTTGGCTCCTCTTCGCTTCTCTGCATTTTCTCTCTGGCATCCCGACTCTTGAACCTTGGTATCAGACCCTTATATCCACCCTCTTACTTGACCTCTCTCCCAATCAATCTGACTCTCTCCCTTAGGTACACAGCAATCTTCTGCAAGTGAACAACAGGGATTCTTCATCAGCAACAGGTTTCACATCTCCGGCATCACCAGCGGCAACATCAACACTTTCTTCAGTAGGGCACAGGTATGTACTCTGTTTGTTTTCTTTATGCTTTCTAGTCATTTCTAAACTAGATTTAGCTCTTCTTTTCCCCAACCCAGACTTCTAACCAAACCAGGCAGACCCAGATTCCTATCTCCTTGATTGTCCTCCTCTACCCTTCTGCCCGTTTGACTCTTTTGCACCTCTGCTTAAGACCATCCACAGACCCGTCCATCAGACTCAGACCCGTCCACTGACCCGTCCACAAGACCAGACTCTGTCCAGACTCGACCAGAACCTGCCTAAAACCCTGTCCAAGCCTATTGACCTGATCGACGCTGGTCATTACCCCCACCGACGTCGGCAGACTAACCGACGTCGACAGACCCGACAACCGACGCCGGTAGGACCACCGACGCCGGCGACTGAAACTAGGCCAACAGCTTCTTCCAGGTAAGCCTTTGCTTCCTTTTCTCTTTCAGTTTGCTATCATTTCAGTCTTTTTTAGCATTCTGTCTTTTTATCAGTCATTTATCTCTTATCTAAACAGTGGGTTGACCTCCCTTGAGGAAGTTTTCACACTTCCGGGAACAAGCTTTTGCTTGGCAACCCACCACCTATCTATCTAACGCCTTTTTGTCCAAGTTTTCTTCTTTGCAGGTGTCATTCCTCCACAGCCAAAGAGGGGTGCTCACAAGCGTCTAGATTACGGTGCGTAGTCTTTAGTCCAGGTACTTCCCATGCCTTGTCCATTATTTTTTTAGTTTCTTCTCTCTTTATAATCTGAAAAGCGAATTTTGAGTAGAAACATTTCTGGCACGCCCGGTGGGAACCTAGGTTCCTCCTGGGTTCCTTTTCTTCTTCATTCATTTAGGAGCATTAGGTTCTTACCTTTTATCCTCCTTCTTTTCTTCTCAATGACACTATAAGCAGGACTAAAACAAATTTTTCTTCCTTGCATTACTAGACTAGTCTAAACATCATACTCTCAACCCTTTCTCAAACTTGTCTTCATAACAAACATCACATTTCGACTTGGGCATTAAAACGTATTGCACTTTCATTTCTGCTTGTGCTTGCATTAGTCCACATCTAGTAACTTATACGCATATTGAATAAACCGTAGACACTTGATGTTACACTACCTGACCACATGCACTAAAACAAACATAAAACTTACCTGAGACAAGGCCTGACTGGGATTTCATCCCCCAGCGGATACCTTACCCGTCTCGGTGACCCTACTTAGATTTCATCACCAAGGGGGAAGCCCACTCCGTTCTCTGGCGGAGTCTAAACTCTAGGCGAGGTATATCTTGGCTAAGCGAGACCAGCTAACCACTGGAATCGTGAAGTGAGGGGAGCTTGCTCCTTAGCACCAGGCCACGTACCAGACCCTAACACAAACTTTGAGCGCCTAAAAAATTCCCGAAACCATCTTTAGACTGCCTTCTTCTAGGACCCTTCTTGACAGCCAATCTCCCCAAACATTCATCTAAGGCATAAGCCACAATTTCTAAGGTTAATTTCTAGGATTTATCGCTTAGGCTTGTCTCTCTCTCTCTCTCTATTTTCCTCTTCTCATCTGTTTGTTTGAGTGAGTGAGGATGCTTTCTTCTTTGTTTTTCCAAGAGTCTTCAAACTTTTTGGTTCTCTAGAAAACATAGTCACCGGCATCGGTTCTGCAACAGATGTCGGCTTTCCCCTGTCACCGGCATCGGTTCTGCTACCGACGTCGGCCTTCTTTCTTACCGGCATCGATTATCTGACCGACGTCGGCTATCTTCCTTACCGACATCGGTTTTTCAACCGACGTCGGTCTCTGTCACTGTCCTTTTTCTTCAAAACCAGCAGCCTAAAATCTGTCCATTCTCTGTCAAAACTCCATTCTAGTTTTCTGAGACTGTAAGAACATAGTTTCTGGAACCAGGCCTCTCTTCTTAACCACTTTAGCCAATAACCGCTTCCGTCTACCTCGTCCCTAACCAGTCCTATCATGGAGTTCCGCTCGGAGACTGAAAGAACTCCTACAGGACCGACCCCGACCCTGACCCTGACTCAAATTCCCATCATCCCTGAAGGGGACCAGGATTTCGAGAGATTCTTGGACCTCAATGCCGCAGCCCTCCAAAACTATCTCGCGAGAAACCCAACGCGAGACCTTTCGGGTGACATGGCGATGACATCCACACCATTCGCCACCCAACCCTTTATGACTCAGCCCTTCGCCTCAACTATTAATCCAACCATGGCCAATACGCAAAGTTTGGCCTCCCCGTCTATTTTTAGACCAACCTTCATCGGGGTTCCATTACCCCCTCAACCGCCTGCAATTCAACCAAGTTCTACATCATATCAGAACTTGATTGTCTTGACCCCTCATACTCTTGGGCCCACCAATGTAGGCGTGCCAACCTATCTTTCTACTAGTGCCGCCATTCAACCACCTTTGGCGGTGCCCAGTCAACCTATACCTTCGACCTTCATAACGCAACCACCTCTAGCCTCCACTTCCGCCCCTGCGACTAGTCATCCGTACATTGTACAACCGACTATGTCGCACGCCTCCTCTAGCCTCTTCTAAGCGCCTTACAACCTAGGGGGTGCTCAACCCGCCAATCCGCCAGCAAATCTTATCAAGATGCTGATGGATAAAATGTCCAGTCTCGAAGCTTCTATTTCTGGTTCAAGCAATACTTTGTCATATGAGCAAATTTGCAATGAGCCCATCCATCCTTCCGTCCCTATTCGACCATACCCTAACCATTGGGAGCTTCCTAAATTCACTCGCTTTCAGAGTAAGGAAGACCCTCAACAACATCTACGGGCATTTAGACATGCCTGTTATCTTATTGCCCATGACGATGCATTACTTCTACGCACATTCCCTATGTCGCTTTCTAGCCCAGCCCTTGACTGGTATAGTTCTCTTGCCAGACACTCTATCTTTTCATTCATCCAACTCGCCCAACTATTTCTTGACCATTTCTCAATCAACATCACCAAACAAGTCTCAATCACAGACCTTTACTCTATCAGGCAATTTGACGACGAATCAATTGTCGATTTTGTCGCTCGTTGGAGAGGCTTGATTAACCAGCTCTCCTTCTCTTTACCTCAACCTGAGCTCATCGAGCTCTTCTCTCGAACATGTGCCAGACACATCTCTTCTACCTTGCAGATTTAGACATTTTGCACTTTTGACGAAGCTTTCATCATGGCTCGAAAGATCGAACTCCGTGCCCTTGAAGAAGATAAGGTCAAATTGCGTCATACCAACGCAAAATCTACTGGCCATTCTTCTTCCAGACCCTCTTCTTCTGCCAATTCCGAATCTAAAGGAGTGGCCAACACTGTGGTCGTTAGATCACCATCATCGACGTCAACTAATTACTCTCAACCTTCAACATCTCCAAGCATCACCAAACAATTCTAACAACGGTACATTCAGCGTTCTTACACTCCACTTGGAGAACCATACGCTTCCGTTTTGGAAAAACTACTCAAGCAGGGGGTCCTCAATCTCCCTCCAATCCGACCACCTCAATTTGACCCTTCAAAAGCCATCCCTACATGGTATAGGGAGGCCGACTTCTGTCCCTTTCATCGCGTCCAAGGCCATGACATCGACAACTGCCGAACCTTCAAAAACATCGTCCAAGACATGATCGACAAGGGGGATCTTATTTTAGATAACCCGAACGCCCCACCTAACCAACATATCGACATCTTCAAACACCCTTTTCCAAATCATCTGCCTACTCAAAACAACGTCCAGACTTCGACCAATGACCCTCAAGACCATGACATTCACACGATTAGCACCATCTTGCCTCTTGCCCTTGACCAACCTCTTCCATTAAAGGATGAGGAACCTTCTTCTCCTACTAGTCCTCCATCTACCTCTCTTGTATTGGAAGACGCTTTGACCACATCAATGCCATTAAGCCCACCTTCATCCGAAGACCCTACCTTGCCTACTCCTCAACTACAAGTAGAAGGCATGATTATCCATGCCCTCTGCCCACTTGAGGAGCTGCCCTCTCTTATTTCTTCTCTACCAAGAGAAGAACCAGTCTCTCCACCCATTTTAATCGAAGAAGACCCAGTCACGGTTTCCTCTTGCCCTTTGCATGAGATTTCTATATCTCACTCACCTTCGTCCACATCTAAACCCAAACCTACATCTAACCTCGCCTCGCACAGCGGTGGCTCTCGACCCAGACACACGAAGACCACTAGACCTCATCGGAGAACTCCTCCCCCACCTTCGTCATTACCTTCAATCTTGGGCCCACATCCGTCCACCTTAATAGGAGTGCTTCCCACTCCCATACTTCACAGAGGCACATCGCCCCTATTACTCCCTCATCCCATCAGACATACATCTCATCCAAACCCTCGACCTATGCCTCTTTCACCTCCCAAACCAACGTCATCAACCCCCACTGCGATAAAACATCCCGACTCGTTAGCAGGTTCATATGCCTTGCTCTTACAGCACTTGTTGCAGTCCTCCCGTATCGACCTCCCGCCTCTTAGACAATATCAATCTCTCGGACCTAAACCACCTTGGTTCGACCACACTTGCATTTGTGCGTATCATCGCACAATTGGACATGACATGGAGCATTGTCATGCCCTCAAGGTCGCCATTCGCCAATGTTTGGAGAATGACACCTCCCTTTTCGACCACATCATCAATAAACCTTCAACACCACTCGACCCATCACCTCTCGGATCAAGACCCTCTTGGTTCGACAACTCTACATTCTACCATTTTCATCACACTCCGGGACATGACACTGAGCGTTGTTGCGCTCTTAAAGCTGTCATTCGTCAGCACCGAAAAAAGGACACCCTTCTCACCAAGGATCCTCTTGACCACCTCTTCAACAAAACATCAACCCCGACTCATGCCTCTCCAACCTCATCACCTAAATTGGGATCTCCATGCCAGACTATGGTCCCTTTGCCGCCTTTGACCCCCTTATTCAACATTAATACCATCCATTTGACCACTAAACCTCAGCCGACCTTAACCAATCTTTCAAACATTCTCCCTACCCACTGGGGGAACTCATCCTTCATTCAAACCTCGACCAACTTTTCAACCCAGTCTCTACCATATATCAATCACTCATTTAATCTTACATCTCGACCAGATGTCCATTGACCCAACCCCCGACCAATTATTCGACTAGTCTCAACCAAACTTCAACCAAATATCAATCAACCTGACCTCTCGACCAAGCATACAACCTTTTTCAACCAACCAAAGACAATGTCAACCAACTTCACATCCATCAATCAACGCCTGACCAATCTAGAAAGAGGCAAATTGGGGCAAGTTTGCTCCTAATTGACTCAGACCTTAACATACAAGCATGGCCCAGGGTCTTATTAGACCTTAAACCCCTTCTTATGTCTTGCATCTTCGACCATTCTTCTGTTAGTCAAGTACTCGTCTACTTGACACGTAACTTGAGCTCGTCCCTTGAGCAACCCTCATCCTCGTCCTCATTCCTTTCAACCCTATTCCCGTTTAACAAGTCCTCTACGACCCTTTTATGATGCATGGATGCTTTGTCCTAATAAAAGGGGCGTCCTTGAACTTTTACAGTCTTGTCCGTGACTCAAATTCCTATCAAAAATACAAATCAAGATGTCAAAACATATCCATGGTCACTAAATCAAGTCAAATCAAAAAGATAGACTGATCCCTCGAAGGACAGCTGTACTATCATTGCTGTATTACTAGACTGATCCCTTGAAGGACAGCTAGGCCAACTTATCAAACATTATATTAAGCAAAAATATAGACCACTCCCTCGAAGGATGGCTATGACTAAATCTTTCTACAAACAGCACCTTTCTTAGAAGCTTCCCGCATTGATCAGCTTCGCAACATGACCACTACATCAAAAGACATCTCTATGCAGGCTTCTTGCATTGATCAGTCTGCGCTAAAAAAAAAAAAAAAAAAAAAAAAAAAAAAAAAACGAGTCACGGACTTGGCTTGTAGCTGTCTCAGGGTCTCCTATAAAAAGGGGCACGATTATTCCTGATCTTAAACTGGGTTACCCTATCCTCCTCCTATCACCTGCTCAGGGGACTTCGAGCTCACTTTAATGTCTAAGTGATTCGATTACCGTTCTAACACCATACTGGTCAACGACGTGATGCATGAACGGGGCTTTGGTTCTTATAACCCCCATCTATGCTTCCTTTCTGGTCCTTGTCAATGAAAGAGCGATTTGATTTTCATCTTTTCTCTACGCTTTGGCCACATCAATTGTCGACTCATCTTAAACCAAGCCATTTTCATCATTTTCAGCTGACATCATCCTAGACCATTTCACATAGTTTCTATGGACACCAATACACATGGAAACTACCGACCAGACCCAATTTATGTTAAGCATAAACCAATACTTGCTGAAGCATAAATAGACCTTCATTCATTTTTAGCATACATCCATCACGACTATGGAAACTTGCTAGAGATGAAAGACTCTCGACCAATTCTACAGAATACACCATCTGTAGCATCATTTTATCCTCATCTTGGCCTCATCATTTCGACGCTCAACCAAACTCATCATCGACCATTTTGACCCTCGCAGTCTGAACTACATTGGTCTGAGGCCCTATGACCAGGGCTATGTAGGCAGCACTCAGATACCACATCTTCTGAGGTTAGCTCGACCACCCCCTTTTGTTCGTCTCTATGATGGACAAACCTTCTCTTTTTTGACTCTTATCACGACAAACCTTCTCAACTTTGACCTTTGACCAATCATTGACCTTTGACCAAGACCAATCATCGACTTTGACCAAGACCAATCAATCCCTCTGACCCTTCCTCCCTTTTAGGGAGAACTACATCAGCCTGAGGCCCTATCACAAGGGCTATGTAGGCAGCACTCAGTTGACATGGGGTCTTCTGGGGTTAGCTTGGCCGCATCCTTTCGTCCATCCATCCTCTTGACCAATGACCATTGGAGATCATGCCTATCTCCTTCGACCTCGACCACTTCCAAGCCAATGTTGCCTTGGTTGTTTTTGCGTGTGTGCTACCTCACGGCTGGTTAGCAAGATTGTCCGCAGACTATTTTTGACCCTTCGCAAGTATAGGATCGCAAGCCGGTTGATCCCTACTACTTGTGGCTTTTTCGTGTTTCTTGGAGCACTTCCTGAGCCCTGGATACCTGGAACACGATGACCATTTGGAGCTTCAGCTTAGATTGAGTGACCCGATCAGCAGACGACTAAATGCTGGGGCCCGATTACTTCAATTTTGGCACTCCTCGACCCTTGACCTGCGACACTTTTGACCTATCCCGTGACGTGGTATACGCGCAATCATGACTTTTGTAGTGTTTTCACTCACTTCTCATCTTTCTCATCCACCTTTTGTCAAATCAGCACCCGACATCAGGTTCCTTCCCTCGACTCCTGCTTTGAGGGGGAATACCTCATCCTTACTTTGGGGCAATCCACATCATCCTTCACCTGGGGCAACCACTCCCTGTTCTTGTCTTGCAGTTCATCCAGAACAACCAACAAGACAAAAAGGGGCAAATGTAGACACCTAAAAAGTGTCTAACCCTTGGTCTTCCTCTCTCCCCTTGGTCCCTTGCCACTTCGACTATCCCTAACCTACCTAGGTCTTATTAATTAAAAATAATCATCTATTTTTTATTAATAAGTCCCTTTTTTCCCCTCTCCTTGCCACCTCGCCACCCTAGGATACCCTCCTTAGATCCCCTTCATTCCCCACATGGCCATTTAATGCCTAAGTCTCCCATTCCAATCTCTTCACTCGCCCATTTAACCCCCGTCGACCGTTTCACCCTCGCATTCATTTGACCTGGCGGCTGGGAAACAGATAGAAGGCTATTTTTAGCCTTTTTCTGGCCTTTTAGCCGCCGACGTCGGTCAACCATCGACCGACATCGGCGATATTGCTGGCGTCGGCACCCTTCATAACGGTTTCTTCACCGTTTTCTCTCCCTGGTTCTCTCTTAGCTCCTCTTCGCTTCTCTGCATTTTCTCTCTGGCATCCCGACTCTTGAACCTTGGTATCAGACCCTTATATCCACCCTCTTACTTGACCTCTCTCCCAATCAATCTGACTCTCTCCCTCAGGTACACAGCAATCTTCTGCAAGTGAACAACAGGGATTCTTCATCAGCAACAGGTTTCACATCTCCGGCATCACCAGCGGCAACATCAACACTTTCTTCAGCAGGGCACAGGTATGTACTCTGTTTGTTTTCTTTATGCTTTCTAGTCATTTCTAAACTAGATTTAGCTCTTCTTTTCCCCAACCCAGACTTCTAACCAAACCAGGCAGACTTGGATTCCTATCTCCTTGATTGTCCTCCTCTACCCTTTTGCCCGTTTGACTCTTTTGCACCTCTGCCTAAGACCATCCACAGACCCGTCCATCAGACTCAGACCCGTCCACTGACCCGTCCACAAGACTAGACTCTGTCCAGACTCGACCAGAACCTACCTAAAACCCTGTCCAAGCCTATTGCCCCGACCGACGCCGGTCATTACCCCCACCGACGTCGGCAGACTAACCGACATCGGCAGACCCGACAACCGACGCCGGTAGGACCACCGACATCGGCGACTGAAACTAGGCCGACAGCTTCTTCCAGGTAAGCCTTTGCTTCCTTTTCTCTTTTAGTTTGCTATCATTTCAGTCCTTTTTAGCATTCTGTCTTTTTATCAGTCATTTATCTCTTATCAAAATAGTGGGTTGACCTCCCTTGAGGAAGTTTTCACACTTCTGGGAACAAGCTTTTGCTTGGCAACCCACCGCCTATCTATCTAACGCCTTTTTGTCCAAGTTTTCTTCTTTGCAAGTGTCATTCCTCCACAGCCAAAGAGGGGTGCTCACAAGCGTCTGGATTACGGTGCGCAGTCTTTAGTCCAGGTACTTCCCATGCCTTGTCCATTATTCTTTTAGTTTCTTCTCTCTTTATAATCTGAAAAGCGAATTTTGAGTAGAAACAATATGATTTAAATACACATTTATGATAGAATTTTATACATTGGTACCATTGTTATACATAGCTTCAACATGAGACATATGTAAGGTGCATATGATATACAATGTGTACCTAATATTGAAAAATCCAAATTAGTCTTAGATTTAAAACACTTTTATGGATTACCATCACCCACTAGGTTGGACTTTTACAAACTATATTGAGCCAATCTACTACAATGGTTGGTTCACTTTTTGGTATGGTTAAGGTGATCAAATCATTTAATATTTCCAAGTTTATGGGTTAGACTTGATTACATCATCTAGCCTCACCAATTGTATAGTGTGAGTTGACATGGTTCTCTCACACTCATCAGATTATAAGTATGATTGGGTTGCATAGTTCAACTAGTCTTAACTACCAAGTGGCAATCCACCTTTACTCCAAGGTTGGGGACATGTGACCTCCTCTCTCTCTATGTCTATCTCCTTAGATATATGCACTTTCTAGATTTATATTTATCATAATCTCAATTTCATTGATTTATAATGATACATATTTCAAATGAAATGGCTAAAAAGCAAGATGATTCATCGATACATAGGTGTACTCCTAAACCTTGCTCTATTTCATTTTAAATCATTTCAATACTTCTAATTTCAGATTATATACATTTATTATATAATATAACATGCTCTTGGTTGTAGGTTAGTCACCATCAAATAACTCAATTTGGACTCAAGAAAATACAAGGTGTGTTATACACAATCATGTAAACATTTCTTTTCCTTTAAACCAATAATTTCATTACTATATTAAAGGGGGGAAATGTAAATAGTATTTATGAATTATATAGTGCCTTAGTCTTGTACACTTGGAAAATATATACCTTAATTATTCCTCTTAGTTCTAGAATTTTTCCACTTCTTCAAGTTTCACATTTGCTATCTCTATATGCTCACTACTTATTTCTTAGTTTGACCAATATCATTTTAATGACCCAAGCTTATATCTTGCCAAAAATGTTGTAAACATATTTATCTTCCACCTCTACAAGTTCTAGACCCACAACTATTTTATAACTTCATAGACACTTGTGTCTTAGTTAAATACCTACGTCAATACAAGTGTCTTATCATAACACAAGTGTCTAGTGCCCTAAAGTCAGCCAATTTATAAATGAAACATTTACTAAAATTCAAGCTTAAGTGATTTAATGTGAGATATTCTCTAGGAGGATTGGTATAAATATAATATCAACCCTTATTCATTCCTCACCTAAAAACACCTATAAAATACCTAAAGAGACCAAAGTAACTTATCAAAAACACTCAAGTGAGTAGAACTTCCCTAATTTATCCTATTTCCATATCAGTCATAAGGATAACATATTTATAGGTTTAAAGTACTGAAGGTATAGTCCAAGAGCCATAATTGCCAAATTACAATCTAAGTCATTGTTCTACTTGCTTATCACACATTGCACCCTAGGGAGGGTTATAAAGCCTCTAGTAAAGCAAGATCAAGTAATAAAACTAATAATCCCTATATTTTCATAATCACTAAACTAATAAAAATTAAAGTAAAGTCTAATCTAGTTCTAACCAAAGCTTATGGCACAAAGTGGGGATAAGAAACAATAAAAGCAAACATGTAAGAGACATATACTCATGTCAATGTATATAAAATTCTAATGCATGGAAGAGAAGTACAAATGCATATATATCTAATCTTATAAAGGAATAACAAATTTAGGAATACTTACCTTTAAAGATGAACTTGTTGAGCATCAATATCTCCCTTGGCTAAGGTTTTTTTACCAGAGGTTGTTGTGGTATGTAAACATGACAATGATAAATCAGCTTTAGGCTACAAAACTTATCAATACATTCAAAATAATTCTACAAAAGACAAGATCCATATCTCTAAATAAAGTATGAAACCCTAAGATTATTACTCAAGTATAATGGTGGATAAGGAGATGTACAATAAATCTTACTTATTCTTATTTTCTCTAAATAATGGTGAAATGATCTTGTATAAATAGGCAGATTTAACCTAAATCCTTTCTAAAAGTTTTAGTTGATAAGGTCGACCCAGTTGACCTAGTACTGATATTAACAAACAATCACTAGGTTATAGGCTAGGTCAGCCAAGAGCTGACCTAAACCCTAAATGAATTTTACCAATAAGAGCACAAAGTTGACATATTCGACTTAGTAGTATAAATAGTCAAAAGGAGTTTTAGGTTAGGAAAAGGGGGTAAAAGGTAAGAAATAAATGGAGTGTGAAATAGAGAATAATAAACTTAGAAGAATGGTTTTCATGAGATAAGTGTGTAGATAACAAGTGGTAAAAGGGACAATAAATCTTACAAAGCACCAATGGTATGGCCACACCTTTCTTGGTGTACCCCTTAAGGCATGAACTCAGAGAGATTGAGACTCAATGGGTTCCTAAAAGATAGAGAGTGTCATTAATTGGTAAAAGTTTGAAAATATTATGTGTATACATTTAACCCACTCAAAGCTCATCACGTTTCATGCAAGTACAACATTGGATGGTGCTTTAAGAATAAAACATGACGACACATAATGTTGATGCTAAGTAAAATGTAGTAAGGAGAAAATAAGATAAATGAAATGATAGAATTGAAAAACATATAACTTTACTTACCTTAGTATTATAGATAAATAAGGAAGCTGCAAGAGATTATGAAGGTGCCCAATGTGAAGAACATTAGGTGAACATGTAGAGATTAGTGCAAACAAAAGAATGAAAAATCATTTTTTTTGAAATATAGGCATATAATAGTGGAAAATATTATCTATGATATCATGATTATATAACTTTTTAATATTTGAAAAATGGGTTAGTAAAAACAAAGATATGATCAAAATATGGAATCTAACAGTGAATATTTGAAAGGTAAATAATTGTAAATAGTAACTTTAAATAAGGTGAAAAGAAATTCATTTACTTATTATTTGACTTGTTTGGAGAGAAAAATATAACTTTGAGAGACCAAACAAAATATAAAAGAGCCTAGATGGTGAGGAGATGACAATTGAGATGAGGAGGATGCCTAACAGCCATAGAGGTACAACATGGGTAGGCAACTAATAATTTCAAATTTATTTTGAGTATTTTATTGAAAATTAAGTGTTTTATAGAATTTTTAAAATTAGATCAATTTTATAAATCAAAATGAACCCTAGAGAGTTGCTAAAGGTACGAAGGGATAAAAGGGGAAATGGGTTGAAATAAATTAGAGTAATAAAGGTTGAAGGCATTTATTATAAGTAGGGGAAAGAGTCAACAATCCGAACCAACTAGGTCAACCTAGTTGACCTAGTAGTTCAAAAATCTTGATTTCGTACTACCGACTTAGTAGGTATGGGTTGATTTAGTTTATTTGGGTAAAGTGATAGCTTAGTACCTCTGTGTTGGCTTAGTTGATTAATCCATTATAATGGTTTAGTACTAAGGGGGAAATGAAAGGGTCAACTTAGTAGATTAAGTCCATAGGGTTGACCCAATACTATTTGGTCAACTTAGTATGTGACTACGTGGCTGGTATAATACTAAAATGTGGAAAATTGGCTGAAATAGTATGCTAAAGGCCTAATTTGATCGAGTAAGTATTGAAATGGTTGAATAGGCTAAAAATAGGTAAAATTGATTGAAAATGGATAGATTAAGGCAAATTAGATTTGTTTTTATTAAAACTTTAAAAAGAATGTACTTGATTATAAGTGACAAAAAGGCCTAATATATCTTTTATTGTTTAATGGTTGTAGGGGCATCACATATTTTTTGTGATTAGTGGATAATTCTTCACTACCAGATCTATTAGAGTGATTGACAGTGAAGATTGAGCTAGGTTAGTAACACTAGGCTTAGGAGGCATCATGGAGATGTACCAAGTACCGCTGAGTACATATCTTGTAGTCATGTTCCTAGGAGTCTAGAAGCACTTGATTAATACCTTTAGGTGGGTGGTGGATGGGGATACCATCAAGGTGGGTATCATGCTAGAGGACATCCATGCTATATTTGGACTTCTGATAGGAGGACCATTAGTGATCATAGGGATACCACATGAACAAGAGGAGAGATAAACATTAGCCTGATGAGTGGTGTGCTTAGATATAATATATTTAGGGCTAAAGGTGAGCCTTTTTAATGTGTATATAGCTCAAATTATAGATGTATAAAAGGAAATGATAAGACTTATGATAACACAAGTGTTATGTCACAAGTCAGATGGTAAGGTATTGCTATATGTAATAGCCTTTTACTAATCTATTTTGGAGCAAGGGCACTATATGATCTAGGTTCTATCATCTAGGTTCAAATCATATATGATATATATGGGATGTTGTCTAGAGGGAATAAGACCATGAGGATGGTGATATTATTGAGTGATTGGATATATAATATGTTCCTAATGTACTAACTAATTGGGTTACCCCATGTGGTCAATGGTCAGTTACCTCAAGTACAGAGATGGAGGCAGGATCAGGTGACATGGGCCATAACCCACATGCTATCACTATAGATAGTCATGTGAGTAGATATCATATGGTAGTTGTATGGACACATTATGATAGTATATCCAAGTTGGAAGATGGTGGTACCAAAATTAGCATGAGTGTAGATTATAGGCCACTACACCTGGTGGATAGAGTTGTATCTGATGGCACACATACTAGGATAGTTTATACTTCCTCACCTGATATATATTATAGTGGTGCCCACATTTTGGGATAGACATGTGAGAGAGATGAGGGGAACAACCAATCATGAGACTAGATATCAGACCATAACATGAGAGACCATGGATAGGTTAAGCATGATGAATAGTAGCTAGAGAGGAGATAGATGTGGATGTAGGAGTGTTGTAGGTACCAAAAAGAACACCAAAATATGAGGAGTGGTGAACATATTATTTTCATCACCAACAAAGACACCATTAACTAGAGAGAGCATAGAGGGTTGTCATCCAGAATGACTCATCAGTCAGCCTAGGGTAGAGCTGATCTATAGAGGCACCACTAAGGTGAGGATTGAGATGGGAATAGGTGGTGACCCCAAGGTTTGAATTGGGTGGGATACATACCACATAAGAGGTACTTGGAGGATGAGCCAAAGGAGATAATGTGCTTAATAGTTGTATAGATAGGGAGATAGTGATAGGTGACATTCAAATAGGTAATAAATGGTTAAAATTTGCTTAAGTTTATTGAGATATGTTATAGATAGATATATTTTGAGATATATTTATGATATAATATCTATCTAGTTTAAATTTTGTAGATCTTATGAAGGAGGAGAAGACCAAATGGGGATCCCTAATGAGGGGAGCACTCCATGAGATCTTGGATGGGGTGCTGATGCCATACAACCTTGACATATTAGATGATCCTATGGTACATCTACCCTAACTCAAGTGAGTTGGTTCAGACTAGCAAGAAAGGTTGAAAGGTGCTTTTAAATGTGTGAAAATGAATGATGGACACTCACATGGGTGGAAATGAGAGAGGCATAGGCATGGTAGGACTTGGCTCAGGAGAGAGCTACACATATGGATACCATGAGTTAGCTAGCATAGGTACAGGCCCAAGTGGCTAACCTACAAGGATAGGTGATAAGGTTGAGATCTCAAACATCCTCTTTATAGAATAATATTTAGAGGGGATTATCTGAGGCATCTATAGACAACATGGCTAGACTATGAAATAGAAATGATAGAGCTAAGCCTTAGATCTAGAGCAATGTATATTTTTGTACTTGGTATCAAAAACACATGATATATATAGATATCTTATTATATTGGTAGTTGGATGTTGATCTTATGTGTTTTTATTATGGTTATGGTTGTGGATGTATGGATATATTTCTTTCTAGCTCATGTATTTATCTTTTATTGTATTTGTTATCAGAAATATATGTGTTGTGGTTTATTTTATAGCATTATGTAGTACACATGCATGGTTAAAAATAAATAGGTGAAAAGGACTTGAAAAAGTATAATTAATAAAAAATAAATGTATTACACACTATTCACATTGGGAAATGTGTAATAGCAATAAAATGACTAAGTATAAGAAACTAAAGAGAATGGTAAGCAAGAGGGCAAAATTTTTGTTTTTAAACCATGAGAAAGATTAGTATCAAATTAAAACAAGTAAAATCACACTAAATCACATTGGGAAGTATGAAAATGATGTAATAAAATGGAAGGCATGTAAAATAATAATGTTATAAAAACAAATCAATTAATTCAATTAATCATACTAAATCATGTTGGGAAGTATAAAAGAGAAACAAAATTAGCAAAAGTGGTCTTAAAATAATCACACTAATTCAAGTTGGGAAGTATGAAAAAATTTAATAAAAATGGTTGGATTTTTACATGAAATTGTAAAATAAAAATATAAGAATAAAAGATTAATGAAGTAATCATAAAAGATACTAAATCAATATTGGAAGCATGCCAATGACATGTAACTCATAATCAACCACATCTTATCTCATATTTAAAACATGTAATTTTATTGTGACTTAGATATTGGCAAATTTTATGAGGAAGGCCAGGTCCTATCCATGGTCTTACACTAAAAATCACAAAGGGAACACCAATGAGGTGGAAATAATGTGAAAACTATGGTAAAAGAGGATATTGATAATGGTAATGTAAAAATGTGATAATTTGTGAGGAAGGTCAGGTCCTATCCATGGTCTTACAATGCAACTCACAAATGAAATCCCTAGGGGAGTGATTAGTGAACAAAATAATATTTCTCAAAGGGAAATATGAGGATTTTAGGGATTTAAAAATGGAATGTAAAAATCATAACTTAGGCATCTTATGAGAATACCTTAAGAGATATTAGGCATACGAAGGACATGAGAAGACATTAAGTGATTAGTGACCATGAATGTATAAAGGATATCTGTTCGCTATAGATACAAAGATGTGTAGGAAAATAAGTGTCTTACTAAGATCAACTCATGTAGTTAGTTTTGAAAAATAAAATTAAAATGGACCTACCTTCCCATAATGTATTCCCCATTCTTCAGGACCCCTTATAGAGCCATCGGTCTACTACGAATATTGGGTACTTACATGAGAAGGTAGGTAGCACTAAAATATTTTTTATTCTCCTATTTTTATCTACTATCCTACCACACCCCAATGGACCTCAGCTCTATCATGAGGTAAACTATGGATTTTGAGATTTTATTAGAAGGATATGTGCCTAAAATCATGTCTTTTAGTGTGATTTGACTTTTGAGAATTTGTATGTTGCCTTTTGTTAAATGATTTGGATTTTGAATGTTTTCATGGATCTTTTAAGATTCTTCCTCCATACAAATTTAGAATGACCAATCATGAGAGATAGATTGATACACATGAATGAGCTTTAGGATTTGGCTAAAGGAATCTAAGTATCTAAAGACAAGACTAACTAGGACACTTAGGCTTATCTATGAACCAACATGTTATCTCAAGTCTCAACCATGTATATGCTTAGTTTGTAAAAGGGAATAAAGAGGAATAAGAGGAGATGCAAGGTGGATCATTAAAAGGAAATAAAAATGAGATGAATTATTTGCTAACTAATCACTTGGTAAAGGAGGAGTGACTAAAGGGAGCAAGGTTTGTATAAGTAAGTCACAATAATAATTATGCATGTATAGAGATAAGAGAGCAAACAATCATGAAAAAGAAAACAAGGGAGCCATAAGAAATGAACTCAAGAAGAATATAAAATGCAATGAGGAAGAAGAAATCCATAAGAAAATATAATGACATCATAATCAATATAAAGTGTGAAACCAAAGTCATCATGTAAGATAAATAATAATTTCACACAATGTCAAATGATATAACAAAATAGATAAAGATAAAGTTGGAGCACACATCCAATCCAAATGAAAATTCTAAGAACACCATACATATGATCATAAGTACTGATATATTTGGCTGCACACATTATCCATAACATATGATAAGTCTCTATGAAGTTGAATATGAACTGTAACTAATGTCTCATCGATCTTCAATGAAAGCTAGGAAAATAATTCACATCAAATATCTTCAATAAAAAAGGTATGAATGCTTGAAGGATTGTGTTGATGAGGGTTATTAGGCAAGGGATGCTTAGGAAAATGCATGGGAGTGGATTTTATAGGAAAGGAAGAGGTCAACAATGGGGAAGGAGCCATGAGTGAGGGACTCATAGGTGGAGAAGGATCCATGGGTGAGGGAAGGTATACGAATGAAGGATTCATGGGTGGAAGAATAATAGGTGAAGAAGAGACCATAAGAGGAGATGTAACCATAGGAAGTGGAACCATGGGGGAAGAAGGGGGAACATTCTTATGATAATGACCTATAGGAGGAATGGTAGAAGGTGTAGGAATGGTTAGGAGGTGATCCTTGAGATGTTGTTGAAGGATGTGATAATGATCAGTGTGATGTGTGTTGTATTTGTGCCAAAGATAATTTAACTTAACATCTTAAGAAAATACTCAGGTAGTAATTTTGGGGGAGGTATCACCTTTTGTGAGGATTGAGGAGTAGTAGGATGAAAAGTATTAATATATTATTGCAGCTTGAGATAATGCATGGATGAATGGTTATCTATGATGTGAAAGTAACATATAAGCTTGTGAGTAGTCTTGAGAGGGGTACTCATAGGAGGAGGTGAAACAGAAGCTGAAGGATCTTGGTATAGGTAAAAATCTCTAGTCTAGTGATCAAAAACTTTATGAATGTCATAATAAGGTTGATCAACCCATTTGGTGGATGAAGGATCCTACTTCGGTAAAGGTAGAAAATCATCACCAAGAGAAGGTGGAGATAGTGGAGAGATTGGACAAGGCTTGATTTCAAGAATGATAAGATCATAAGTAGGAATAGACTCAATTAAAATGGGAGTAAGAATGGGATCCAAACTAGGCTCTATTGAGGGAGGGGTGGGGTATATAGAAGGCTGAAGGAGAGTTACAGACATCTCAAGGATAAATAGGATATAGGGGTCATAGTACCTAGAAACATAATAGGGCTTAGTCATAGAATGATCCATAAGAATATTATTTAGAAATTGGAGGTGCCTACACCATCTCTACCCTAGGATATAGAGGAAAAATACTAAAATTAGGAATGAAATATGATGGAATATGAGAACATATACTAAAAGATTGAAGAAAAGAGGAATGATAATGGATAATCTTAGCATCTCAGGCTTGAACTAGACCTCTTAAGAATGGATCATATAAGGTATACCCATTATCATAATTAGATGTTTAAAGATCAATGGTGTAGGTAGGGATGACGTTATTATCTGATGTGGTGTGATGAATGGAATTTTAGGTCTTGGTTAAGATAATGGGGATGTCATCATAAGGTTGTTGATGAGAATGAGGTTCTAAGAAGTAAGAAGTTGATATTTGAGATGAGGTGAGAGATCAAAAGTTTTAATCTTGAGATTGATCTCATCAGGCTCATCGTCATCAAAATCTAATAGGTTAGGGAGAATATTCCTAATGAGTTGAAGATGACCACTGTAACCTTGAGTGAAATTGAAGGGAAAGTTAAATTGTTGAGACTCACAAAATGGAATGCTTGGAAAGGGTTCGGATAGGAATCTTGAATACACCATGGTCTTGGAATTGTTTAAAATTCTAAGGGTTGGTGTCACATAGAATCCTATAGATGGCTCCATTATGAGTAAATTTGATGCATTGGTAAGTGAAAGAGGCAACTAACCTCATACAATGAGTATATGGCCTACCAATAAAAATGTTGTAAGATAGAGGAAAGTTAAATATCATCACTTTCACATGAATGGTGATAGGTGGGATGGTAATGGGAAGCCACACATAACCTAAAGGAGGCATTTACCTTTGATCATAGCCTTGAACTGTGTTGTGTGTGGACTTGAGATTGCATTCATAATGTCCAAGGTTTTTGATAAATCAAGAGAGGTAACACAAGTACTGGAAACCTTGTCTATCAAAGAATGTTTGACTTGGATATCACCAATTTAGACACTAATGAAAAGAGGAAGATCATCTACATGAAGCAAAATCTCATCAGGGATCATAGAAGCAATGGGAAATTTGAGGGAAAGAGAAGTGTCCACTATTTCATCAACATGTATGGACATATTTTTACACTATTTTAATATGCTATCTTCAAATCCAGATGAGGTTGCTTCACATCTTACTAGGGGAGGATGAGGAATGTTCATTTCTAATATGAGCTATATAAGATGGTTATGATGATATAGTGAGGTCCTCATAAGTTAGAGAAATGGGATTTGGGATGGGATATTATTGAGTTCCTTGATAGGATCCCATTCATCATAACCCATAAGAATATTGTTTGAAAGAGGTGCATAGTGTTGAAGGAGATCCTCAAAAGGAGGAGATAAAGTATATGTGAATTTATGTTGATAATTGTCATAAGGTTTAGTTAGAAGAAAGGTTGTAGATTATGTTGAGAAGATGAAGTAGTTGATGCAGGTTGGGTTTGAGAATTCCTAAAAGGACTGTTAATAGAAGCTTGAGTATCCTTGGTGTTAGGTAAAGAATATGGAGGGATGGTATAAATAGTATGGGAAGTGTTATCTAAGGAAGGTGTTGGGATTGGTTCATCAAAAGATATAAGGTCATCTTACTCCAAATAATTTAAGTGAGTTGGAGAAGAATCTTGGATAACAAAAAATGTACATGATAATGGAGTAATGTAGATGGGTTGAGGATCAATGAATCAAACACCCTTCACATATTAGTCATATTGACCACATTTTATTTAAGGTTTGGGTTAAGAAGACTATCAACATTATTGGTAAAAGGGGTAGGTTTACCTTGGTTATCCTTGTGATTTGGAAGAGGATATTTATAGATGGCCAAATGAGTATTAGATTGATTCAAATCTTGAGATTTAGTTTATTTTTCATGGGATTTGAAAGCAATGTCATAGGTTTGTTGTCATTAACGAATGATAGAATCATGGTAAAAATTGGGACCAATAAGGAAACCCATAGCCAAATTATGAAGTTGCCTATATGTCTCATGAGAATGACCCCAACTATCATGAACCCAACAATTGTTTTTGGGATCATACGAAGATTTCATAGGATGAGTGGGATCACATTGTCATGGGAGAGGCCTTGGTAGATGTTTTAGCAATTATGTTGAGGATAAAGGTTTATGAACATTGATGTTATTAATTTAAGAGAAATAAAGAATGGTAAATTGATTAGGAAGGGAAGCTTGTTTTGAAGATTAGTTAATGTTTATTAGGAATAATAGCTTGAATAGTGTGAATGGTATCATAAGAGTCTATGACACCATCATTGGTAGCATGGCGATTATTGTTTTTAAGTAATAGATGAGTACCCATAGAAGTTTTGGATGGATCAAATTGATGAATAAGGAAATATTGAAACTTAGCTTGGTCAATAGCCTCCTCGAAAGTATGTAGAGAGAGTCTAAGCCTGATATTGAGACTTGGGAAAAATAGCATTGGTAAAAAGATGGAAAAGGTTGTCATCTACCATATTATGTTCGCATTTATTAGATAAGGTATTCCATTGTTTAACAAAATCTTATGCCATTTTGGTTTCAAGTTGCTTATAATTTATAAAATGGGCCAAGGTATTTTCAAGAATATCACTAGTTTGGAAATCTTGGACTAGAGCATTTACTAAATCTTCCAAACTAGTAATAGAATGAGTTTTAAGTTGGTTGTACCAAATATAAAGCATCACCCATGAGAGTTTTGGCTAATATATTGGTAGAAACAATGGTATTTAATTTGACCTAATATTTATAGATATTTACAAATGTTTTTAAGTGAAGGGTTGGGCCAATTTAACCATTGTAACAAAAGGTATGGGTGAGACCTCTTATAGCTATATTAGAAATTTGAGATGTAAGAGGCTCATTTTGAAGATGCTTGATTGTCTTACTGACAAAAGGAGATTGAGGGATACGATTACCATGGACATATAAAAGAGGAGGTGGGGGAACATTTTGATCATGCATGCCCCATGGCATCTATTGAGGGTGGGTTTGAAGATGGATAAGGTGATTTTGCATTTGCATCATTTAATTGCATTATTAGTTTGAAAAGCATTCAATTGATTAAGATTTTTTAATAGGAGTTAATGGGTTTGAGTTGAATTATTAGAATTATTTGAAGCATTAGAATTGGAAGTAGTGGCTTGTGTACCACTATGGGTGTTAGTAGGAGATTGAGAAGAGCTTTTATAATGTGAGGCACAAGTGGCATAATTTGCTTGTCTGGCAAAAGATGGACTAGTAAAGGGATGAGAAGAAGAAGCATTGGAGGCATGATTACCATGGGTGGCAAAGGATGCACTAGTGTAAGAATTGAGAAGAGTGGGACTTGGAAGAGGCCCACTAGAGGTAGAACCTTCCATGTTAGTGGAGATACTAGACATGAAGGTAGAAGAAGTCAAAGAAGAAGAAGTCATTGTATAATAAGGGGTCAATATAGAAGGAAGACACTGAGAAGCAAAGAAACTAGTATCCCAAAATCTATGTGAGAATGTGAATGAGGATCTTTACTTTGACCACCGATCATGAGTTGGTAAATGGTAGAAGGATCCTTTCCTTGGTGTTGAGGAAACTCAGAGATGAAGAAGACCATTTTGGGTGTATACTCTAATTTGGGTTGATCTTCAGGTGAGAAGAGAGGATTATGAATTGAAGAGGAATGAGGAGGGGTCCAATAATTTATTATCTAAGTGGCTTTATGAACATTACTTTCATCCAAGAGAGGATCCATGATCTGATTATGGGTGACCCTATGAGGGTTAGTAAGACTCATCATAACCATTGAATTTAACTCAGTGTTGTCTTCAAATAAGAAGTTCAAGATGAAAGAGAGGGATTAGGAAATGTAAAGGTGATGCAAAAGCAATGAAATAAAAAGGGGAAAATAAGATTATAGAGTCGATTGGGTCAACCTAGTACTAGAAATATGGTTTAAAAACTAGGTAAATAAAGATACATAGTCAACAAGGTTGACCTAGTACTGTAACTTGAGTCATAAAATAACTAGATAAGGATACAAAGTTGACATGGTTGACTTAATATTATATCTTGAGGCAAAAAATAATACTGGGTTGACTAGGTCAACTCAATACTGTAGGTAGGGAAAATAGACAATTTGTAAGAGACTGTGTCAAATAGAATGATAGTGTACTAAAATAGGAAAAAAATTGCAATGTACTTTAAAGCAAGAAATGAAATGAAACACATAATCAAATGGGTCAATGAGGATGATGCAATTGAGGAACACAACACAAAACCTTACACCAACATTGGCCAATGCAAGTTTTTGTAATACAATAACATTAAGACAAGAGAAAATAGTCAACTTGGAAAGTAAATGATAACTAAGTGGTCATCTTAAATGTTATTATATTATTAGAGTGTTATTTTAAATGTGATAGATAAGTTGGATAAAATTAGGGAACTAGAAAGCAATTTATGGATGGTTTTAGGATGTTTAGGCTAAAAGGGATCTGTGTTGGCAATGATACTAGATTGATATTGGGGCCTACCCCTTCACTTAACAATCCTATAGTGATAAGGGTGTTAGGTGATTTTCCAATATATACCATTAACCATGTGTTTATACTTGTCCAAAAAACCAAGTTGGCTTCCCCCTTGGTGATTAAATCCAAGTAGGTAGGCCTTGGGTAAATAAATGTTTAAATGCATTTTGATATTATGTGATGTGGTAGTGTGTTCAAGAAAGAGAAAAATAGTGTAGATAAATAGTATATTTAAAAACCACCTAATTAGACTATGTGATCTATTCTAAGCATGTAAACAAATGAAAGTGAAAGTGTAAAGTAATTACTAGCATATAGATGTTAATTCCAATTTGAAACATAACACAATGTCAGATGATAGTGTATGCAGAAATTACAATATAGAGTTGACTATCGCTATTGTCTTGTTGAAGCAAGGGTCTTTAAGAACTATGTCAATAGTGTTGACCTAGTCTTTCAGATAGAAGATAGAATACAAAACTAGGTTGACTAGGTCAACCTAATTTTCTATATGAGGGTATTTTTAAAGACTACAAATTGTGAAAAATTGTAATAAACCTCTTGTAAAGTCAGACACTACTAGTAATTTATATTATATAACTATTTCTTAAACTATTTAGGATGAAGAAGACATGATATAGATAAAAATGAAAATTTTCTTAGGATGATAAATTATTTAGGAACAACCTAGGGAGACCCCTTGTGTGAATGAAGATAAATTGGGAATGTCAAACACATAAGTGAATAACTATGGGAAAATAAGAGCAAGATTTAATTATGTCAATTAGGATCACACATGTTTTATAAAAAATTTAGAGTGGATTTGGATTTTGCAGGTCTATAATTATCTCTTTATGATATTTGGGCCTCTAAATGTGTAGGGATTGAATAATTATGTGCAATGATCATGATGTGGGAAGGATCGTCAGTTAACTAGTTTGACCATCATACTTATCACATTATGTTGATCATGTCCTATGCTTATTTTTAGATTTTGAATTCTTATGTTCTTATGTAACACTAGATGTTGTACCTTATTGTAATGCATTTTTATGATATGATGGGAAGAAATGTAAAAACTATGTCTTCTTCGTTTTTTTGACCTAGCTTGATATCAACTCATAATAAAAAAAAGTTATGGGTTAGGGTAACCACTATGGGAATTTCAACTAAGTATCCTACACACTAGAATAAAAAATTAATGTAGTTCTATATAGTGTGAATGGAATCTTGAGTAAGGGTTTTATACCTCCTCTTCTTACATGTGAAGATACAACTACATGCAATATGTCTAAACCTTATTTTGATACAATCAAGAGATGCAAAAAGATAAATCTATCATAAGTGTATTAATAAATATGGAAAGGGCTAGAAGTAACGTGAATCAAGGGGGTTTTAGGGAGACCTTACTCCATTCCATGAGGTTGTTGAGTACTTAGTCATGTATGTGACTCTAGATAGGTGCTATAAGGTCATTCATTACCATCATTTTCCATTCTCGAATTACCTTCACCATAATATTCCAATCAACATTCCATTTTATATCATGCATTCTTTAGAATAGTTTATCTTGGATGTTAAATAGGAGAAGAAAATAAAGGAGTTGGTTCATCAAGTGGTTATATTCATTATTTATAAGTGTTTTCAAGTACTTCATCTTAAACTTTAGGGTATGGTTAAAGAAAACTATCCTCAATGGGCTCCTTTAGTCACACAACCCTCTAGAACTTAGGACTAGGTTAAGGGGTAGATCCCTCAATAGCCTTCTATGATTATGAATTCTACTAGAATTCTTTACAGTAGCACAAGGCCTATACCTAAGAAGCAATTTGAGGCATCTCTCTCTATGGGGAATATGGAGCATTGATTCAAGCATCCTCTCTAGTAGGAGAACATTTTATTGGTTGACCTTAAGGAACTTGATGACAACCAAGTGAATCTTATACAAATCAACTGCAAAAATGCCATGTCTTCTCTTAAGAAAGAAAAAGATTTGAACTTGGGGTTTGGTAGCAAAGATGGGTAGATAAGGCATAATGACAAGGATGGGGAGCCTCCCTCCAAAATTAATAAATATTTAGAATCCAAAACCATGGCAGACTATGTCAAGAGCCATAGTAAGCTAGAAGAATTGGAAGATGAAGTCAATCTTCACAAAGCTTTTCTTAGATGGTTCATGAAAGACCACACCTACTTGAAGAAAGAAATTAGAAAAATCAATCAAAAGAATGGGATTTATTATACTAAGGAAAACAAGGTAGAACTATTCTCCATGATTGGATCACTCACTAACTAAGTTTATAATCTAGAAAAGGAAAATAAAGACCTCAAAGACAAGCTTTCTATCTTGGTCAACTTTATCAAAGTCATAATCAACAATTCCATGAATAACATGGAAGGCCTATCCATGTGATTTAACAATAAGGAAGATACTACTGAAGGAATCATACCTAAAAAAAAGCTCAAAGGAATTTCTAGTAGTAGCAAGGAAGACAACATCAATAGAGTTATTGATAAAAACCTCAAGAGCATGATCAAAGAATGGAACAAGGAAAATGAAAACTAGAACATATTTATCAGTTGAATGCCTCAGGTGATGGCTTGTTCTATGTGTGTGTTATTGTTTTTGTTCTTTTTGGATCCTTTTGTTCTTTTGGATCTTGAATTTATCTATGCATAGAGGTGCCCATAGGATTGATAGCATTATATGGGTTATATCCCCTTAACACCCACTTTTAGCCTTAGTAGAAACTTTAATATGAAGTGGAATAATGAATACTTGATTCCTCTCCCTTAAATTTATCTCTCTCATGCCTTGGTAATGGCTCAAATTGACTTGGTATAAATAGGATGCTTTAGGAAAATTTTCACACATAGGTGGATTAAGGTAAAGGTAGGAAGTGGAAATTAAGACATAAATCTTGACCAAAGGTGAAAGGACCCAACAAATGATGAAGATTAAGATTTATAGGCCTAACCATCCTACCTCAGGTAAAATTATAGTGTGAGGTTTGAGGAATAACATAATAATGTGTGCAATTAGGATTGGGGCTAAGAACTTATATATTTAGATAAGTTTTAAATATACTTAGAATGATTAGGATCAAATGAGTGATATTGTGGGAGGGGAGAGGAGAATTATTATAAACGATCAAATATACACAATTGTGGCAAGCATAACCAAACATGGAAAAAATACTATAGAAAAGGGTCTTGAACCAAAAATAAGTGTCTAAAATGTGTTACTTGGAAGACCTTGGATACATAAAATGAAATAAATTCCTTATTATTTTCGTCGATGTTTGAAATTTTGACATGAGGGCCAAGTTATTGAAATCCATAAATATAGAGTTTTCGAAAGAGCAAAAAACTTAAGATGTAATAATGTGAAAGGAACCAAGGTTGATACCTAAAGTAATAAATCATATAGGGAAAGAACATAAGTATATGCTTAATAAATTTCAAATAAGACATAAGATAATAACCACAATAATTATACAATCAAAGGGTATAGACACCTAATTTTTGTAGAAGGCTCTTTTCCATAGTGTCTTTCCCACATTTTGTCTTGCTTAATGCACTTATGTATAATTGATTGTTTGTGGGATTTAACCTACCTAAAAATACTCATAATTTGATCCTAACCCTTCCAAATGCATCTTATATTTATTTAGATCTATCAATTTTCAACCTTGATCCTAATTGTACACATTTATATGCTACTGCTTAAACCTCACACTATAATTTTACCTAAGAAAAAATCATTGAGCCCACTGATCTTGCTCTAGACAAAATCAATGTGTTCATTGATCATGTCCTTCATCATTTTATGGGTTCTTATGCCTTCGGTTATGCTCCATTTTCCTTAATTTTCACTTATTATTACCCAATTAGGCCTAACAAGTCAATCCAAGCCATTAATCATGCATGAAAGATAGAGGTAGAAATATAAGAGAGAGGATTAAAGTATTCATTATTTATGCTCCATAATTCAAGTTAGTGCCAACTCTCTATGTATCACCCTCTTGTACCAAAATAAGTTTTAGGTGTATTACATGTATATTAATCTTCACATTTAGGAAGAAGAGGTTCAAAACCCTTGTTCAATACTCCATGAACACTACATATAACTTGTTGAGGTATGATATGGTGTGCATGATATGTACCTAAAACTCTCACAATAGTTTATATACCCATAAAATTACTTTATTGTATTTGATGTCAAGCTATGTCAAAGAAGTATGGAGATTATTTTTTTGTGTTTATTCACATCAAATCAAAGAGGCATAGGTATACATAGGCATAACATATAGTGTAACACAAAAACTAAATAATTAAAAACTTGAAAGGCACTATAGGACATGATCATTGTAACAAAAAAGGTATAGTGGTCAAAATAGTTGATTATCTCACCTAGGGCATGATTGACACATATGTCAATCATGTCACTACATAATTAGAGGCCAAATTTTTACACACACACACACACACACACACACACACACACCTATAAAGTTTCAATATGCACTCATAAATATAGATAACTCTAATATGTGATCATTCCACCATATTTTTTCTCTTTTTAAGTTTAATTGTCAAATTTAGTAGTTTTTAGTTGTTTGTTTACTATTTTTAGCCACTAGGGTAGATATGAAAGTATCATATTACATTGTTTAATGGTATATATCCATAACGTAATAAATTATAATTATTTAATTCATAAACACTTAAAATATAAAAAAATAGATATGTGATGTAGGAACATTGCAATGCATATATAATCTGCATCACCCAAAGTACAGGTGACAACATCATGATTCACAAATAATTTGATGGAGAAGTAGTTTTATGTAACCTTTGGTGTGTGCATAGTATTTCATAGAAGAATAAAGTGAAACCTTGTGCATATGTAGTAGGTTTGTAGCTAAAACTTGAATTTGAATTTATTTAATATTATTATTATTATTCAGACATAAAGGTGACAACATGTGCAATAGGAATAAATGGATGGTGGCTTTCGAGATCATACATACAAGTATTCACAAAGTTTGTGCACAATCATTTAGTGATTACACACATATGTAAATATGGAAAGTGAAGCATCAACATGTGTTGGATTTATTTTTTATTTATAAGCTTCCTATTATGTTTAAGTTAGACCATAATGATTGGAAGGTGATGACTCACATTCAAATAATTAGATGACAAGAAAGGAGAAGTGTTTTAAATTCTATAAAAACTTCATGTACATATGAATATGATGGTTGAAGTCATTGAAGGGGTTGGAATACATATTAAGAGTACACAAATCCAATTTTGATAAGAAAATCATGAGTTGTTATAGCTTATGAGAGAATTAGGAACCATTAGTAGTTGATGCAAAGCCTTACAAGCCTATAAGTCTAATTTAAGAGCATTTTATTTTGATCTCCTATTTGGGATCACTATAACATCTAAATTTAAAGATTATAATAATAATATAGTGTTATTTTAGACATGTAACCTTTGTATTAGATACTTAAAAACATTATTTTTGGCCCATTTCTGACATACTTGACTTATGCATACACATTTGACTCTTTCCCACATTTTCCTCTATTAATTTATCTATCTACAATCTTGGCCAACCAAATTTATCATCTTTCATATGCATGATATCCCTATTGAATGCCAAATTCTATATAATCCTAAGA
Source organism: Torreya grandis (assembly GCA_037957365.1). Lineage (NCBI taxonomy): Eukaryota > Viridiplantae > Streptophyta > Pinopsida > Cupressales > Taxaceae > Torreya > Torreya grandis. The sequence continues at coordinate 3,135,622 of JARHVA010000977.1, forward strand.
AATTTATCTTCATATTCTAGATCACTATTTTTTCCTCTCTCAATAATGTCAATAATAGTCAGATGTTAGAAGTTACTGGCAGTGTTCACCTTTATTGATAGTATCCCATGACCTCTTACAACTATTTTTAAAATTTAAATCACTCACTTGATTGGCCTACACATTTAAAATGTAATTTATGGGGGGAAATACCAAAGATTAATATATAAATACACATTAATAATAATACCATTCCTATTTAGAATCATTTAACATTCACTTGAACATTGAGGAAATCCATTTGCACACCCTAAAGGCATTTTTAAAAATCATACAAATCTTGAAAACCCATCAAAGGATCAATCCAAGATCCAAGTCTTAAAATATTTCAAGGTTAGATTTATATGTTTTAAAAGTGTTGAAAGCCAAAGAGTTGAATTTCATTATAATGGAAAACTATTAAGCACACATACACATAGGTGGGATAACTACATGTGGTTTGAGCCATTTTTAGAGTATCAAAAGTAGTGAAGTAATAACCACTCAATGAGGTGTATTTTTGGCTATCTAAACCATGTTTCAAACCTATTTTTATAGGTGAATCAAGTTTTGAAAGTGGAGTTAGGGTTTCTAGACAATGGAAGACAAAATTTGAATATGTGCATAGGACTCACATAAAAATCATCTTGAGAGGTAGGCACATCAATCTATAGTAGAATAGACTAGAAATTTATAGATAGTTACAACATGTAGTGGGAAAATTTTATTTTCATAGGTGTTTGTGATTTATTAAAAGCATCCTAATAGATTTTAACAATTAGTTTCTTGAGCGAAGTAGTCACAAAGCTTAATTAAACTATTTAAAATTATTGTGTACATGTAGTGATAAAAAAGAGTAGAATATACACTAAATGTCTCATCCCTTGGTCATTTATATATTTAATAAGAGCAATTGATTCTTTGTTAGCATTCATATTTATGTAGTTTATGTTATGTCATATGCAATCTAACTTTAAATAGTTTTTCACCTATTTAGATCTCTTAAATCCATGATAAGATAAAACACTTTAGTTAACCTAATGTGAATTTAAGCTCCTTGATATTAATAAGCTAAAGTATGGGTCCAATCCTTCAACATATTCTGGTGTAAAAGTTTGGATCAAACCAAATTTTAAATCTAAAGTAAATGATACTAAGAATGAGGAAAAACAATAGTTAATGTAGTGTCACAACCTACTAATCAAATTGTCTCATCAATTCCATAAATAAGAAAATTTACTTGTTAATTCAAATCTCCTCATAAGATATTACAAAATCTACTCGAGTGTAATATCATATCTCTCCCTCTACCAAAGGAGGTTGATATGAATAAGGCGCAATCTAAGAGGTTTGATGTCAATGCATATTGTGATTGAAATTTATGTGTGAGACACTCTATGAACAAGTGATTTGGGTTAAGACATAAAATATGGGATATAATTGATGAAAATCTTATTGAGGTCAATGATGTTAATACACCTATTAATTATTTAGTGGAAAAACCTAATTAGAATGTGAATTTGAAGATATTTTCCAATCCATTTATGTATCATATGGTGAAAGAGACAAAGACTAATCCCAATATGTATCTCACTTAAAAAGAGGATAATATTCCATTTTGTATGATTTTAAGGTTTAAGAGTAGTATATTATTAAATGTATTATTGGTACACTTAAGATACACAAGTACATAGACCTACAATCACATTCAGTGAGCATGATATTGTTGATGATGATTCTATTAGTGCACATTTGTTTGTGTGCATTTAAATTGAATCACATCATATACACAATGTCAAGGTGGATACTGGATCAATTGGGAATGTTTGTAGTATGACCTTGCTTACTAGTCTTGGATACACACATGATTATTTTATTGGTATGATAAAAACAATGAACAAATTTTATTGAAAGACACAAAACCCATTTGGGAACATTGCATTAATTATTATGGTAGGGCTTACAATAATTACTACTTGGTTCTTAGTTATGCCAAATATAAGGGAATTTTATATGTTATTATGACATATACATATACATAAGATACATGTAGTTTTATATTTGGCACATTGATGTGTGAAGTAAATCTATAGAAATTGAGTGGTTATATTTTTAGGTATTTTGTATGAATATCCTATTCAATTAGAGATATTTAACTCTGCCACCTCCCCCAAAACCTATCATACAACCTATACAAGTTCATTCTATGAAGGTAGTTAAAATACATGTAATTTCTACTCCTTTAAGGCTAGTGATCTAACATCCATTATAACATAGGTATAATAAAGATCCATAACATACGTTACCTAGTCTGTTAATTCCTAAGTTTATTGTAAAAGCTACTCTACATGTTCCAAAATGAACACCATCTTATAATCCTCATATACAAAGAAATACATAGCTATGGTTTCAATATATACATAATATACATAAGATTATATTAATTATGATGATAGTGATAGATATAGTACAATGTGTGATCATTCTCAATTTTAGATATAGATATATATGTTACTAATCACCCATGCTGGGTGAATTTCATCTTAATCAATTTAGGACCTACATGTGAGCATCCAATTAATGGGGTCATTTGTTATTAGTAGTATATTTAAATTAAAAAATTTCAAAAATATAAAAAAAAAAATTGAAATTTTTAATATTTCAAAATAGTCAAAAAATAAAAAATCAAGACCTATACATGACATAATTTTTTAGTTACATGATTTATTTACGTTTAAATCAAATATATGGTAGCTTAAATTTCCATTTTATACACACGTATCTTTCATGTTATATATAAGTGGAATGTAGGACATAGAGATTAAATATGATACATGGATATTAATATACAAGACATTACTTATGCTTAGGGGCTATCTTTCCAAATTGGGGGAATGCCTACACTGGGGACATTTTATCAATTTTTATCTTTCTATGACCATTCCATTGATAATAATGAGATATTTAGATATCTTATAAATGAATTTATCTTATGTATAATCTTTAGGGTAATCAATTTAATGGATGTTGTACTTTATTATGGTAGATGATGACATGGATTGATTGTGTAGATTAGAATTATTTGCTCAATATATGTTGATTTTGTTAAGTGTTTTATGTTTGAAAATTATGTGTTATAATTTTATTGGAATTTATATTAATGTGGTTTATTAACCCTAATTTATATAAATTGATTAGAATAAAACAAAATGCTATAAATCAACTTGTAAAAACCAAAATTAAAGCAAAATACTGAAATATACAAAGTAAAATCAAATGAAAGAAGACTAACTAAGAAATAAATTGAAAGATAGGGTTGTTTATTATCTGAGATATAACTATGTGAAATTTATATATGGCTATATTTGACTTAAAGAGACTAATTTTGTAAATATACAAAGATCGAGACTAAAACTAGTGAAGCACATGATTATCCATGGGATAAGATTGAATACCACTATTGTTCTAAGTTGGTTAATATTTTACTTTGATAAAAATTATGGAGATCAAGGTATGATAAATTTTAATATCTAAAATCATGCATGTGTTTAGAAATTTAACCTCTGGATGCATGTAAAAGACCTATAAATTACTTATTCAAAGTTGAAACCCTAATAGGGCTTATAATGGCTGAAAACCTACAAATAGAAAAAGGGGGAGTACAATGAATTGAGTTCACCCAATAACCCCCATGATGAATAATCACTACCTAGATATCCAATACTCTGAAGAGGGAAATCAATCCCACATAACTCTCCCAGTTAGAGTGCTTTGTGTAATATGTGTTCCATTGACTATATGAATGCATCTAGAGATGGATTGAATAATTGATCATGGTTTGATTTGGATTGGATAAAATAAGATTTTGGTTTGGATGAGTACTAATTCAAATTATTAGAATAATAATTGAGAAGAATATGGATTTTTTTTGAATGTGCAATAATGTAACTTTGCGTATGTATTGTAATTATGAAGTGGTAGAATATGTGACTTAAGTGTGGCTTTATAGAAATCAAAAAAGGGAAAAAATCACCCTACCTATCCTAAAAATATAAACCAATCTATAATGGAAGGTTAAAATTTGAAAATTGACCATTAGAATAACTAAGGACAAGATCAAACCATAAGGGACAATAACATCTACCACTATTGTCCCCTACTAGACGTTTTTGTCCCTAAGTTAAACATGCAATTTTTGGTCTAAAGATGTCCATATAGCCTCTTAGAGGGGTATTTTAGAAATTTAGAACATTTTTATAGGTATAAGATAGAAATTTAGGAAGGAATAGGTTCATACATGTGCTTATGATAGATCGAGGTGGTAAAATAGGTCTAGATTGATTGTTCAAGTCAATTAAAGTGAAATAAGGCCAAAAACAAAATTATCAAGTATTTATAACCAATTTTGAGTGACTATATTCACCCGCCCCACCGCGCCCCCCCCCCCCCCCCCCCCCCCGCCCCCATTTAGTCTATAAATAAAATAAAATTAATACAGTAAATGAAAGATATGCCTAAGTGTGTATAACACACTTTTCCTTTGGGATAAAGCTCCAAATAATGCAAGGTGTTCCATGGAAAATCTTGCAATGATGTAAAAGTAGTTAATGCTCATATATGAAACTAAAAATTGAAATGTAAATTAAATTTGAAAATAAAAAAAAGAGTACACTTGTATGTGTGAAACCAATGTTGCTCTTATAACTTCACTTGGAAATGATGCTTCATTGAATGATTGGAGAGTTGGTGCTTCCCATGAAGCACTTGGAGAGGTTGGTTCCTTAGTTGAACCAATGGATAATTTGAGGGTGGTCAAGACCCAAATTGAATTGAAATTATATATAAGATAAAATACATTGAGGGATGTAGAAATCTCAATTTATGATGTTGGTATTTTTAACCCCAAGATGTGAAACATGTTGAAATCCATAATGGATTTGCTTGAAATAATGAAACAGGGAACCCAAACTCTAAGTTATGCATTATGAACTTTATTTGAATCAGCTACCATAGATGGATTGCAAATTAAATTATCATTTTGTTCTCTAGTTCTTGAATGCATGATCAAAAGAGAATGGAGTACATCCATACTCCTACCATGTATATTGACAATAATTATTATTGAAAGCATGAAATGAATTTATATCATGCCCCCTAAATCTAGAGAAATAGTACAATGTGTGTGAATTTGTATCATGCACCCATTGATAAATGTAGAATTTGTGATAGATGATAAATTTATAATTTTTAACTATATGTAGACTTCTTTTTAATTCTATTTGAAACTTGTGAAATAACCTATATCATGCACCCAAAATTATATTAATCTATACTTTGTTCCTATAATGTGTATGCATATGCATGGCATATGGCCCCATAATCTATGTTAATGATATATTTTGAACCATTTTGAAACCTTTCAAATTATATTTTATACTAAAAACTAATTTTTTATCTTCAAAAGGCTTATCTCATGTGTGAATAGCCCACTAAATTTCCCCCCTTTTGAGGTGAGGGAATCATGTCCTAAGAGTAACTCATATCAAAATAAAATTTAATTATATCATGCATATTAAGATGTAATAATTAAATAATGTAGCATATTTAAAAAGTATGTCAACATGGTAAGATATATATCATTTGAAGTATGTATGTAACATATGAGAAAAGGCATATAAAATATGTATAAATGAAGCTCATAGTATTAAAATTTAGAATTAGTATCATATGAATTAGTTAGTGCATGAAATGGACCATTGCACTCGTCAAACTTAACAAGCTCAATAAGCACATAAGCAGAAAAATTTCAACGTCAAATAATAAGGCTAAGGAACACATACATGTGATATGTTAAAATGTCACATAAATAAATATTTGAACACACAAGGCCAAGGGCCACACACAAAGGACATTAAAAATATCTCAAACAATGGATATGTACAAAAGTCAAGAAAAACATAGGGCCAAGGGACAATATCAAAGGACATGTTCAAATATATCACATACCAAACAAGATCTCATGGATATTATCAATAAATTTTCACACAAGGGCCAATGATCATACACAATAGACAAGCAAGATCTAATCTACTATGAACAAGTAATATCATCAATGGATTATGGAATTAAAAATTGGTGTAGAACATGCATATGTAATGTGATCATATCATATCAAATAGTATATTAATTTATAAAATTTAAGATGGAGATGTTAGTAAGACATTTACAAGTAGTATATAACTCATCAATATAGGATTATTAAAATGGAAACACATGTAAATGTTGTAACCTATGGATAAGATGTCCCTAGTTTAGTAAGGCTACTAGGTAGAGGTAACTCTAACATCTTAGTTTACGCAATCTTTGTATGTCCTACATAACACTAATAAATACTAGTGAAATTGATGTGTGATAAAGGATAATATTTTATATACCAATCACAAATAAATAACATACAAAAAATAATTAAATTGGATATCTAATATACCCATGTCCTGATTTTGAATTTTTAGTATATTTTGAATGTTTTTGTACTTTTTAAATATTTTTTCATACTTTTTTTCATTTTGTAACTTAGAAAAAATAGAAAGTACTGAGAACCAAGTGTTTTAAATTAGAATAAAGGATAGGGGTGTGAACAATATACAACATGTGTCAATTTCAATTTGAAGTATGCACTAGAAACGATGGCATGGACATGAATACGTGAGATTTTTATAATACACATATGGTTAAATAAAAGATAAAATGATATTGAAAAAAAAATATTCTTGAAGGTCAAATCTCTCATTCATTTTATTTACAAAGTTTCTCAAGCTTATAAAAATATTTCATAGGGAGTTGGTTGTGTATGGGACCCAA